>CM042256.1:48188869-48251369 GCA_023566225.1 Romanogobio albipinnatus | reverse complement strand
GATTTCGCGTGCCCCGCTGAATGTGACCCCAACAACAACTACCAATGCAACTGTCCCGATGGTTTCATACTTGAAGATGATAAAACGTGCGTTGACTTGGATGAATGCTTAGATGATATCTGTGAACAGAACTGTACCAATACAGCTGGAGGATATGCATGTTCCTGCAATGAAGGGTTCGTGCTTTTGGAAGATGGCACCTGTGTGAGAGAAGACTCTGAGGGCTCGGGCAGCTCAACACCTTTTTATATATTTCCTACGAGCAGATCCCCAACAGACAAGCCAATGTCAATCTCATCGGGAAGTCTTTTAGCAATAATGGTTTGCATTGTAGTGTGCGTTCTTTTACTGGTCTGCCTCGCGCACTGCACACTGAGACGTTTTTGTCAAATGCACAATTACGACGTGCACAAAGGCCAAGATGAAATCTACGATTTTCAACAGGTGATCATTGACAAAAACAGCACAGAACTGTCATTACCCAATAGGTATTTTAAAAGAGACACTTAAAGTCGCAAACTGAAATGTAAATAGTAGCCTATAGTACATTTATTTGATTTATATATATTATACAGTGTTATAAAAACTTAACCTTGCACAAGTTTGAATAAGTCATCAAATGTCAGTATTCCTGTTTGAAGAGAATAACATTTTATTACGTTTACATCGTCTAGCAATTTTCATTTAAAGTGCCTTTTTTCGTTCTCTCTCTCTTTGCTACATCCAAATATCCTCATGAGAACCGGGAATTTTTGGAAAATGTATTTTATTCATATGTTATTCTATGTCCTCTGTAGATGACACCAGAACATGAAATGACATGTTTAGGCAAAAAAAAAAAATTTGATTTTTTTTTTTTCATTCACCAAACAAATTTTAGGTTTTAGGATTTTTTCGACCAAATAAAGATGATTCTTAAAGTCCCCCTGTCAATAATTGTACTAAAATTCACCAAAATTATGTTTAAACGTTTTTTTTTCCCTGTGAAAAAAAAATCCTTTGTGTCTTAAAATAGCGTAGATGTAAATCTACATCCTTGCGTAAATGCAGATTCATGAATATGCAAATGATCCCGCCTCCACTCACTCAGAAATACAGCAGACTTACTGAGGTAAACTGCAGAATGGCGGTAATTAATTTGATTAACCTTTTGCTAGACTACCTTATTAAACAGCTAATAATGTGTTGCTAATGTAACACAAATCATATAGTTCATCATAACATCGTAACATACATCAGATACATAATTCACCTGCTATATTGCTAAATCTACCACATTTTTCACATCATCAGAAGAATATACTTCTCTTGAGCTTCAGAGTTAATGATATGCTAAATCCCTCCGCCCTCTTGACGTGATTGGTTACATGGTAGTTTGTGACGTCAGAAACACCAGCGATTTCAAACTGCGTCTTTGGTTCACTGCAGTTTGAAATGGAAAATACTCCGCAATGGTGTTGACATGGTTTGTTTTAAAGCGTATTAAAAACACAACAGACATTAAATGATTTTCACCAAAGGGGGACTTTAACTATGTTATGGAAGATATGAATTAAATGATATACCATTTTACTTTATGCAATATGAGGGTAAAATGGCCATTAATGGTATCTATACACTGTATCTAATTTGCATATGTGTTCTTGGGGCAGCATGAAAAAAGAAGTGTAATAATGGGAGTAATAACTGGCAACACTTTCATAATAATATCCAATATTTCATAGGAATATTGATGATTTTTATTGATGATAGTCTCCCTAAAATGCCCAATAAACATGATTTATTAAAGTCCTGGTGTCCTCTACAGTAGATGAACTAAATGCCCTGTTTTGTAACATAAAATCATATTTTGATTAGAAACCCCATAACATTTTCCTGAGATGTTGATTTGTGACGAACAATTTGAAAATTAGTCAGATTTAAATGACAATCCCAAAATATTATCATAGGAGTGCTAACGTGGATCATTTTTAAAGACAAAGGAGAAGTTGTAGTCCTGGTGAAACCTTTGGTATTTCTGAAAAGCCCTGAATGTGGACATTAACAGGACATGACAAATGTGACATAAGGTCAAGGTATTATTTATGTATGTATGTATATGTATAAGTAGCCTATTATGTATGGTGTCAGAGAAATTCACTAAAATACAATGTCCACTACAGTGAACAAAAATCTATCCCTGGGTCCCATGAGGATAACGTGTAGCAAATTCAATACAACATCTGTGTCCAGTTATGCCGATAGACTGGAAAACATGCACAGTGCAAAATTAATGGACATATTTCTAAACGTTTTCTTTCCAGTATATGCCAATGTTATTGTTGCTACACTTCTGCTGGTTGTTGGTAAATACCGCTCTCTAGTGGGCAGTTTTTGGGAACTAGTTCAAGTGCAGTTTGGTTACTTCATAGCATGAAGTTCATAGTTCATACTCGGACAACGCTCACGTACACTCCAAAAAAAAAGGGACCCACGAATAGACTTTTGTCCACTGTAGTGGACATTATATTTTAGTGAATTTCTCTGACATCATACATGTCACATGTCACAGTCTGGATGTCCTGTAAAGAGCACATCCGGGGCTTTGCTGAGATACCAAATGTTTGGAGGTTTCACCAGGACAACAACTTCTTCTTGCTCTTTAAAAACGGCTGACATTAATGTTTAGCACTCTTATGGAAATATGATCATATTTTTTAATTATAATTTAAATCTGATTAATTTTCAAATTGTTTGTTATAAATCAACATCTCAGGAAAATGTTATGGGGTTTCTAATCAAAATATGACTTTCTGTTACAAAACAGGGCATTGATTCATAAATGAGCACTGTAGTGGACACCAGGAGTTTAATCATGTTTATCAGGCATTCTGGAGACATAACAAGTGAACAGGGAAAGAAATTACATATCAATATTCCTATGAAATATTAGATATTATTATGAAAATGTTGCCAATTTTTCCTCCCATTATTACACTTCTTTTTTCATTACATGTTGCACCAAGAACACATTAATATGCAAATTAGATGCTGTGAATAGATACATTGTATTGACTGGGAAAATCCAAGAATTGTCATTTTACCCACATATTTCATAAAGTAAAATGTTACACTCTAAAAAAAAAAGGTTTATATGGCACCAAAAATGGTTCTTGGCTCGTAATCATAGGGGAACCTTTTTAAGTGCTATATAGCACCAATTTTGGTGTTTCAGCGGTTCTTCACCGGTTCTTTGACTAAGGTGCTATATAGCACCACTACCATATACAGAACATGTTAAGATATGGTGCTATATAGCACCGCTACCATATACAGAACATGTTAAGATATGCTGCTATATAGCACCGCTACCATATACAGAACATGTTAAGATATGGTGCTATATAGCACCGCTACTATATACAGAACATGTTAAGATATGCTGCTATATAGCACCGCTACCATATACAGAACATGTTAAGATATGCTGCTATATAGCACCGCTACCATATACAGAACATGTTAAGATATGGTGCTATATAGAACCAAAAGTGGTTCCTCTATGATTACGACAAAGAACCATTTTTGGTGCAATATAGAACCTTTTTTTTTTAAAAGTGTATATGAATGCATTTAATTATATCTTTTATAACATAGTTCAGAATCATCTTTAAATAAAGTCTGTTAAAAAAAATCCTGAAACCTAAAAATTGATTGGTGAATTAAAAATAAATCCCATTGTTTTTGTCTATAGATGCAATTTCATGCCATTTAATTTTTTAAACAACTGAGTCCTGCTCTCAACTACAGAGAACATATCAGAACATATCATTTTTCAAAAATGTTTTTTGGTTCTTCAGAGGTTCTTCACCGGTTCTTTGACTAAGGTGCTATATAGCACCGCTACCATATACAGAACATGTTAAGATATGGTGCTATATAGCACCGCGACTATATACAGAACATGTTAAGATATGGTGCTATATAGCACCGCGACTATATACAGAACATGTTAAGATATGGTGCTATATAGCACCACTTTCCATATACAGAACATGTTAAGATATGCTGCTATATAGCACCGCAACTATATACAGAACATGTTAAGATATGCTGCTATATAGCACCGCGACTATATACAGAACATGTTAAGATATGCTGCTATATAGCACCGTGACTATATACAGAACATGTTAAGATATGGTGCTATATAGCACCAAAAGTGGTTCCCCTATGATTACGACGAAGAACCATTTTTGGTGCCATTTAGAACCTTTTTTTTTAGAGTGCATTTTTGGTGCTATATAGAACCTGGTGCTATATAGAGTGTAAAGACTAGTGTTTTATCTTTGAGTGGCAAGAGTTAATGTTCAGTCATTTCTGTTGGCTGATCCTTGATCATTCCTGTATTGTACAATTGTATATATTTTTTTGTAAATAAATTAACTACGATTCTGAAACTGGTTCGAAACAACAAAACGTGTTGTTCATGTTAAACTATGCTACCTTTGAAAAGTACCACATATATGACTGAAGCTGAAATAACTCGTTTTTTCCAGAGTTACTCTCAAACGTGATGAACTCCTCACCGGAAACCGAATCATTGGGTCAGAAAGTTATTTCCTATATTCTAGAAATGTTGAGAAACGCAGAAGGGAGAGAGAACGGAGGGAGAACCAGCTCCTTATCGCCGGAACTCACGCGAGAGGACGTTTCGTTCTTTATTTGACGCTGCGATACCGCGTTATTGAAACGTTATTGATTGTTTAAGACTTGGGGAACGCTGTATGGATTAGGGACCGAACCTGGTAAGACGCTGGCTAAGTTATTGCTCGGTTTTCAACTTTGTAGTAATATGGCAAGCCGTTTAGACATTTATTCATTCTTAATTCTTGATATGAACAATTCAATTTTCACTTTAAAATGCTCTATTGATATCAGGAATTAGATTTCTACTAGTAACAATGGTGTTTTTTTAATAAGAGGAATTACATTTCAGTACAAATTTATTTTTTTTAAATATAAACAATGATGTCATCACTCGGAGAAATACGCATTCTTGATATCAAGAATTACATTTCGACTTGTAAAAATGATAATTCTGGATATATGTAATTGTATTTTCACTAGTGAAATGTCACCATAGGCTGCCATTTATTTTTTATATCAATAATTATGTGGTTATAGTGCAAATGTCTGTTCTTAAAATCAACAATTGAATGATTAACATTTTGATATCAATAATTCAAGTGACAATGTTAATTTCTGATATCATGAATGTGATTGTTACTAGTAAGAAAGCCATTTTATCAAAAAATAAATAAATGTAACATGTTGAAATACATTTAAAGATATCAATAATTAACATTTCAACTATAGTGAAAATTGAGTTTTTTATATCATTTTGATTTATTTAAGTTTCTAAAGTTACATTTAAGTTGAAATTACTTAAACATCCAAGTTGATTGTACTTTTTTTTTACAGTGTGGAAATGCAATTCCTGATATCAAAAAATGTAATTGTTACTAGTAAATCGAATTCCTGATATAAAGAATTGGCATTTTAACTTGTGAAAATTGAATTGTCGATATCAAGAATTCATATCCTGGGAATGAATAAAAGTCAAAACAGCTTGCCGTAGTAGTACATCTCTCAGATTACTGCATGTGTCAGATTAGGTTCACGTTGTAAAGTCACTGAACCTTTAACTTAAGCAAACAATGATAAACTTAAATAGCCTTTAATGTTTTGTTTCCCCCACAGTGCTCTCAGAATGGGATATACATTCACAATGATCCTCTTTGGATTGTGCATCCACACTGAAGTTGTGAAATGCTCCTCTGTGTGTTCAGTTAATGGCTATGCCGCCTTCTGCGCATATCAAGGTCTTCATCAGGTGCCAGAGCTTCCCACACATGTCAATTATCTGGATCTGAATCTAAACAACATTGCTGAACTCAACGAAGCCTCCTTTTCTCGTCTTGAAGGTCTGCAAGTCCTTAAACTGGAGCAACAACCACCAGGACTTGTGATCAGAAACAACACGTTTAGAAGACTCTCCAATCTAATATTGCTTACACTAGACTACAACTTATTCCTGCAATTAGAGACTGGGGCTTTTAACGGATTATCCAAACTTGAGATTCTCACTCTCACTCAGTGCAGTTTAGATGACGCCATTTTGTCGGGTGACTTCCTCAAACCGCTGGCGTCTCTCGAGATGCTTGTCTTGCTTGGGAACAACATTCAAAGAATCCAGCCGGCATCATTCTTCTTAAACATGAGGAGATTTCACGTGCTCAATCTCGCTCGCAACAAAGTGAAGAGCATCTGTGAAGAAGACCTCCTCAGCTTTCAGGGTAAACATTTCACGCTTCTGAAACTGTCCTCCGTGACACTGCAAGACATGAATGAGTACTGGTTAGGATGGGACAAGTGTGGAAACCCATTCAAGAACATGTCCATATCTACACTGGACCTCTCGGGAAACGGCTTTGTTGTCAACATGGCAAAGCGTTTTTTTGACGCAATCACTGGCACCAAAATCCAAAGTCTCATTCTCAGTAGCAGCTACAGCATGGGCAGCTCATTTGGTCATAACAATTTCAAAGATCCAGACAAATTCACATTCAAGGGTCTCGAGGCGAGTGGTGTTAAGATTTTCGATTTGTCCAAATCCAAAAATTTTGCTCTGTCAAATTCAGTATTTAGTCATTTTCCAGATCTAGAACAACTTACATTAGCGGAAAATGAGATCAACATTATTGAAAATGGTGCATTTTTGGGCATGACAAGTTTGCTAAAGCTTAACCTGTCCAAAAACTTCCTGGGTAGTATTGATTCGAACACATTTCAGAATCTAGAGACTCTTGAGGTGCTTGATTTGTCTTATAATCATATAAGGGTTCTTGGGGATAAGTCACTTCGGGGACTTCCAAATTTGCTCATCTTAAATTTAACAGGAAATGCTCTTGAATCAGTTCATACATTTGCAACCCTACCAAACCTGAAGATACTCTACTTGGGTGAGAACAGAGTTTCATCCTTGTCTGGTTTACCCAACATTGCTAAAAATCTCACAACGCTTGACCTGGAATTTAACAGATTAAAGGCCTTGTCAGATCTGTACACAATACTACGGGAATTTCCTCGCATAGAAAACATCTTTCTTCAAGGCAACATGTTTTCCAGTTGTTATAATCAAAGACAAATAGTGGCTTCAGACAAACTACAACTTCTTCATCTGGGACTTTCATCTATGCAGCTGATCTGGTCGGAAGGAAAATGTTTAAATGTGTTTAACAATCTTCATCAGTTAGAACAGCTTTCTCTGACTGCCAATGGGCTGCAGTCACTTCCAGAAGACATTTTCAAAGACCTTTCCTCTTTGTCCTTTTTGGATTTGTCCTTCAACTCGTTGAAGTACCTTCCAAACGGTATATTCCCTGAAAGTCTTCGAGTGCTTAATCTTGAATATAACTCTATTTATTCAGTAGATCCAAATCTCTTTAGCAGTCTCAGCTACCTCAGCCTGTTAAAAAACGATTTCCGTTGCGATTGCAACCTAAGGGATTTCCAAACATGGCTAAATCAAACCAACGTAACCCTTTTTCACCCCATCGAGGATGTGAAATGTGCCAGTCCTGAGGATCAGTACATGGTTTCCGTTGTGAGATCCAGCATACAATGTGAGGATGAAGAGGATGAGAGGAGATCTGAAAAACTGAGGCTTGTGCTTTTTATTTTCTGTAGCGCACTGATCATATTACTCACTGCTAGCGCCATCATTTACGCCCGTCGACGTGGCTACATCTTCAAGCTTTACAAAAAACTCATTGGCAATGTTGTGGATGGAAAGCGAGAGGAGCCGGACCCTGATCGATTCCTGTATGATGTGTATCTTTGTTTCAGCTCCAGTGATATGAAGTGGGTAGAAAGAGCGCTACTGAACAGGCTAGACTCTCAGTTCTCCGAGCACAATACACTGCGCTGCTGCTTCGAGGAGCGAGACTTCATACCCGGGGAGGACCATCTTTCCAACATACAAAACGCTATCCAGAATAGTCATAAAACCCTTTGTGTGGTGTCTGAACGCTTCCTGAAGGATGGCTGGTGCCTAGAGGCCTTCATTCTGGCACAAAAGAGAATGCAAGTGGAGCTAAAGGACATTCTGGTGGTGCTGGTTGTAGGGAACATACCACAGTACAGGTTACTGAAGTTCGAACAAGTGAGATCCTACATTGAGAACCGAAGATACCTTCTGTGGCCCGATGACAGCCAGGACTTGGAGTGGTTTTATGACCAACTTCTGCATAAAATAAGAAAAGACACCAAGGTCAATCAAACAAATCAACCTACAAATCAAACACAGCCTAAAGCATTGGATGTCCATGCAAACACAGCAGTATAATTATGGTTTATTTGTTGATTATATATTTTGTAAAATTGTTAGAATGCATAATGTAAATCTTGGTTAACTATAATTATGTATTTTCCCGTGTTTTCTATATTTATAGCCTATGTGTGTGTGAGTGAGATTTATAATGAAATAATATTTCATACATAACATTCAATATTCTCTCACAAAATACACTCAAAAAAAAAAGGTTCTATATGGCACCAAAAATGGTTCTTGGCTCGTAATCATAGGGGAACCTTTTTAAGTGCTATATAGCACCAATTTTGGTGCTTCAGTGGTTCTTCACCGGTCTTTGACTAAGGTGCTATATAGAACCTCTGAAGCACCAAAATTGGTGCTGTATAGCACTTAAAAAGGTTCCCCTATGATTACGAGCCAAGAACCATTTTTGGTGCCATATAGAACCTTTTTTTTAAGAGTGTAGCGGTTATAAAATATGTCTGTGAACCTGCTGATAATTTCAGTAAATGTCTGAAATGCTAATTAGAATGTGTGCAGAAGTGGATAAAGACCTCAGAATACTCTTCTTCAACCATTTGTGTGATTTTGTGAATTAGAAATGAAGAAATTAAGCAAATGCCAACTTAATCTGTACTGTAAATGAATTTACAACCTAAAAATGGTAACTGGATAAAAAGACACTGTGTACTCTGACCTTATTTCCTGAAAAATTACAAAACTAGGAAGCCACTAGTGAACCTGTCACAATCTGTCCTTATGTTTTTGGGTAATCACAGTTTGTACATTGTTAATGAAATCTGTAAAGAAACCTCAGTATTGACGAATTCTGTCACGGCCTGTGTACTTTGAACAGTTTGGAAATAGTAGGGGAGAACGGTGGGAATGCCCACAGCAACAACATGACTGTTAACTAAATATTGAATTGAAATCTTGGCTGACAACTATAATTCCTGGAAGATCTGATAATAATATATCCTTAGTTGACCTAACAATGCCATCTGGCCAAATTTCCCTTCACGTTGAAAAAGAGGACAACATTGCAAAACTAATATTAACATTCTGCATTATGATTTATGTACAGAACGCAATCTCTCAGTGGCACCTTGTGAAAACATAGCTGACCAAAGAATAGCCTTCAAATTAATTTCCTGTTCCCATAAAAAGAAATAAGGAATAAAAAAAATTGTCATTTACCACTATACTGTATATAGTCTTTATATTGTATTCATATTTTATTTCACACAATCGCGACATCAAGATCTGATAGTCTTGTATAACAACAGGTCATTCTTTCAAACATCTCCCTTGAGAAGTCAGGTCCATTGTGCAATCAAAAACCTTCTGTGTTGACTTTGAGAGTTACTCGAGAGTTATATTTGTTTCAACTATCATCTTACTCCATGGTATTGAAGAATAATTCTTCTGTTTTTGATGACTAAACATTAAAAAAAAAGCTTTACACAGAAGTAAATTAATATCTAAAAACTCATTTTTGTTTTTTCTCTGAGCATGAATGAACAGATTTCTGTGGAAGTCATTTATAGAGCTATTTATAAATAAAACTGCATTAGAGTCGCTCCTGTTACAGTGAGGAAAATAAGTATTTGTACACCCTGCTATTTTGCAAGTTCTCCCACTTGGAAATCATGGAGGGGTCTGAAATTGTCATCGTAGGTGCATGTCCACTGTGAGAGACATAATCTAAAAAAATAAAAAAATCCAGAAATGTATGATTTTTTAACTATTTATTTGTATGATACAGCTGCAAATAAGTATTTGAACACCTGTCTATCAGCTAGAATTCTGACCCTCAAAGACCTGTTAGTCTGCCTTTAAAATGTCCACCTCCACTCCATTTATTATCCTAAATTAAATGCACCTGTTTGAGGTCGTTAGCGGCATAAAGACACCTGTCCACCCCATACAATCAGTAAGAATCCAACTACTAACATGGCCAAGACCAAAGAGCTGTCCAAAGACACTAGAGACAAAATTGTACACCTCCACAAGGCTGGAAAGGGCTACGGGGAAATTGTCAAGCAGCTTGGTGAAAAAGGGTCCACTGTTGTAGCAATCATTAGAAAATGGAAGAAGCTAAACATGACAGAATGTTTAGAAACAGAAATGATCAGTTCATCTCTCGAGTCAGTCTTCGGGTCCTAGTCTCGTTCTTTTGTCACGTGACCGCTTCCCGGGTTCAGTGTCTCGCAACATATACAACATTACAGTCGTATTATTGACTGTATATTATTTTGTTTAGGAATTATCATACAATTATCAAAAGATATCTGCAACAAAATACATAACACTACAGTTCTATTTTGTTCCTGTTTTTTTATTCAGTAAAAACACAAAAATCATAGCCTAACAGTATATCATTAGAAAAATAAAAAGACAGCTGATCCCAAATAGTCTAGTCAATATATTTCCCATATTATGATGATATGGCTTTGTAAATATACTGAAGATTAGAGCCCACTGTAAACAAGTCTCAATCTTTGCTTTATCAAAGTGATTTCCCCATCATACAGATAAAGTTTAAAGCATTAACCAACTCTTTAATAATATAATTCTGTTATAGAAAAGAACCATCATGACAGATATTCTCAAATATATAAAGTGTAAGAAATAAAAAAGGTACAATTTGAGGCAAGAAACGCATCAAAAAAAGTTATATGTGAATTATTAACTAATTTCTGCATGCAATACGGCTGTCATGTCACGGGACAAAAGAACGAGACTAGGACCCGAAGACTGACTCGAGAGATGAACTAATCTTTTCTGTTTCCGCCGGTACAGACTGCATATCCGTGCCCTAATATGGGGCTGGGACTTGATTTTTTTTTTTTTTTTTTTTTATTTAACATTCACTTACAATACGCAAAAGTGAAGCCATAAACCAGAAAACATAGCCAGAGGTTCAGGGACGGACAAACATTAGATCACATTTGAGTTCGGAGAAAAGTAAATAAATAAAAATGAAGATAAATAAACAGATGAGGAAGCATCAATTAAACACAAGCCTTCCCACAAAATATTAAATAATAATTAAAAAAAAGAAACAACAACATTATATTTATTACCTTATACAATACATTAATATCATTTGCATATCCGTGCCCTAATATGGGGCTGGGACTTGATGAACGAACGACTCGAGAGATGAACTAATCATTTCTGATTCCTGTTCAAATTATCCCTTTTTCATAGGCAAATGTTATTAGCGTGGACCCTCATTTTTAAACACAATTTTACACCTCACTCATATATAATTTGGAATAATAAGAACCTACAGTATAAACATAAATCTCTTTTCTTTGATAGTTGGTTTAAAAATGGTATTATTTTTGTATCTCAACTTTTTAATCAAAATGGTTCAATCTGAGTTCTTAGTAAAGCATGGGATTCCTGTTACTCCAAAAGAGTTTGCAATTGTTGCTGATGCAGTGCCACAAGGAGTTCTTATGCTTTATAAAGGATTTTCTTTTTCATCCTCTTATCACTCGGTGGATCTGTGCAAAACATTTGTCGGTAAACAGTGCCTTTCTACATCAAAATCAAAAAACAATAAGAAAATTAGAGTCTTGTTTCAGGAGGAGATTGTTTCTGTGCCTTATGTCATTTCTTACTGGAATGGTTTTGTAATTAATATTCCCTGGAAGAAGGTTTGGACATTGCCTCACAAATACTTAATAACCAACAAAATGAGAGAAATTAACTTTAAGTTAATTCATAGGTTTTATCCAGATATGTGCTATCTCAAAAGACTTCAAAATGACACTCTGTTCTTTCTGTTTAGAGAGACCTGAATCTACTTTACATTTATTTTGGAATTGTTCTCACACAGTGACATTTTGGTGTGATGTGTGTGACTTTATCCAGTCCTTCCAGAAAAATGCGGCTTTTTTTGTGATTGTTGCGGGCAAAAATCCTTGATTATGCGGCACGTTTTCTTAAAAAATGCGATGAAAAATGCGGGATATTTATGCAATTTTATGCGATGAAATTGCGGGGACTTGCAAAAACTGCGGTTTGATGAAAAGGAGAAAAAAAGCACTACATCACAGAAAGTGCTGGGAATATTTAAGTTCTGATCTTGTTTTATTGAAGACCTTAATAAACACACGGCTCAAATTTACAAAACATTGAGTCAAACAAGTTCTGTAGCTTTACAAAAGGAATATGCTACAACTTCTGAAAAATGAATAAATAACTTCCTGTTTTACAGAGCTAGCTTTACAAAACAGACATTTGAGTGCTTCCAATGCACAAAGTGCAATCTCTTAAAGGGTTAGTTCATCCAAAAATGTAAATTCTGTCATTAATGACGTCCCCTCATGTCGTTGGACACCCGTCAGACCTCCGTTCGTCTCTAAATAATGACTGATATAGTGATGACCGATTTCAAAACACAGCATCATGATGCTATGAATCAGTGAGTCGATTCATGATTCGGATCGCATGTCAAACTGCTGAAATACGTGACTTTGGCGATCCGAACCGCTGAACCGACTCACTGATTCATAACGCTTCAAACCGCTGAATCGACTCACTGATTCATAACGCTTCAAACCGCTGAATCGACTCACTGATTCATAACGCTTCAAACCGCTGAATCGACTCACTGATTCATAACGCTTCAAACCGCTGAATCGACTCACTGATTCATAACGCTTCAAACCGCTGAATCGACTCACTGATTCATAACACTTCAAAGCTTCATGATGCTGTGTTTTTAAATCGGTCAACACACCGGGAAACTGCTTTGCGCGTCTTTTGCTGTTATTTTTGTTGGCAAATGGGAGTTTGCGCTTCATCATGGTTTCACCGATATCTATGGTTTCTCCGCGGGGTTTTCAGCTTTTCGATGACGTTTGCCTCGGGTAATTACGTCACTTCAAAACGTTCCCATGGCAATAGGCTGAAATGGCGGCTCTTGTGTGAAGTAAACGAACATTTTTTAACTCTCTGCTAATATATATATGACTTTTTTTGCAACGAAAATGCGGGGATTATGAAATCATGCTAGCCCCGCATATTTTGCAAATAGGCAATTTATGCGGCGAAAGTGCGGCGTATTTGAAAAAATGCGGCCCCCGCATGAATATGCGGACTTTGGCTTTTGCGTTAAATCACGCAATCGCATAATCACGTTTTTCTGGGGGGACTGTTTATCAAAGGCTATGTTAATCCAAATTTTGAATTTACTTATAAAAATGTAATTTTTGGTTTACATGAAGGTGAAGAGAAAAATTATATTTATTTTATAAATCTTATTTTTCTGTTAGCCAAATATCACATTCATAAA
This sequence comes from Romanogobio albipinnatus, assembly GCA_023566225.1. NCBI lineage: Eukaryota > Metazoa > Chordata > Actinopteri > Cypriniformes > Gobionidae > Romanogobio > Romanogobio albipinnatus. Next base: position 48,237,702 of record CM042256.1, on the reverse strand, counting down.
TGTAAAAATTTTTAAGATTTAAACTTGAGGTGAAAATGTATTTTGAATCCATTGAGTTTTCTAAAAACGTAAAAGCTACGAGGACAATGGCCGTGTGTAAGGACTTGAAGATTAATCTCGACTGAAAGACCTTGGTGTATTATTCCTTTATTGTGGTATGACAATGATGAAAATTGTTGTTATTGTTCCTTTATGCATTTAATAAAATAAAATAAAAATCTGATTCCTGTAGTAGCCTATGAGATGTTGCTCAATGCGCATGCGCGGGTCAATACAAAATGAACGAATCGTCGTTCCTGAGTCATATTAAGGATTCGTTCAAAATGAACAAATCATTCATGAACAACACATCACTAAGTTTGAACAGTTCACAGGCACAACTTGCTTAGCCTTTATGGTGTTAAAATACGAAATATGACGGTCGGTGTTGTAGAAAGGTGTTTCTTTAATGAATAAAACGTACAAAACTATATCCATATAGCACGGACTGCCCTACATAGGCTACTACAGTCTTACGCCGCCTATAGTACAAGACCAGCTGAGCAGGGCACAGCGGAGGGATCTGGGAAGTGTAGAAGGGAGCGAGGGATGCATTGATGTGCTGAATCTCTGTGTGTTTGCAGTGCCTGCTGAGTTTCCGTACTCAGTTATTTCCTTGTTCAGAAACATTGCGAAACACAAATGAAACGGAGGAGGAGAGAACAGAGCAGCTCCGCATATGATCTCCGTACGGACTCTTTAAACCTCACCTGTGCTATCAGGAGCCTTCAGAAACTGCTGGACAGGTTAGTGGCCCAATGCACATCTCTAACATATTGATCGGTTATTATTATTAGAGCTGGATATAGTAAATCTCTGAAATCACTGTATGGTAACATCTCATAACAATGAATTCCTCATACTGTAGTGTTTTTCTTGTTAGGCATTGAACCTTGAGCTAGTTAACCCTTTAAGAGTACACATGAAATGCACTTTCCAAACTTAATTCTGTAATTTAAGAAAGCTTTGGAATATAGACCAAAGTTTGGTCTCGTTTTAAAGGCGACACTCTGAAAGTATGCAAGAGTTATGGAAGTTTAAATTTACTGTAAATGAAAAATACTGTACTAAATATTTTTTATTTCATATAAAATATATATTTTACAAAAAATAATTTACTCTAAAATTACTATAAAATATGTCTAACCAATTTGTGTTCCATATTTGAAGTTGATATCACAAAAATTAAAGTCCCCATGAGATTTTTGTTTAGGTGCTGTACCAGAAACAGCCACCGGGTGTCATTTCAGATTCCAATTATTGTTTTGTTGATGCTTTTTCCTGTAAATTCTGTCCAAATATCACTTCCATCACAAAACAGTCACCAAATATGGACCCTTGAGACTCAGACCTTTCCGACAATATGTGTTTTGTCAAGATTGGAAAAGATTTCGAATATAAAGTAGTTAAAATAACTGTTGTAATATGAAACATGACACGCCCACTAGGGGAGGAGCCTGCTAGAATAATTTAGAGTAACGTTTCCATGGTAACACAATGTCCGATTTCAAAACGGTTTTCACAGGATTAATTTTGAGTTTGTAAGCTTTCAAATGATACCTAATTTATGATTATTATATGATACGAAAAAAAAGGCGATCAAAAAAAGAGCACCAGGCGTCCCACCTGTGTGTCACCGGTGAAAGTTAAGAGGTTAAGCAAACAGTTAGATAAACTAGTTCTACAGAAGACTGTCCTTTATGCCTTATTCAGTGGTTTTAGTCTGAACTGCATTTATGATTTCCATTTAATCACTTACCACACTGGATTTGGAAACTTAAAATGCACATTTTACAAAAATTAACCATGATTTTATTATAGTTAAAGTGTAGTAGCCTAACCATGTTGTTGTTGTTTTTTTGGCAGATTGATTACCATTTGTTTAACCACAAATGCCATGGTAAAACTATGGTTAGTGTAGCAAAGCCATAGTTATTTTCTGGTAACCATTTTTGGTTTTATTTGTAGTAAAAACCATGGTTATTTTTAAGGGATAGGCTCACCTTACCTAAGAAGGAAAATTTGGTAACACTTTACTTAAAGCCTTTATTCATAATGTACATTATAACTTTTCAGAAATAATTGTAGCCAAATTGGTTATTTGTCATGTGTTTTAATGCATTATACCTTTTAAAGATGTAACCGTGAATAGCCAAGTATTATAATGTATAATAACTGGTGACAATTATTCATGAGACCCATACAATGCATTATGATGTGCATTAAAAGGCATAATTCAACTATTAAAATAGTATTAATGGATTTAAAGTGTTACATAAAATGTTACTGGGCCCTTTCACACCTACCTTGTTTGGTCCGAATCAAAATTACAGGCGTGAAACCTCTCCCGTACCGACGAAAAGAGGTAGTCTCGGTCCGGATCAAACTGAACAAAGGTTCGGTTCGTTTCTAGTATGTAGGCATTTTCTGTATGATTCGGACTTTCAGACCATTTACAGGAAGTTCCTGTTTATGTTGAAATATGTTATTTTGAAATTTCATCTCGGCTATATTGATTATGAAAAGTGAAAAGATGCGCAATATGCCAGAAGACAGAAATTATTTTAACCACTTCATTAAGTTTTGTTTTGCCTTTCTTTAAAGTGAATTTTGTTTTGTATAAATTGTATGTTAATCAATGTTTCATCAGCCAATTGCCTGGATTTAATAAATAAGAAGCAAATAGGCTATAGCAGACAACAATCATGACATGGAGGCGCGGGAGCGATCACTTGCGTTGCTCTTGAACATGTCTCATAAATAAACCCAAACTCAGCCTCACAGACATGAGAAATATGTGTATAGAAAGCTTGAAATGACACTGACATCCGTTTACAAACCAATTAATGTCAAGATGCCGCCCACATAGATGACAGGACGCAAGTGTGTCATGTACAGTTCTTTAGTGCGCTCGCATAATTACAATGTGAAACCAAACCAAAACTAACCAAATGTAAAAAATGCATCAAAACATGACCTTTGGTTTGGACCTTGGTGCGGACTTTCAGGTGTGAAAACGCCCACTGTCTTATAATCATCCTTGTGTTGTACCAAACCTAACCTTAAACCTATAATCTTTGAGGAAGTGATACAATTTTTATTTTGTGGGTAAAATGTTGTAACCTCTGTTTTCAACAGGGATCTCAGAATGACGACAAGACACACATCATCTCTGATCCTCCTTGGATTGTGTGTCAGCACTCAAATTGTGAAATGCACCTCAGCGTGTTCAGTTGCCGCCTCTGTCGTTCTCTGCATTGATCAAGGTCTTCAGGAGGTGCCAGAGCTTCCCACATATGTAAATAAAGTGGATCTGTCTAACAACAGGATTGCTGAACTCAACGAAACATCCTTTTCTCGTCTGGAAGGTCTACAAGTCCTTATACTGATGCACCAACCACCAGGACTTCTGATCCGAAACAATACATTCAGAAGTCTCGCTAATTTAACATCACTTCAGCTAGACTACAACCACTTCCTGGAAATGGATACAGGAGCGTTTAACGGATTATCCAAACTTGAGATTCTCACTCTCACTCAGTGCAGTTTAGATGACGCCATTTTGTCGGGTGACTTCCTCAAACCGCTGGCGTCTCTCGAGATGCTCGTCTTGCTTGGGAACAACATTCAAAGAATCCAGCCGGCATCATTCTTCTTAAACATGAGGAGATTTCACGTGCTCAATCTCGCTCGCAACAAAGTGAAGAGCATCTGTGAAGAAGACCTCCTCAGCTTTCAGGGTAAACATTTCACGCTTCTGAAACTGTCCTCCGTGACACTGCAAGACATGAATGAGTACTGGTTAGGATGGGACAAGTGTGGAAACCCATTCAAGAACATGTCCATATCTACACTGGACCTCTCGGGAAACGGCTTTGTTGTCAACATGGCAAAGCGTTTTTTTGACGCAATCACTGGCACCAAAATCCAAAGTCTCATTCTCAGTGATAATTGTAGAATGGGCAGATCTTCTGGTAATAATTCAAAAGATCCAAACAAATTCACATTCAAGGGTCTCGAGGCGAGTGGTGTTAAGATTTTCGATCTTTCCAATTCAAGCATTTTTGCTCTGTCAAATTCAGTATTTAGTCATTTGTCAGATCTAGAACAACTTACATTAGCGGAAAGTCAGATCAACAAGATTGAAAACAGTGCATTTTTGGCCATGACAAATTTGCTAAAGCTAAACCTGTCCAAAAACTTCCTGGGTAGTATTGATTCGAACACATTTCAGAATCTAGAGACTCTTGAGGTGCTTGATTTGTCTTATAATCATATATGGATGCTTGGATATCAATCGTTTCAAGGGCTCCCAAATCTACTCGACCTAAATTTAACAGGAAACGCTCTCAAACAAGTCCACAGATTCGCAACCCTACCAAACCTGGAGAAGCTCTACTTGGGTGACAACAAAATTACATCTGTGTCTGATTTACTCAGCATTTCCAAAAATCTTACAACCCTTTACCTGCAATTTAACAAGTTGTCTTCCATGTCAGAACTCTACACAATACTAGAGGAGTTTCCTCAAATGGTGGAAATCGTTCTTCAAGGTAACGAGCTTGTTTATTGCCCTTATGACCGACATGAAGAGCTTTCACAAAAAGTACAAATCCTTGATCTTGCATTTGCAGGTTTGGAGGTCATCTGGTCGGAAGGAAAATGTTTAAATGTGTTTAACAATCTTCACCAGTTACAGCAGCTTTTTCTGAGTCACAACCTTCTACAGTCACTTCCCGAAGACATTTTCAAAGACCTTTCCTCTTTGTCCTTTTTGGATTTGTCCTTCAACTCGTTGAAGTACCTTCCAAACGGTATATTCCCTGAAAGTCTTCGAGTGCTCAATCTTGAATATAACTCTATTTATTCAGTAGATCCAAATCTCTTTAGCAGTCTCAGCTACCTCAGCCTGTTAAAAAACGATTTCCGTTGCGATTGCAACCTAAGGGATTTCCAAACATGGCTAAATCAAACCAACGTAACCCTTTTTCACCCCATTGAGGATGTGAAATGTGCCAGTCCTGAGGATCAGTACATGGTTTCCGTTGTGAGATCCAGCATACAATGTGAGGATGAAGAGGAGGAGAGGAGATCTGAAAAACTGAGGCTTGTGCTTTTTATTTTCTGTAGCGCACTGATCATATTACTCACTGCTAGCGCCATCATTTACGCCCGTCGACGTGGCTACATCTTCAAGCTTTACAAAAAACTCATTGGCAATGTTGTGGATGGAAAGCGAGAGGAGCCGGACCCTGATCGATTCCTGTATGATGTGTATCTTTGTTTCAGCTCCAGTGATATGAAGTGGGTAGAAAGAGCGCTGCTGAACAGGCTAGACTCTCAGTTCTCCGAGCACAATACACTGCGCTGCTGCTTCGAGGAGCGAGACTTCATACCCGGGGAGGACCATCTTTCCAACATACAAAACGCTATCCAGAATAGTCATAAAACCCTTTGTGTGGTGTCTGAACGCTTCCTGAAGGATGGCTGGTGCCTAGAAACCTTCACCCTGGCACAGTGCAGGATGCTAGTGGAGCTAAAGGACATTCTGGTGGTGCTGGTTGTAGGGAACATACCACAGTACAGGTTACTGAAGTTCGAACAACTGAGATCCTACATTGAGAACCGAAGATACCTTCTGTGGCCCGATGACAGCCAGGACTTGGAGTGGTTTTATGACCAACTTCTGCATAAAATAAGAAAAAACACCAAGGTTAAACAAGAAAATGAGAAAGTCATTGAGGTTGAAAAAAATGTTCATGCAGACACTGCCGTGTAACTATGAAGGACGTTATATAATTCTTGCACAAATGTTTTAATATATACCTTGCTTTGCTCCCAGGTTCGCATCCATCCATCCTACGGTGTTAAACTTCTCTTTTTTGGAAAATGACATCAACAAATATTAAAGCTGGAAACCATACTATATTGTACAGTTATAAATGTTTATTTTGTATAATCCATAATGTGTAATGTACCTCTCAATGTCAATTGGGGTAAAGGTCAGTGGAACTGTGAATTCTTTTAGCGATTATGTAAATAATTTATGGTACCACCTTTGATTTTTTTCAAAGAGGTCCATGATTTTCCAAATAAAATTGAATAAATCATACTGTGTCCAAATATCTACTTGTTAAAACATAACTTGCATTCACATGATGGTTACTGCCCCCCCAAAAAACTAATTTTCTAAAATTATTTAGCTGATAAATAAATGTTTAGGTGAGACATACACATATACACAGTATATGTCGTAGACACAATTCTTCAGTGTGTAAAGTCGCATAAACAGACTCAATTTTCCTGAAGTCCTGAGACTAATGTAAATGTTTGCACACTGCCGAAGGAGGCTGTTTTATCTAAGGAACTGTGAAGAAACAGACAACTTTGAAACAAAGCACTTTCAATTCACCATCACATAAACTACTCAAGTTTACTTTACAGGCGAAACATTAAAATCAGCATCAACAAAAAAAAGTGCATGACTCAAATACATACACAATACACACAAAAATATATATACAAGTTCATATGAAATGTGCAGGAAAATATATTCTGAATATGTTTTTCGGTTCTCATGAAAAAGTGATATTAGAAAAAACTAAATATGAGAGGTCACACAAATACCAGCCAGTGGGTTAAAATAGTGTCTTCTAAAATCAGACTTCTTTTCACATAATGTCAAGGAACTCGTTCCTGTTGTCGCTTAACAATATGGCAATATGCTTTGATGTCGCAATCTAACGTGCACAATTTACATGTTAGCATAAGCTCTCAGATGAGGCTTTTGAATTAATGGCAATAGTAGGCACGCTGGTTTTTGGCTTGTGAAACTCTACAGAATTGCACTTCACTTTTGCACTCTTTTTAAAACAGTTTTTTTGGGGAGAGACAGGCTCTGCCCTTTCATTATTGTCTTTGTTACTCTGATTGCATTTGACACTTTCTTCCGGGACCACTGGAATCGCTTCGCGCATCTCACAACTGTCCTGTATTAGAACACAAGTGCCATTTACTTTTGTTTTTATATGGTGCAATGGTATTTTTTGAGGGGTCTGGGATGCTAGGTCCCCTGTCTTCTGTGTATCATGATTAACAGTACAGACTCGAGTTGTGTCAGTCAAAGAGCAGTGTTGAACATCTGGAAACTGAATGTGAGCTGGAAGGTTCTGGCTCTCCGGTAGAGGAGAACTGGGGCCACACGCACTGATGTGAGACTCGTCGTGCACTGCAGTATCGGACAAGAGTGCCTGATGCAAAAGATGCACTGTGTGCATGCTGTAGCCTCCAGGGAAACATATGTGAGGGGGTGGCCTTGACGTTTGGCTCTGTGAGCAATGTTGGAAGTGGCCACAGTTGGCAGGAGGGTGCGCCGTGTCCCGCGAGGGCTGAAAGTTCTGACCCACGGGTAAGTGATTGGTCTGTTTAGCGGGGCACGGGGTTTCTCGAGATTGGCCGCAAGGATGATAAGGGGTCCTTTGTCGCTCCCTCATATAATGATTCTCACAGGCGCACCTTGTACTGTAAGTGTACGGATGAAGATGTGAAAGATCTGTGCCACTTTCAAGCTCAATGTTAGGTTCTCTCAAGTCAGTGTTGCTTTTCAGTGGAGTGTGGGGTGCGTGATGAGAAGTGATGCCGTTGTGCAACTGTGTACATGCTTCCTGTTCCTCATCGGAGGCCTTTTCCTCATTTCTGACATTCAGCGCCAAGTGCTCAAGCTCATAGTGTTCATGTCGACCCTCACTTCTTGGGTTATCTAACTGGTACTTGGTCGTGTAGCAAGCGCCAAGTTTACCTTGGCTTGGATTAGATTGGCTTTCAGACGTGTGCTCTGTAAAGGTGTAGCACTGGAGTTTCTTTGGCAAAGGAATCTGTCCACAGGTGCCCTGAGGACCCATACAGCGACACATGCATTGAAAGAAAAACGTAGCAAAGGCCCAACTAATGCACATTATTAGCATCAAAAACGTGCCCAGTTGAGTGTAGGCCAGAACTGTGGACGGCATCATCATTGCACCGGCTACAAAGGTTGTGAGTGCTGCCATAGCTATAGCCGAGCCCATTCTGCTCAAGGAGAAAATCACCTTCCCTTCCCTGTCTGGTTCCGGGGCAAGGCGGTACGCCACGCCGTAATGAACAGCAAAGTCCACAGAGAGACCCACCGCAACTGAGATGGTCACTGATTCAAGCACGTTTAATTCCCAACCCAAGAGCACCAGTGACCCAACTGTGACGAATATGGTCCCGGCGATGGATATGATGGCATAGAGGCTGATGATGATATTCCAGGTGGTCAGGAGCATAACACTGAAGGCCACCACCACCGACAATGCCATAGCGATGAGAGTCCCATCCGAAAGGCTGTCCTGTAGGTCGTAGAACTCCAAGTTGCTTACGAACCATCCGTAGCTCAGTCCCTCAGGAGCATCTTTCAGCTCCTCTTCAATCCAAGCATCCACTTCTCTATAAAACTGATGCATCTTCTCATACGCCAGAGTGAAATGGTAGGTACTCTGAAACTCGAGCACAATTGCTCGAATTGTGTCATTGATGTCGAACCTTGGCCCTGGAGTCTTGCTGTCAAGGTGGTAGATGGTGCTCCGGTCAAGCTCCATGATGGCCCTTTTGATGCACAACTCAAAGACGTCTTGCCGGTAAGGGAACGTGGACTGACTACAACAGGGATAGACGGATGCTTCGTCACAGTCTTGGTTTTCCATCCACTGCTTGAAGGTCTCCATGAAACAGCTTGTGAAGTCTTGCTCCTCCGACTGGAACACGAAGCTTTGGTTCCTAAGCTTCTGGCAAAAATTGAGAATCCATACCTGACTTGCAGGACTCGCAATGTTGAAGGTTGTGTCGAGTGTTACTTTACCCTTATTTTTAGGGTTCAGGGGATCTCCACTGTCAACTGGAGTGACGCCCCAAATGATGGTGATCGGCATGTGGAGGTCTTCCCCGTGGTTGACCCGTTCAAACATAAAGAGTTTTTTGTACTCCGCATCGTAGCGTTCAAAGGGATGGGAGGAGCGAAACACCTGAAACTCAGACAGCTCCAAAGAAGGCAGTTTCATCTTGGGATTCACACAAACAACGTAGGCGCCACCCACCGTCAAAGCCAGGAACCACAAGAGCCACAAGTAGCGCAACTTGATCACGATGCAAGGCAAAACCTTCTCAAAGAAAATCCGTGAGGCCTCCGAGATGCTAAAAAGACACTTGTTGACCATCTGGCACAGGCTTGTCCAAAACATGGTAATGCCCTGCGTTTGGCGGTGTTGTGACCGAGAGCATGTAAAGAGGTTGACCAGGTACCGCTCGTGTAGGACCACCACAGCTGGCAACCAGGTGACCATCAGTATGTAGTTAACCAGGATGGCAGTGCCAGCGTATACACCGAAGCATCGGATGGCAGTGATGTTGCTCACGTAATTGGCGTAGAAGGCAGCGGCTGTGGTGAAGCTGGTGACAAACATTGAGAGCGCCGCGTGCTGAAGTGTCACGCTTACCGTTTCAGAGAGCTCAGAATTGGGTTTGTCAAACTTTGTGTAGTTCCAGACGTCGCAGAGCACGAAGGCGTCGTCTGCGCCAATTCCCACCAATATGATGAGCGCGGTGAGGTTCATGAAGGGGAAGAAATCAAAGTTGAAGACCACGCGGTACAGGAAGTACGAGACAATCAGCGAACTGATGATAGCAAACATGGTCATGAGGGTGATGAACATTGATCTCGTGTAGACGCACATAACCACCAACACGATCACAATAGCTATTGCGGGATACATGGTATCAGTCAGCAGGTAGTCCTGAAACAAGTTGTGTTTGATGCCAAATTCTATTCCTGTGATGGTCGTGATCCCATCGGAGGAGTTCCAGTTCTCAAAGTTGTCCAAGTAAATGTTCATCATCGTTTCTCCTTTCTCTGTGGGAGAGAAGAGCATGCTGTACTTGAGGTTCGGTGGAAGGTAGTCAGTGTTCTTTGGGTTCAGAAAGTCTTTGTCCACCAAAAAGTGAAACATCTGATACACGGCATTGTATTTTGTACACTTCCGTGGCACGTTGCCACACTTGAGGTCCTTCTTACGGGTGGTCATGTCCCAACACTCGGGACCAAGTGTGCCGTTGTGGTAAAACTTTGCACAGGAGCGCAGGATTTTTAGGGTGTGGGAAACGTCTCGCTCTGTGATCTTTTGGCAGGAGGATTTGTTGGTAAGGACGGCTATGTAGTTCCCAAGTGTCCAGCTGGGACAGCAGGAGGCAGCAGTGGTGCGCTGACACAGATCCAAGTACTGGGGATGGGAGCGAACCTGAAGAGCCAGACATGAGAAACACCAGAATAAAACACGTTTCCTACATCACGCTTTATGCATGTGCAAAGGCTTTAAACCCAGTGTTTCCCAACTACTACTAAATAAAAATATAACAAAAAAAGCATGCATTGCTTCAAATGGCATATTAAAACTAGATATTATATTAAAAATAGTCACATTTTGTGATGTCCTTAGGCAAAAATGAGAAGTTAATAATTACTTTTGCCTAAAGATATGCATCAACAAATATTTAGAAGATCTTTGAAAATTAAAATCCTTAAAAGGACAACACACATTTCATATGAAACTTGAGCTTAAAGGATTAGTTCTCTTTAAAATGAAAATTAGCCCATGATTTACTCACCCTCAAGACATTCTGTGTGTATATGTAGGGCTGTAACGATTTGACCAAAAATAAAAACCTTGATTAATTGAACATTTTACCTCGATTACGATTAATGAACAATTTTTTTTCGCTTTCCTTTTTTTGCCCTCGTAAGGTTTTTGAGTAAGTTCCTGATAAGATTTTTACTGTAAATATTTTCTACTATTAAAGGTGGAATTTTTTTTTTCTAATGAAAAAGTGCATTTCTTTGTGATTTTAATATACTTGAAGGAAACGGTTCACTTTCAGCAGTTATTGTCTATGGGGCAGATTTCTGCTTGTTGTACATCAGATACAGATAAATTAACACTGTAGGCCTACATTACATTTATCTGAATGCATTAATGAGAGAGTGATTGTGTGTGTGAATTACTCATACCGTCTCTATTCATTATGAAGCTGTGGTTTGTACTTCAAAGGTATTAAAATATATGCCTATAACGGTTGAGTTTCTAAGCTACTTTAGTGACTTTACTTTAGTCACAGGACAGCGTTGACACTGCGTTTCTGCTGCTCTCTGCGCGCGATCTTCACGTGATGTGCGAGCTTCTGTCTGAGCGATCGTTTGTCACAATATATCAGGCATTAGTTCAACATAATACACATCTGATGGACTAAAATCGCTTTAATGTTCAAACTAGCAGGCCTTTAAACGCATTTACTTGACAAACTTTATGAGGATGAAAGTGAAAGTGATCTGGCTTCGGGGCTTGCGCACGCCGTCTGTGTGTCTGTGTGTGTGGCAGCGCGTAGGCTATAAGAACGGCGATTAACTGACCTGTATAAACTGTGTAAAACATGCAGTTACTATAGTGACTCTGGGCATCTATAAACAAAGATAACTGCTCCTGCATCTCTGTGTGCCTGCAAACTGCACTTTATGTGACTGACGGGGCGGAGTCACGTGACTAATAACCGACATGGGAAAAATACGTCTGTTAGAGGTTCTGAATTTCCGGTTTCGATTATTTTTTGATTAATCGTACAGCCCTATGTATATGACTTTATTATTTCTGATGAACACAATCGGAGTTATATTAATAAATATCCTGATGTTTCCAAGCTTTATAAATGGCAGCGAACGGGGCCCACGAGTTTGAAGCTCAAAAAAGTGCATCCATCCTTCATAACGTACTCCACACGGCTCCGGGGGGTTAATAAAGGCCTTGTGAAGCGAATCGATGGGGTTTTGTAAGAAAAAAGTATAACTGTGTACGTATGAGGTCCGACGTAGCATAAACATTTTGAACTGCGTGAGGCATTTCATGTTTTTCGTACGTTTAATACGGAAGGCGATCTGACGGAGGCTAGATATTTTACTTTATAAAGTTTTAAATATGAATATTTTTCGTACAAAAACCTATTGATTTGCTTCAGACGTCCTTTATTAACTCCCCGGAGCCGCATGGAGTACGTTATGAAGGATGGATACACTTTTTATGAAGGATGGATACACTTTTTATGAAGGATGGATACACTTTTTTGAGCTTCAAACTTGTGAGCTCCGTTCACTGCCATTATAATGCTTGGAAACATCAGGATATTTATTAATATAACTCAGATTGCGTTCATCAGAAAGAAGTCAGTCATATACACCTAGGATGACATGAGGGTGAGTAAATCATGGGCTAATTCTCATTCTTTCTTTTTTTAAGTTGATGATTTTCCACAGTGGTTGGGAAACACTGGTATAACCAATACTTGCAATGGAATGCTACTTACCCGTGTATTGTCAAAATTGCACATGGACTTTATTGCCTGTATATTCCACAAGTTCTTTCCCTCTGCAGAGGCAAATACGATTCGGGAATAGCTGTCACCTGTAGAGAGACAACATTTGGTCACTACACCAAAAACCTTTTCTCATTGGTCCACTAGGTGGCAGATTTGATTCATGTCACCTCATGTCACTTCAACAGTATGTGTGTGTATTATATTTCATACATTTGTGAAATCATCACATGAGAATGATTTGTGAAGGATCATGTGACACTGAAGACTGGAGTAATGATGATAAATTCAGCTTTGATTGTTTAGTTATTTAGTGTTAAAGTATTGTAGTTGGGTTAAGTGGCTTAGGTTTTACTGTGAATTTGTTAAGTAAATTGTGTTGTATTTATTTATATTTATTAGGGATGTCCAGATCCGATCACGTGATCAGAAATCGGGCCCGATCGGAATCGGACGTTATCTCCCGATCAGGACTCGGATATATATATATATATATATTCTCATTATTTTTTAACACATCTATAGTTATGTGGTGGCACAGAGTTAGACCCTTTTGCCTCCACACAGAAACAGCAACGTGTGCGCATGACATCACTTTGTTGCAGAGACGCTATTGGTTAAATAAAATAATAAATAAAAATAAGGAACATCCTGGATCTGTTTTTTCGCTCTTCTTTATTCTTTTGTTATGTATTATAGAAGTATCGGATCGGGACTCGGTATCGGTAGATACTCAAAATCAAATGACTCGGAGGCAAAAAAACCTGATCGGGACAGCCCTAATATTTATATATTTAAGTATACTTTAAACTTTTAATAAATTGTTCAATTTAAAGAATTGTTTTTTTCAATAAAAAGCATTATTTAAATGTCATCCACCGTCGTTTTGTGGCTCGCTTTAAAAAAATAAATAAATAAATGTTTAAGTATCGGTTCAGGCACCATTGAGGCACTGGTACCGTTTTAAAAGTATCGGTTTGGCACGGTATCGTAAGAAACCCAAACGATACCCAACCATGACATTTTAATAGGGAAAAAGATCTGATTCACCAAAAAACCCTGGTTAATTACCTTCTTAAAGGGATCCCCTGGTGTTAAGACTTGTATGAATTAATATAACATAAATGGTGTCTCTTACTGAAATATGTAGTCGAAAACCCATGAAAGATCCACGTTATTTACAAAATCCATTATATATTTGGACAATGGGCGGCGCCATTTTGTTTGCGTTCTAGGTCGATGACATGATCGACAGGGACTGAATCCGAAATCGCCCCCTAAAACCTTGATCACTATTCCCTACATTATCCACTAATACAGTTCACCGATCTGTTGGTGTGTGTGTGTGTGTGAGTTTGTGTACACGTGTTTGTGTGTGTTTTAAATGCAATTACAAAGCAATTAATTGGTTTTGTTTGACACTGAAACATTTTTCGAGTTGTGTTGTGGTAAAAATAGCTACGGGTAGCGCCAGTTGATTGCAGAGTGCAACCATTTTACGTCATCGACCTAGAACGCAAACAAAATAGCGCCGCCCATTGTCCAAATATATAATGGATTTTTTAAATGACTTGGATCTTTCATGGGTTTTCTACTACATATTTCAGTAAGAGGCATACTTTATGTTATATTAAGCCAGGGATGTCCAAACTTTTTTAAAAGGGGGCCAGATTCGATGTTGTGGAAATACCCGGGGGCCGGTCCCTTTTCTATTATATATAAATGACATGTTTTGTTTCTTGGAAACATGACAGATTTGACAAAAGCTTGAGCTGACAGTAGAGTAGCTTGAGATAGGACACAGGAAATGTATAGATATTTAACAATATCTGTAAAACTTTCATCAACCAAAACATTTTAATGGGTGAAATTTAAATATTATTACTGAGTTAGAACTCTATTCTTATTTAAATTTAATAAGTGCTCTATTTAGATCACCACAGGTAAAACCACACTACAAAAAATACTTTTCTTACTTGGTATTTCTGTCTTTTTTCCAGTCCAAATATCAAACAAATCTTAAATCAACATGCTTTACTAAGGAAAATTACATATTTAATTACCAAATTAATTGAGCTAAATTATTTGTCAATGGATTAGAAAAATAATGTTGTTTCTGTTTGGGACAGAAACAAGATTCCAAACAGAAACATTATTTTTCTTACCCCATTGGCAGATATATTTGCCTGTTTTAACCAAAAACTCACTTCAATTTAATTTCATTTTCCAGAAAATATATCTAATGTCATTTAACTTAGTAAATGCATCTTGATTTAAGAATGTTTAGATACATGTATACTAGAAACAAGACAAAAATACTAAATGAGCATTTTTTGCAGTGCACACAAGGCAAAAAGTAAAAAAACTGCAAGTTTATGACAAAAATAGTCTGCAATTTGGCCTTTGTTACTAATTTAATACATGTCTACATCACCAATTAAATAAAATTAGATATTAACCTACATTTCTGACAAATTACCACGGTTACAGTGAGTGTTACCACAGTAAATCCATGATAAATGAATTGTTGTTTGAAAAGTATTTTAACTGAATCGGCTCAGTGTTTCTCCTGATTTGCACATTAGTGTTGTTGATTAAGTCAGTGCTGTTTAACTGGATTTAAATTTAATAAAATCACAGATAGATTCAGTACCGGAGACCTCTGCGGCGAACTCGAACACTTCTCATTGGCTGTTTAGTGGGCGCGTGATCGAGACACTAAGCAGGTAAACACATTTGTTCAGAGTCAGAGCTCGCGAGTTGCGCTGAGCACAAGTAGCGCTGCTTCGTTCCACTTTTGCCGCAGTTCCCCTGGCCGAAAATCTAGTACCGCCACCTTGCGTTGACATTGTGAAACTACACAATTTGTAAATTATGCGTGGCGGGCCACATATAATATATTTTAATAGACAAGCTGCAGCCGAGTGTGAAGCGGCTGGGATGGGAATCAGCACCTCCAAATCCGAGGCCATGGTCCTCAGACGGAAAAGGGTGGCTTGCCCACTTCAGGTTGGTGGAGAGATCCTGCCTCAAGTGGAGGAGTTCAAGTATCTAGGGGTCTTGTTCACAAGTGAGGGGAGGATGGAACGGAAGATTGACAGACGGATCGGTGCAGCTTCTGCAGTAATGCGGTCGATGTACCGGTCTGTCGTGGTGAAGAAAGAGCTAAGCCGTAAGGTGAAGCTCTCGATTTACCGGTCAATCTACGTTCCTACTCTCACCTATGGTCATGAGCTTTGGGTCATGACCGAAAGGACAAGATCCCGGATACAGGCGGCCGAAATGAGCTTTCTCCGCAGGGTGGCTGGGCGCTCCCTTAGAGATAGGGTGAGAAGCTCAGTCACTCGGGAGGAACTCGGAGTAGAGCCGCTTCTCCTCCACATCGAGAGGGGACAGCTGAGGTGGCTCGGGTATCTGTTCCGGATGCCTCCTGAACGCCTTCCCGGGAAGGTGTTTCGGGCATGTCCAACCGGGAGGAGGCCCCGGGGAAGACCAAGGACACGCTTGAGGGACTATGTCTCCCGGCTGGCCTTGGAACGCCTCGGTGTCCCCCCGGAAGAGCTAGAGGAAGTGTCTAGGGAGAGGGAAGTCTGGGCATCTCTGCTTAGACTGCTGCCCCCGCGACCCGGCCCCGGATAAAGCGGAAGAAGATGGATGGATGGATAGACAAGCTGCGGGACGTTTGAAATTCATCCCCGGGCCGCATTTGGCCCGCGGGCTGGACTTTGGACACCCCTGCATTAAGCGATACAAGTCTTAACATCAGGGGATCCCTTTAAAATGAGTACATGGCATTGCACACTCTAATAAGAATAGAAGTCCTAACAATTACATTTTTGCCTTTTTCCCCACATTTTTCAAATCCTTTCCGTCATTCACCCTTTTGCTGTATTTTTGAAATCTAAACCTACATGAGGATATATGGATTTGGAGGGCGATTATTTCTATAGGATAAAAGTGAAATTAAAAACTCACCTGGGACATCACAGAAGAAACTGTCTTTACTGAAATCCCACTCCGCTTGCCTTTTCTTTCTATCATAGTGATCCTTGGACCACCTGTCATCTTGGTGGCTAAAACACAGAAAAAGGAGAGTATTTGCAAATTGACAATGTATTTAAAACCTGACTGCATGTCTGTCACATAATGAATTTTACACAAGTGAAAACAAAGCAATCTACCCAGACTGTGGTCTATATACCATTGCTCTTCATGTTGAAAGTTACCCAAATAAAACCTCAAATCCCTGTCACACAAAACTACATAATCTATTCTTGTGGGATTTAGACCGTTTTAACGAAAGAAAAATCTGTGCTAATTATTAATTCCAGAGCATGACGCAGCGTACAATTTCAGCCACAGGAAACCCTCCTCACATTGTGGCCATTAGAGATCTGCGATTGAAATGACCGTTATCATTATTACTGACAGAGGGCAGGACTGCTGCTGACAGCACATCCTGTTCCACAGACAGGAAGTCTCTTTAATCAGGAGGGAAGACGCCTATGCACATGCTGAGACGGAGCCGTGCCATACAGACGCCCGCTTTCTTGCAGGCCGCTTCTGTCATGATCTGTAATCCAACTCACAATGATCCGGATCAGATGAGTCACGATACAGCCAACACACCTCTCATTACCAGGAGCAAAAAAACACATGCCAAGTGTTTGATTTTTGCAGTATTTGGCTGAGCAGTCGTCCGGGTTGCTCACCAATGTATTCGATTTCTCTAATGAATAAAATAAGTAAACATGACCAGAGTTCCAGTGGGGCGAAGAATTTATTCCTTTCTGATGTTTGTGCATTTAAAGAGCCCCTTTTCATGTAGTGTGTAACATAGTTCTAACCAGTGCTTAATTTGTAAAGTGGGAGGTCCCGGAGCGCAGAGGGGGGGTGGATCCGGCGACTCAAAACGCAGGTTGGAGGTATCCAAAACGGCCCATACAGCATCGATAGTGCCCCCGGCCTCGATTCTGCTTCTTTCTCTACACCTCGTGTCCAGTGCATTTTTCTAACAGCGATCTCAAGGCTTCACAACAAGCGCGAATAGCATGTGTCACTTTAAGTGCTTCACCTTTCGTCGTCCCTCTCCGCTCCCCCTCTCTGTCTGAAGCCCCGCCAGCGACACGCAGCGACAAAATCGCTGGCGGTGTGAACGGGGCTTTACTCTAAATTAAACATTCACCTCAAAACGCATCGAAAGTTGAACACAATTTTTTATGGAATTTTCATAGGGAATTAAATACGAACACGACCAATAACACTGAACACTACACAAATAGTATATATATATATATATTTTAGACGATTAATTTGAATAGTGACATTTGAGGTGCCGGATTCAATAAAAAAGGTTCCGGATCCAACATCGGAGGTGCCGGAACATGTTCCGGCTCAAATTAAGCCCTGGTTCTAACCATAGATATACATAATAAAGGCTAGATGTCTTACGGCGGAGTCTCTAACGACATCACCGGCGGCCATCTTGTCACAGGTAAGCTTTCTGGCGGGCTCTGTGGTGCCTGATGTAAGGTGAGTGATTTGAACACAGATACTCTCGCTGAAATCTTGACGGATTTACAAATGGTTTGGTTTCTTACAAACGTTATTAATGTGGCTATAATTCTGGATGCTTGAACAAATTATAAATAATTATTAATGAGTATGCAGTGTCATATCTACATCTCTGACATTTATAACAAACCAAACAGTTTGAAAATCAGTAGAAAATTGAGCAAGTTATGGTTATTTAAAAAGTACACGCACCACTAAAACACAATGTTGCGAGTGAGCGAGCTGACTGTGACAAGATGGCCGCCAGGTGCGGACGTCGACCTCCATTGGCCAGCAGCGCGGACGAGACATCTAGCCTTTATTCTGTATATCTATGTTTCTAAGTGAATGAAAACATCCTGCAAAGCAGGGGCGGTTCTAGATGCTTTTTAGGGGGGCTTCAGCTTTGGTTTTGTCCCGTCTTTTAGTCAGCAGAGCGCACGTCGGAAGCAGAGGTGTTTGCGTTCATCTGAGCCTCATTGGTCTGTCATCGCTCATCAATGTCAAAATATTTGAGAAAACCAATCAAATCAGAGTAGACGGGCTTTATGTTCACAGAAGCTGCTGAGGCTAAGCGCAAATTTTAGCTGTGCAACTCGACGTCAAGTGCGAGAAATGTAAGCTAAAACAGGTAAATGTTAAACAAAGACAAAAATATTCAGGCAAATGAATAAACTTTTGTCTAATTTTGCCATTTTGAATTTAAAATAGGCATCATAATGTAATTAAAAAACAAGAAATATTAACAAAGCCGTTTTCTTCAGGTTAGGAAACATAAGATTAATAATGAATGTGTGCATATTGTAAATTAATATTATTTCATTTGTAGCCTTCAGTAAATTAAAAAAAGCTCAGCTATTTCAGCCTGTATTGGGCATTCGATTAGTAATGAATGTGTTTACATTGAGAATTAATTTAATAAACTTTAATAAACAGTAAATTAACGTCTAAGAAAAGTATTCATAAAACATTGAAATATCAGTATGTTAATATGTAAACCATATGTTTACTTTCTTCACTGACGAAAATGGAAAAACTATATCGGTCAAAGCTCAGCGTTAGGAGGGGAAGAGACTGGGCAAGATAAAAACAGAGAAAAAGAGAGATGTGGAGATAAAGACAAATAATCTACTACCCACTGACATGGTTTTCAAGCTATTGTTATCAAATTTTTGGGCCTTCAGAACATCTTAAAATGCACATATGTAGATCAGAGAAATAAACATTTTCTCTTTAAATCTGAAAGTGCACCGTATATAAAGTTATTGTCTCTCAAAAGTAAGAGTCGACTCCGAGTCAATTAAACGAATCATTTTTCAAACGAATCGCAAGCCATTTTGTTGTGACGTCAAGACGAAACATTAGCATATTGCCCATCCACTTATTGCACGTACATTGCGTTTCATATTGTGAAGGTCTCCGGCTAACTCAGTTATTACTGTCTTACTGAAACACTTCTGCTCATCAGCTGTGGGCCACTCATCCCTTAAACTGTGTCTATTAATGTAGATTGTCTGTCGTTCTTACTACTGAGTAATGATAAAGGATGGAGCAAGATTTGTTCAGTCATTCACGTTAGTGCTGGGCTAACGTATGAGCTGTTATTGATACAGTTCCCGCATGTGCACTGCAGTAAATTAGAAACACACACTGTGTTGATGGTCATACACTTGTTAGTGCTGATGGTGAGGAATTACAGTTTAAACATCTCAATGTACCTCAAACTGAGTAGCGTATCACTGAGAAACGTCCCACTCAAGGTTCGGGTTGAATAACTAGTTCTTCCGATGTTTCATAAGCGATTCGGACTCTGGGATTGATGTAAAATCAACGTCATCATTACTATCTTTACAGTGTACAATCGCTGAGGTTTGAGGAAGCCTTGTGAGCTGAAGAGCAGTATGGTAATGGCCGTTTAACTTCCGTGGTGGTGATGTGCAATGTATATTATGATAAAATTAATGATCTTTGATGCATGTAAACCTGTTGTTGGAGACCTCCAAAACTAAATTAGGAAGCTTTAAAATAGCATAATAGGGGCACTTTAAAGATGCAAATGTGCAAATAAACACTACAAAATCAAAACCCTGTAGACACTGCATTACCATTTCAACCAATCCTGGCCTGAGTTGTAATCCTCACATCATTCATGTAGTGTTGTTCTGGATGAATATGAACAGGAAAATATGGTTATCAGATAAGAAGTGGACTCTGTTACCTTTTGGCCTGCTCATCTGCGTATTTGAAGGGGTAGTTGGCCAGCGTTGCCTTGTATCCTGTGTTTTTCACCATGTTGTTCCATGTTACAAGTCGCTGGCCTATCGCAGTGCCCCTCGGTTCAAATCCCTAACAAGACAAATGACAACAAATCTTCACTCAAACTGCCCGTAAACATCAGGCACTACCATAATGTAGACATTTTTCCATCAGGATTTGATCCATGTAGGGTTTTATCACAATAAGGGACGTCAATTTTATTTTATCGGACAGAATATTGTAAAGAAGCATTGCAGCATGGAACGTTTTTTAATTTGTTTTATATCCTATAAACAACATAAAAAATTTGGAAAGCACTGAAATGAAAATTACCTAATGGACATTTCAGGATGCACTTGGCCGAACATAAATAATACATGAATTATTAATTTATCAAACTTATCAACACTCAAATAGCTTAAACTGAGTTGTACAAACATTTCAATTTGGACATACGGCAGTTTTTATACCAACTTTTTAAAATAAAAGAATCTACTCCAGTTTGTTAAACGACAATAAACTGTAACAATAACTTGTTTTCATGACAGATTTATTCAAACATACATTAAATAATGAAGGCATCACTAACAGGTTAAGCAAAAATAGAATGAATATGTAATACAGTGCATATATTTAGCAAATATTTATATTTTTTTCTAGCTAACTAATGAGTTTATGGGCATTCTTGAGGCATACAAGCTGTTTTATTGATGTCTTTCCCCGGATGAAACAGTGATTGAGTGATTACATGAGACAGGATTCATTTCGGTAAGTTGTACTGTATCTTTCAACTGATGTTCATTCATGTTTATTTCATGCTATAACTGGTAGTAAAGAGGAAGAGATGATCAGTTGAACCGCTACAGTGATGTCATGCCGTATTAAAGAGTTTCAAAACGGCATTTATTGTTTGAATTTGGGACACTTCCCAATAATGTAATGTAAATGTAGCTTTAAACGCCTGAAACCGTAAATAGCAGTTTAGGCCGAAAAGTTTCGGTAGGCGAAATTTCAGTGCATCCCTTCAAAGAAATGTTCCTCATGCTCACCTGCAGTGGATTTGAGAAGTCAGGCAGGTCAGGCACGAGAATACCGACCAGGGCACAAACCACAATGAGAACGGTGCACACCCCCAACACCACCACCGGCCAATCAGCAATGAGCTCTGCATAACTGCAAATGAGAAAGATTCGTTTGTCATGCATTTAACGCACATTAGTATGGAAGCTTGTTTCTGCCACGGAATAAAACAATTTAAAAGAAAAGTGCGACATCTCAAAATTCTGACTTTTTTACGTCACAATTGCGAGTTATAAAGTCAGAGTTGTGAGATATAAACTCAAACTCAATTGCAAGAAATAAACTAAATTGCGAGAAACTCAATTGCAAGAAAGTCAGAATTGCGAGAAATAAAGTCAGAATCGCAAGAAATAAACTCAATTGCGAGAAAAAGTCACAATTGCTAGAAATAAACTTCCAAGTCCGAGAAATAAACTCAATTGCAAGAAATAAACTCAATTGTAAGAAAGTCAGAATTGCGAGAAATAAAGTCAGAATTGCGATAAATAAACTTGCAATTCCGAGAAATAAACTCAATTGCGAGAAATAAACTCAATTGCAAGAAATAAACTCAATTGTAAGAAAGTCAGAATTGCGAGAAATAAAGTCAGAATTGCGATAAATAAACTTGCAATTCCGAGAAATAAACTCAATTGCGAGAAATAAACTCAATTGTGAAAAAATAAACTCAATTGTGAGAAATAAATTAAATTGCGAGAAATAAACTCAATTGCGAGAAATAAATCCAATTGTGAGAGTCAGAATTGTGAGACACTCAGATTTGAGAGAAATTATTTTGCAAAATATTTTTGTAAATGTTTTCGCAATTGTGAGTTTGTTGCAATTCTGACATTTTTCTCAATTGCGATAAATACAGACAGAATTACGAGAGATTAACTCGCAAAATGTCTTACGAAATGTTTTGTAATTGTGAGTTCTGACTTTCTCGTAATTGCGAGTTTATATCTCACGATTCTGACTGTTTCTGATATAACTCACAATAGCGAGAAAAAAGGCAGAATCGTGAGATAAAAAGGCGCAATTATCTTTTTTATTTTTTATTCTGTGGCGGAAACAAGCTTCCATACATTACCATTTAAATTCATACAAAACAAGTAATAAAATAAAGTTTAAAAGACTATTTAAAACAATTCTAAACAACTTTATATTCATTTATCATCAAATAGAAAATGTACTAAATTATAAAACGCTAAAAAAGTAAGCTTACCTTTTGGGAAACCGAAAAGGCCTCGGAGGGCTGAAAGACAAAAGCAAAAAAGCATAAATCAATTAGATTTAAGAGTTTAAAGGATTAAAACTACCTGCGTGGAGGGACATGTTTTTTCATGACAGTGTATTTTTAACCAACCGCACGCTGAACGAGGCCTAGATCTCTCCGTTCAAACACACATTCCTGTGGGGAAATCACAGCTGTCTCCAAGTTTCTTCTTGCCGCTTTTTAAAAAAAATCTAAACCATCATGGATGTTCATATTAGAGGCTCTCGCACCAAAACCGCATCATGCACTCAATGCACCAACCTTCACGCATCTATGGATCATATAGATCAGGTGCACAGTGAGTTGCATGCTGATGAATATGAGCAACCGTAATAAACAAACATAACTAATAACAAATCATAAGGCAGACCATCTTTGAAGGCGACCAATATTCCTATATTACACAGTGATGGGAGCAGTAGGGTCACAGGGCCAAGAGGTGGCTGTAATTTTCTTCCTCGTCGTCTTAAAAGGGAATCCATGGAATGCTATAATTAGTGGTTGCTATGGCACTGGGAGGCACATATGAACAAAAGCCATTGGCAAGAATTTTTCACCACAGGGCGACTTCTAGAGCAGCCGTAAATCCCTTTGAAAGTTCAACGGACACGTTAATACAACAACCAGATGTTGCAACCACTCAGACTCTGAAGCATCTGCATATTCGGCTCAAGGTGAGTCCCATTAGGCTTTAAAAACAGAGAGGTGCGTGTCCTTCTCCGTGCAATCAGAGAGAAGTGCATGCAGACAGCCGATAATCAAATAACCGAACCCACGGGTAAATAACGAGGACCAGATTTCCTCCGCTTCCTGTGTAGCGAGGACGAGGGGGGAAAAAAACCAATCCAATGATTTATAAAGTGCACTATCAGCGAACGCTCCATGTTTGGGCCACAGACTGTGGAATTAAAGGGCGGGAATGAGAGATGGTCCAAAATGGAATAAAGTTATGAGATATCGAGATGGATTATTCCACTGGAGAGCAACAGTTATTTGGGAGTTGAGTGCAACTTTTGTTCTCTGGTTAGCCAGAAAAGAAAAGACAAGAAATACATTATTTTAGTATATCCAAATCACACCAGCCTGATGTTCTGCATCCCTCATTTTGTGCAGAAGTGTTATTGTATGAACTTGTTTACAGAGGTTAATTACTAAAGAAAATACGGGACCGTGGGTCAAACAACAGTGTGGTGAAGGAGGGGGGGGCGGGGGGGGGGGGGTGGAAGCTGAGGGAGTGAGGGTCAGAAGGCAAAGGAGGATGGAAAACAGTGTGGAGGAGGCTTGAAAGAGAAAAAACAACACTAAACATTCAAGTTCAGTCAAGTACATGCACACTCGATGATCTGCTGCCTGACCTCCTCAGCTGCTAACCCTCTGGTGCTCTTCGGTCACTTTTCGAAAAAAAAATCTTCGTCGTAATGATATTAAACATGGTAAAGGGTTTGGCACTTGCTGTGTGGACATGAACACAAAAAAAATAGAAAAGGTTAAAAAAAAAAAAGGGTCACATTTGTATTGTTCATGGTCAAAAAAAATTATCGCATTGGAAATTAATGGGAAGTGAATTTCATCTAGTGGAAGCGTTGGGTACTGCACCCAAACAAAATCTCACTGAAAGAGTCAGAATTGCAAGAAATTAACTCAATTGCGAAAATAGTCAGAATGGCGAGATATCAAATTAACAATTGCGAGAAAAAGTCAGAATTGTGAGAAATAGTCAGAATTGCGAGAAATAAAGTCAATTGCGAGCTATAAAGTCAGAATTGCGATATATAAATGTGCAATTGCGAGATATAAACTCAATTGCGAGAAATAGTCAGTATTGCAAGATACTAACTGGCAAAATATTTTTGTACAATTTCTTTGCAATTGCAGATTTGTCGCAACTGACTTTTCTTGCAATTCTGACTCTTTCCTCAATTGCGAGTAATAAAGTCAGAATTTAAAGAAACTGAATTGCGAGAAAAAGTCAGAATTGCGAGAAAAATTCGAAATTGCGAGAAAAAGTCAAAATTACGAGATATAAACTCAAATGCGAAAATAGTCAGAATGGCGAGATAAAATGTACAATTGCGAGAAATAAAGTCACAATTGCGAGAAATAAACTCACTTGTGAGATATAAAGTCAGAATTGCGAGATATAAAATTTACAATAGCCAGAAATAAAGTCAGAATTGCGAGAAATAAAGTCAGAATTACTAGATATAAAATTTACAATTGCGAGTTATAAAGTCAGAATTGCGAGATATAAAATGTACAATTGCCAGAAATAAAGTCAGAATTGCGAGAAATAAAGTCAGAATTACGAGATATAAAATTTACAATTGCGAGTTATAAAGTCAGAATTGCGAGAAATAAAGTCAGAATTGCGAGAAATAAACTACTAAATACTAAGTGGTATTGTTAAAGGTTTTGGCATTTGCTATGTGAACAAAAAAATCATGGACATGATTTGAAAAGGTTAAATGGTCCTGAAAAAACAGACACACTTGTATTATTCGCGTTAAAAAAGGAGTTCATTGGAAATTAATGGGAAGCGAATTTCATCTAGTGGAAGCGTTTGATACTGTGCCCAAACTAAATCTTATTGAAAGGTAATTTTTTGATCAACATCAAATATGGAACAAAGTTTCGATTTAGATTTTCTCAGATTTAGAGTGAAACTTGTTTTGGAAAAAAAATATTTTATATAAAAAAAAAGTTCATATCAATAAAATTCAATAACTTAAAGTTACAAACTAAACTTTTTCCACTTCAGCCATAATCTGCAGAGTGTCGTCTAACTTTCAAGATTTGTCTCAGTTCTAAGCTCAAAAAGTGAATAAATGGATTATAACTACTGCATAAATATAATTTAGTACCATAAAATATTAAATAAAAACATTATAAAACATTATATTTTATTTTATAACATATATATTAAGTACATTAATTTAATTGAAATAAAAAAAAAGAGAAGAGCACCATAGGGTTAAGAGAAATCCAAGAAAAAAAAAACTGAAATATTTAGATTTGTACTGAATATTGCCTAATAATAATAATATAAATGTATATATATATATATATATTATTTTTTTTATTTTATTATTTTTAAGAAAATAACATGCTTATTCAGCAAGGATGCATTTAATTGATCAAAAGTGACAGTGTAGTAACAATAATCTTTTGTAAATCATAGGAATAAATGACATTTTACAATACATTCACATGAAAAACTGTTATTTTAAAATGGACTCTAGTATATAAAGCACTGCAAATCAGAATGATCTCCAGGCTGAATTGTAAAATACTTAAAGCTTTTATTTGGCATTACTGTAACTACAATCATAGCAACAGCTGAGAACGCACACATGTGAATGATGTGCACACGTGTGCAGAAATGGAGAAGGCTCAATCCACGAGCGCTGCGAGGTCCAGAGGTCAGCGCCTGATATCTCCGCATTCTTTGCTTTGACATATGTGGATATATGGACTCCAGGCAGGGAGGCCGGATTTCAACAGTTACAAGCTGTCCAAGAAACATCTTCATTATCTACTGGCCTCCTTCTGCAAGATCTCCACAGCTTAAGCGCCAAACTACACAATGCCGACTAAAACACGCTTTGAATAATAAGATGCATTGTGATTCCTGCGAGATGTCGGGAGGTTTTTAACCTGATTAACATTTCTCGGCACTTTAAAGTGTTTAACTTAAGTTTTGCTGTGGCATAACTTCCCAAATAAAGTACTAAACTCAAGTGTAAAAAATGTACGATTATTTAGCACCTGGGTAATTCCACGCAAAAATGTCACATCCATAACGCCAACTAAATAGCATGGCATTGTGTTGGTGTTATGGATGTGACAGTTTTCCGCGGAATTGCCCACCTAATAAATGACAGATGACGGAGGGCGACTCGGAGTAATTGTTCTATAAACCATCAGGAAACAGCGGCGAGAAGAAGTAGAAGAATGTACACAGGTGACGATATTTATTTTTGTACACTTCACCGAAAACCACACTACAAAAGAATTGTGTAAAACTCAGTAAACCTTGATATTATTACTTGTGACATGAGAACAAAATGTACACTGTAAAACAAAAAAAAGCCCCACTCAGACAAATATCAATGATAATATCGTGGTCAATAAAACTAAATAAATGTGATTATTATAACATGACAATGTATACAATAGTAACGAACGGCTCAAAAGTCAGACAATTTCTGTTGAGGCGTTGCCTTAACGCGTTGGTATGGGTTGTGTGCGTTTTGATTGGCTGCTGATTTTCCACTGTTCGGAAACGGCTCTCGAGCCAAATATGGTCCTTTCAGAGAGTGTGTGGCCTCACGGGAAAAAAGCAAAGCAATATTTTTTTTTCATCCATAATCAGAGATAATGTGTTGATTTAATTACAAAACTATATAATTATATATTTTAAAGTATTACACAATTCACCAATGCCCGTTTGTCATTTATATACACCAACCAATCGTGATCTGGCAAAGCAAGTTCAAATTCCATTGGGCGATGTGAAGTGGAGCGGTATTTTTCTGTTCTTATTCATAAATCGGCAGACGAAGTAACGTTTGTGGAACGATTTCCTGCGGTTTGTCTCATTTTATAAATTGCATCACTGACAAAATGGATTTTAACTGACAACAAACAAATCCCTGCACAAAACCAGCAGCAGCAAAAGTCGCATTAATGGCAAGTGCTAAATTCACTTGTATTTATGTATATTGATACACCGTTTACTATTTCATGAAACTATCAAAGTTAACAAAACCCAAGTGCCACCGGCCCCTACAGGCCTATTATGTGAAGTGTAGGCGGGCGAAATACGTGAAAGGACTTTATTATATTACCATTTTTGATGATTATGCAGCATTATGAAAGAAGTCTCCTATGTTCATCAAGCCTGCATTTAATTGATAAAAAACAGCAATATTGTGAAATATTATTAAAATAATGGTTTTCTATTTTAAAATATTTTAAAATATAATTTATTCCTGTGATCACAGCTGGATGTTCAGCATCATTACTCCACTCTTCAGTGTCACGTGATCATTCAGAAATCATTCTAATGAGGATTTAATGTCAATGATGGAAACTGTGATACTCTTCTCAAGATTCTTTGATTAATAAAAAGTTAAAAAGAACATAATGTAATAATATTTCACAATATTAGGCTACAGTTTTTTCTGTATTTTTGATTAAATAAATGCAGGCTTGATGAGCATAAGTATATATATATATATATATATATTCCCCCTTTGTTACATTTGAGCTCCTGCCCCTGAAGAACTCTCTGCACGGCCCTGCTGATCACATCGAAATTTTTCAGTTGGCCAAAGTGAATTTCTGTGAATTGATGCAATTTAATTCACAGAAATTAAATTTGGCCAACTAAAAAATTTCGATGTGATCGGTCACTTGAAAATGTTCAATTGGAGACCTGATTTTGTTTTTACAGTGTATGCACGCATGTATATAAACTAAATTAGTGATCTCTTAAATATTTCTTAATTTCACTAAACATTTTCGTTTCGTGATTTTTTTAAAATTAAACATGGATCTTTTAGTGCTGGGCGGTATACCGGTTCATACCGAATACCGGTATTTATTTTATTATATGAATTTTGATGATACCGCAATACCGGTATATGTCGCTTAAACAACGTTCGGAGCGGAGCGCAGCGCGCCACTGTTTGAGCGGGATCCCGTTTCACTGTTGCACTGTAGTGAGGACACAGCTGAGATCACATCACAGCCTATGCTGAAATCGCCCCCTAAAGCCTCAATCACTATTCCCTACGTTATCCACTAATATTGTTCACTTGAGTGAATTCGGACAGCCGTTGAGTGTACATCGGCTGTACACTCGTTATTGCGGTGCAAAGTGGGATTGAATGAGTGCACTCAATAGCGTCCACTGTGGTTTCGGACACCACTACAAATGGCTGTCCCCTCAAATAATGCCCTATTTGAGGTTATAGGGGGCGATTTCGGATTCAGCGGAGAATTCAAACTACACGCGGCGAGAGAGAGAGAGAGAGAGAGAGAGAGAGAGAGAGAGAGAGAGAGAGGTTTCTGCCGTGATGAGATTAACAACGTTCTCCACATGGATCATATAGCATCGATATAGACAGATATAGTGCGTTTGAGTTTTTTATGGACCTATTTCTTTTACTCTAGTGCTCTAAATATGAACCAGCAGCGTGTACATTTTTCATCACGTCTTCGTCAAATGAAATGTATGCAAAGGACACTGACACAACAGCCGTACGTCTGATCATGACTGCGATGACACGATGGGTTATTCTGCTACACAGAAGACGATGCAAGTTAATAAATAGACTGACAGTTCAAAGAATGGGCAAAAAAGTCACTGCTTTATTCTTTCCGTGTTAAACTGACGTGATTTGTTCAGAGACTTTAGTGCTCTTAAATGTATTGAAGATATCCTTAGACCTTTTAAATGTTCTTCCGCGCTTCTCCCTCATTTTGGCAGTTTGTTGTTATAAAGGGTTAGATTTTTAAAATGCTTAAGGTGCCCTCAACTCTGTTTTTTTCTCTCTGTGGTCATATTTTAATATTCAGGTGTCAGTAATGAGCGTGTTTTAACTCTAGTGTGGAATTATTTTACAATATTCAGTCATCATGACAGTAAAATAGGGCATTCTAGTCCATCTCCTGCAGTATTTCCTCTCTCAATCAGTAGAAAATGTGGTTCACACCTGGTCATGCATAGGGAGAAAGAAAATACTGTCATATACCGCAAAGCCGATATGATTTATAAAAATACAGTGATATAAATTTTTGGTCATACCGCCCAGCACTAGGATCTTTATTTTCAATAAAAGGGCTTATTTATGCTTTTGTAAGCTCATTTTGTAAATATAAGCAACTCATTTGTATGTGCAAACTGGGTGCCAGTGTGATGAGACCTCACACGGCGAGATTCGGATGCGGAGTCACACGAAAGGTTACAAAAAATGAGCCATACCGCCACGCAAAATGGGGTCTCGCGCACTGAACGCGCACTACCGCCCACTCCGCGATGACGTCATTTTAGCCTCACGCTCGTGCGGACGTGTCGAGTATAAACAAGGCTTTAGTCTTATTGTTTAAAGCATTAAGCACTGGTCTGCGGCAGAATAAAAATCAAGTCATCAAGCCACGCCTTTGTTTTGAATAAGTGACTTCTAGTGGCGAAAAAAACGACATACTGTGGCTTTAATACTAGGGATGCTCCAAAACGAACATTTTGTCCAATACCGATAATTCTTTATATTTGAAAGCCGATAACCAATATTAAAATCGAAATACAAATTATGATTTTTGAGAGCCTGATTACAAAAACAAAAGTCTCCATTAAATTCATGCCCCAAGCGCACAATTATAATGTTCTCATAATAATTTTAAATAGCCTATATGACAGATTTGCACTGCGCATTTTGCACTTAAAGCTGCACTATGTAACTTTTCCGTCCGCTAGAGGTCACCTGTTCAAAACAAAGGCGTAGTTTGTTGAGCGCAGAATCTTGGGACATGTGGTCTTCACCTCACAGCCGGTGGGAAAGAATCGGGACAGGACTCGGGCAGAAATCATGTTGATGATGTGATTATTAACGTTACTGTAGTCTGAAGCAGAGCAGGAGCGAGTGTTGTGGAGCTGAGGAACCGCTGGAGCGAGTGTTAATGAGATGAACACAACACACGCCTCGCGAGCAGCGGGACTTTTATTATGCCACAGTCGCCACTTCCGCTCCTCCGCTCATGAGTGTGAGGTAACGCAGCTCAGCTGATCATATTACACACATCTGAGTGTGTGGATGATGGGATGACGTTACTCTGTGCGTTCTCTCAATGGCTGATATGACACTTGTTCACACTGCAGTGAGAGTAAAGCGTTTCTGCAGAATAAAAACAGAAACCGAGCGTAACGCAGATATGATGTCATCGACAGGCCACGCCCTCACACGTCCCGGTTCCTTGGTTAAAATAGCATCTCACGATTTACAAATAGTTGGAAAAATTAGGGATATTGTAAGTACTCGACTGAACAAAATGTATAACACTGGCCTAGTGGTGTTTGGATAATTTAATCTTTACATAGTGCACCTTTAACTGTATTTTTGAAACAGGCAGTTATGGTAAGGAGCGGGACATTTCGAAAATACTTGACCAATCACAGCATACTGCTCCAGCTGACCAATCAGAGCACAGTGTGCTTTTCAGAAGGAGGGGCTTCATAGAGATAGGAACTAAACAGAGCGTTACTGACAGACTGGGAAATGAGGAGCCACAACAATGGAGAATATGGGTAAAATAATCAACATTCAAGCAGGGAAACTAGTTCTAGTAGAGCCAAAAAACAACATCAAGAGCATAATAGGTCCTCTTTAAAGCCTCAAGAATCATTTCATTCAACTCTTAGAGTGTGTGAATAGCAACATAGACGCTGCTTTGATATCAAGCATGTCTAGACACGGGCCAGACTCCCACCGCAGGGAGAGCTCTTTGTTTGCGTACAACATCCAGATTCAGCTGTTTTACAGACAGGCAATCCTGCGAAACATCACTTTTACCAAAGCTTGATTGAGATTTCAAAGGTCGGGCTTGAGTTGAGACTCCCATTAACTCAGGTTCGTTTTTAGGCCACAGGATCCAAGCAAGAAGTTCACGACCCCAGATGCAAAGCCAGACAGTACTGGTGTATTTCCCATGAGTCTTAGCAACACTAGAAACACTAGAGAGAAAAAAAAACAAAGTCACAAGCTCTACTTAGAAGAGGGTGTGCGATAGAGGTAGAAAGAAGGTTTTTGAGTGTGAATGAGACAGGAAAACACAACCAGGAAGAAGGGAAATGAAAGGAGAAGGCAGAGACAGGTGAGATAGCGAGACTTTGAGAGATGCCAAGACAGATAGACGGACTTCTGTGGAAAATCCCCTACTGGAGCTCACAGCTGCACATTTAATTGCAATGAAACTGAAAATCTTGATATGGTACAATTGAATAATGGCAACGGCTGCAGTTTAATTAAGTAAATACGCATGTATGTCATCTGTGCAATATGTAGGCCATTTGGGGGGCTGTGCATTATGTAATTTGTGTAATATGTATATTATCGGGGTTGTGCATTTTGTAGTTTAGGGAGGTGTGCTTTTTTTCCATTGTACAATATGTGTACCATTGGGGATGTGCAATATGGGAGCTGTAATTAATAACGTTTTTTAATTTTTTTAATGAAAGGTGTTAATGTGCCTACTACGTACCTGTCTAATGTATATGAGAATATGTTTTGTGAGAGGATGTGTAGAGAGACGTTTATTCTGTATTTTGTGTTGTCTATTGTCAAACTGCGGAATGGACAAAACAAATTTCCCTTCAGGGACAATAAAGTATATCTACATATGCGCTGCGTGTTTCAGAGTCAAGCGCCACACTGTGTTCCTTTACACGCAAGCAGCTCATGATCTGGTGAGTTTAGCCTTTCGGTTAGTAAATGTTGCCACAGGCAAACTTATCTTTGCATCTGCTCTGACTTTGGGACATGCTTAAAACATGCTTATAAAACATGCTTTAAAACATGCTTATGAAACTGCAACATGGGCAAACCATCTTCCCAAATTTGTAATGAGAAGCGCTTAACAAAAGAGAAGCTCCCTGCTTTTTTCCGTCAAATTAAAAGCTTGAAAATTAATACTGCCATAATTATTAGAATCACAATTTTACTGTAAAATAAAATTATTATATTTTCTTAATATTTCTTATGTTTTTAACTCTTTCCCCACTAGCGTTTTTTGAAAAAAAAGCTGCCAGCCAGCACCAACATTTTTGATAACTTTCAAATATTATAAAATATTCTGGGTTCAATGGTCCCCAGAATATTTTATGAACATGCAATATACATAAATAAAAAAAAAGAACAGAAACTCTGCTTTTAAACAGAAAGAGTTAATATTTATATTTAGCAGTATTAATGGGAAGTGCTAAATAAATACAATTTACTTGACTAGTAATAGTATGTAGTAATAATAATAATAAACAATAATAATAATAATAATTACTTATAACAATTACTATTTTGATATATAAATGACAACCTTTATGGCAAAACTGGACTATCGGTAAGCCCCGCCCCCCTTAGTTTCTGTTGCTAACTGTGTTACAATGACAGCTGTCAGTGTGAAAACCTTATCCCAAGTTGTTTTCAAAAAAATGTAAACAATTAAAAAATTTTCAACAAAACCGAATTAGAAGATAAATCACAAGTCTGTGACACAGAAGGACCACCTCTCGCCGATGAGCATTCAAGTGGGACTTAAATATGCCATGGAGGGATATATAAAAGATTTTAAAATAAATATGGTGAGAGATTAATTTGGAAGTGATGGTTTACAGATCACAGTTTACAGAGGGACTTTTATTATGCCACAGTCGAAGACGCCACTTCCGCTCCTCCGCTCATGAGTGTGAGGTAACACAGCTCTGCTGATCATATTACACACATCTGAGTGTGCTGATGATGGGATGACGTTACTCTGTGCGTTCTCTCAATGGCTGCTATGACACTTGTTCACACTGCAGTGAGAGTAAAGCGTTTCTGCAGAATAAAACCAGAAACCGAGCGTAACGCAGATATGATATCATCGACAGGCCACGCCCTCACACGTCCCGGTTTCTCGGGTAAAATAGCATCTCACGATTTACAAATAGTTGGAAACATTTGAGATATTGTAAGTACTCAACTGAACAAAATATATAACACTGGCCTAATGGTTTTTGGATATTTTACTGAAAAAAAAATGTTACATAGTGCAGCTTTAACAGTTTTGGACAAAATTAAGAATGTTAACCAGATTCAACTAAATGGCATTTAATTAACCTTATGTAAAAAACTTAAGTTTACTGAAATAAACAGTGTTAATTAAATTCAACACCCAGTTTCGTGGAACCTGTTGACATAAAAATAAGTATGCGTTGGATTTACGTAACTTTTTTGAGTGTAGAATTACAACTTCATATTCTACCATAAAGCAGATCTCCAGTGAGTTCATGTTTTTACTCACAGACATCTGACCTGTGTTTGTCAAGCGGTTTCAATCTCCTTAAAACATACTCAAAATTAACTTTGTTTTGGCCTGATTTCTTCAAAATATCGGGTATATCGGGGCCTTAATACTAATGATTCTGTAAGTGATGCATATCTGTCCATTGAGGTTGAAAACAGTACATGCTGTGACGGTTCCCGATGAAAAATATCTGAACAAAGCCACGATTTATTAAAAGTACTAGTGCAAGGATCTTCTCTTTGATCGGGACAATAATAACTGCACCTGTAGCGTTAGCATCAAATACGAGACGCTCCCAGATCGACTTAATACATTCCAGCTGTTCCCTCACCCTTCCACAGGCTTCAATCTGTTTAGTAAACGAGAATAAGCAAGCTAGACATCGGCCTAATTTGAGGTTATGACTGGGTCCTGCTTGCTCGGCGTCTTTGATCATGGTTTATGGGATCAGGTGGGCTTTGATCTTCACTGGGCATCTTCACCGGCTCTATGGGTTCCTCACGCACCCCGGACCAACTTATATGCGGAAAAAGGGTAAACGTTAGGCTCATGCTTATTCATGCTAGTGTGCAACACATGCACCTCTTGACCTCGCATTACATGCAGACCTCAAAAGCTCTAACATTGAACAGAACCTCTTAAAAAAGTAGCTTTAATAGTTCCAAAAGCAGACCCAAAACTTTGACATTTATGCATACACTGAAAAATGGAATAAAACTGCTTATGGCACCATGTAGCTAAAAAAAAAACATCCTTTGGCCGGTGCTTAAATGCAATTGAGCTGCCAAAAGTAAGTGGACTGGCGGGGTTTTGGAAACCCTGGTTCCGCTCGGATGCATGTGTTTCTTTTTGGAGCTAAAGCGAGGCCGGTCAGGGATTAAACGCTTGTAGTGTGTGCATCAATCTTTCCAGGGCTGTGACATACTCAGAAAAATAAATGACAGCATTAATAAAGCACTTCCAAAAACACCAAATGAAAAGGTGTAGCCTTGGGCTACATGCAGTCATAATTAGACATTACAGTAATAGACACATTTATAATCACACAGACTGATTAATAATCATTATTTGAGCGTGTTGAGATCGTCAGCATTGGTGTTAGCGGCTTGTCATGCGCGAGTTTTGCAACATTTGTGTGCGTTTACTCGTGGTTTATGAGGATGTAATTTGGTTTATGGACTAGTGATGCACCGATCATGATTTTACATGGTCAAATCTGATACCGATTTTTTTTTCAAGAAAACTGTCCGATTCAGATACCGATTTCTGATTCTTTTTTTTTACACAATAAAAGAATTAAAGTACACATGAACAAGATGTTTATTTGGTATTTAACAGGCTAAATTGGCTTTTGGCCAATTAAAACAAGTCCGCAATCTGAAATTAACAGGAAATTTTATATGAAATTAAAAAGCTGAAAGGTGAAATTAAAGGCAACAACTGCA
The DNA here is from genome assembly GCA_023566225.1 of Romanogobio albipinnatus. Taxonomy (NCBI): domain Eukaryota; kingdom Metazoa; phylum Chordata; class Actinopteri; order Cypriniformes; family Gobionidae; genus Romanogobio; species Romanogobio albipinnatus. The sequence goes on along the minus strand of CM042256.1, from coordinate 48,202,581 downwards.
TATTCTGCAATCCAAACAAAGATGTTACTTAAATCAGCATTTGTTTTTAAATTCAGTGTAAAGAAAAAAAATCTTTACCAGTGAAATTAAACAAAACCAAAGTACATAATTGTTCCAAAATGTTAAATCAAATAATGTTTAGTGCAACGAAAAAAACTAAGATGCTACAGCAGGTGCTTTTTTAAATCAAATTAAGTCAATGTAATTTTAATGTAAAATAAAAATGAACATCCTATAGGCTACAGAACTGATAGTATTTAATTTCAAAAGTGCATGCATGTTCTTCTTTAGGCTACAAAAAGAAGTATTTCGGCTTTGTCACAAGTTAGTCTGTTTCGTTCTCATCCGATCCAACACGTGAGAAGCTGAGCTGAACAAACGCTCACTATCTACGTTTGTGCAGGGCGCGGAGAGGTAAGCTTGCGCAACTTCAGCTCGCGCAGGAAAGCGGCTCTTCATTCCCTTCAGTGCATCTCGTCTCTTCCCTCAGTTCTCCAGTTTCCATTTGTAACACACAAGTGACATGTTCGCGAATGATTGCAATATAGGAGTATGTGCACGCGGGCGCACTTCCGGAAAAATCGGCAGAAAAATAGAAAGAAAACCTATTATGGACTATTATATGCGATTTAATGTTAGCAGTAGCAAGTGTAACGTTTTGCACATCAGACTAGTGCGTGTTTACATAGAAAAACAATGGAATAGACGCGCATTTGAATGAACGAGTCGATAGCGAACAGCACACAGACATTTGAAGCAGTTTTACTCACCGCCTGCTTCCAAAACACGAGTCACGACCGTGAACCTTAATCGCTGGGATTGCTCCATCTTTCAGCATTAGACGAGCTACAAATCCGGCGTCGAACTGGACCTTGCTTATAAAATGCAGCCGAAATGCAGGGAACAAACAAAACACTTGCACAACTCCGTTGCTGCTCCGGAAACACAAACTCCATCCACTGTCCCATTAACGCTGGGTTCTTTGGGAAGCTGTACAGGGTTGTCTTGCCCTGACAACCAAAAACACACTTCTTTGGTGACATTGTTGATGTCGTGAACAGTGATGGGAATAACGGCGTTATAGATAAACGCTGTTACTAACGGAATTATTTTTTTCATTAACGAGTAATCAAACGATTGACTGTTTCTCCCATTACAACGCCGTTAGCGTTACTGAGAATAAAATGCGGCGTTACTATAATTGAGCTCACCGAAGCGGTTTTCATCTGAACAGGCTCTCTGTCAGTCGGACCTGCAATGTGTTTTTTTCTCTGGTTGGTTGGTGTGTGTGCGTGTGTGTATGTGCGGGCGTGTGTGTGTGCATGCCATCCGTGTTGGGGTAACTTATGATGATTGGTGGGTGGGAGACAAGGTTGAGGTTGATAGGCTGAGTTCACACACATACACACACACACACACACACGCACGCACACACACACACGCACACGCACACAAGATGGCAAGTCCAACGACTTCAAAGTTAGCTTTTGAATGTTTATGTAACGTGCAACTTATGCCCAGGAAGAAAGAGTCTCTCCATGTCGGCTATGAGTGGCTAAAAACCCAGGTGATAACGTGAGCTCCACTACCAAAGGAGTAGTATAGTACTGATAATATTTACACTATATTACACTATAGTAGGCCTACTGATAATATTTACAATAATGTATTGAATTTGATAGGTGTCTCTCACGTTGTCCCACACTAACATTACAATAGTGTACATTAATGTACAATGTTTTATAATAATAATTTATTCTATTTAGTGTCCAATTCATTCATTTCACATATTTAATATTGGGGGCATCCAAGTTATTTGACACATTTGAACATTTGAAGAAAAAAAAAAGTAACAGTAGTTACTTTCCCTGGTAATTAGTTACTTTTATAATGATGTTACTCAGTTACTAACTCAGTTACTATTTGTAAGAAGTAACTAGTAACTATAACTAATTACTTTTTTAAAGTAACGTGCCCAACACTGGTGGTGAAGTCCTGACAGCCGAGCAAAGCGATTTGATGGGCGTACTGCTTTCGCTCTCTCGCTCTGGTCTACGGGTATGTGCGATCCTTCCGGGAGAAGTGTCCTTAGGAATTAGGAAATTCCGCCCTATCTGACGTGAGATATACCCATACTCGAAAAAAACTTTTCCAAACTTGTGAGAAACCGGACGGAGTATTTTTTGCACAGAAATACTCCTTAGTCTTTAACAGTGTAAAAAGCTCAGTATGCATGAAATAGCATTTTTGCAGCAGAGACTGACGGCGGCTGATCTTCCACCTGAGGAATGATTGATTGTTTTTGTTGACTGAAAAAGAGGGAGCTGACATGTAGCCATCTGGGGTCACGTCACATGTTTAACCCTTCCTGACACGCTTCATTTACCTGAGCAGAACTTTTCTTCTGTGTTTCCCACCCTGCCCTAACCAGGTGCAACACGGCGAGTGTGAGATTTGGATGACATTTTGTTTGTTTCCACTCCCCTCGCCTGCTAATTAAACACCAAATATGTTCGGATTTTGTCAGAATTACCACTCGGGGACCGAAACAATGCTTAACGGAGGGAACTTGTCTTGCCGTGCCTGGTTAAGACGGCGTACATCAACAGATGCTTCGCTAGTTTGGTTCCTTTTCAGGAAGATGTTTAATCAACGTCAGAAACTGAAACTTCGATCAATTTGTCCCAATGTTGAAAGAAACACATGAAGCTTCCAGTTCTTTGTTGCAGGAAAGCCGGGCCTGGATGATATTCATGAAACATACAGAGCTTTGTGTGTGTGTGTGTGTGTGTGTGTGTGTGTGTGTGTGTGTGTGACAGCTGCAAGCCCCAACCAGCCAACTAGCCTGAAAATGATCTTTGTGTTCTCAATTTCAGGGTGTCATTTTGAGAAGCCTTTACATGTTATCAGGAACAACAACTGTTTAGCTCATATAATATAATATAATATAATATAATTAATATAATATAATATAATATAATATAATATAATATAATATAATATAATATAATATAATATATATATATACTAGGGGTGTAGCGATACACAAAACTGACGGTTCGGTAAGAGTTCGGTACAGCAGATTTACAAAATTGCTTTTTATTTATTTTTTATATTTAACAGTGGTTTACTGGGGAAAAAAAGTGTCTGTCCTTGAATGAATTAAATTATATCTAAAAGTTTATTTAAGATATTTCTGTAAATTATATAGGGATCCCTATATACCTATAGGGGTCCCCTATGTCCACCTCCACTCCATTTATTATCCTAAATTAGATGCACCTGTTTGAGGTCGTTAGCTGCATAAAGACACCTGTCCACCCCATACAATCAGTAAGAATCCAACTACTAACATGGCCAAGACCAAAGAGCTGTCCAAAGACACTAGAGACAAAATTGTACACCTCCACAAGGCTGGAAAGGGCTCCAGAGAAATTGCCAAGCAGCTTGGTGAAAAAAGGTCCACTGTTGGAGCAATCATTAGAAAATGGAAGAAGCTAAACATGACCTCAAACATCTCCCTCGAACTGGGGCTCCATGCAAGACCTCACCTCGTGGGGTCTCAATGATCCTAAGAAAGGTGAGAAATCAGCCCAGAACTACACGGGAGGAGCTGGTCAATGACCTGAAAAGAGTTGAGACCACCGTTTCCAAGGTTACTGTTGGTAATACACTCATGACGTCATGGTTTGAAATCATGCATGGCACGGAAGGTTCCCCTGCTTAAACCAGCACATGTCAAGGCCCGTCTTAAGTTTGCCAATGACCATTTGGACGATCCAGAGGAGTCATGGGAGAAAGTCATGTGGTCAGATGAGACCAAAATAGAACTTTTTGGTCATAATTCCACTAAACGTGTTTGGAGGAAGAAGAATGATGAGTACCATCCCAAGAACACCATCCCTACTGTGAAGCATGGGGGTGGTAGCATCATGCTTTGGGGGTGTTTTTCTGCACATGGGACAGGGCGACTGCACTGTATTAAGGAGAGGATGACCGGGGCCATGTATTGCGAGATTTTGGGGAACAACCTCCTCAGTTAGACCATTGAAGATGGGTCGAGGCTGGGTCTTCCAACATGACAATGACCCGAAGCACACAGCCAGGATAACCAAGGAGTGGCTCTGTAAGAAGCATATCAAGGTTCTGGCGTGGCCTAGCCAGTCTCCAGACCTAAACCCAATAGAGAATCTTTGGAGGAGCTCAAACTCCGTGTTTCTCAGCGACAGGCCAGAAACCTGACTGATCTAGAGAAGATCTGTGTGGAGGAGTGGGCCAAAATCCCTCCTGCAGTGCAAACCTGCTGAAAAACTACAGGAAACGTTTGACCTCTGTAATTGCAAACAAAGGCTACTGTACCAAATATTAACATTGATTTTCTCAGGTGTTCAAATACTTATTTGCAGCTGTATCATACAAATAAATAGTTTAAAAAAAGCATACATTGTGATTTCTGGATTTTTTTTTTTTAGATTATGTCTCTCACAGTGGACATGCACCTATGATGACAATTTCAGACCCCTCCATGATTTCTAAGTGGGAGAACTTGCAAAATAGCAGGGTGTTCAAATACTTATTTTCCTCACTATATATATATATATATATACACACACACACACACACACCTAAAGGATTATTAGGAACACCTGTTCAATTTCTCATTAATGCAATTATCTAATCAACCAATCACATGGCAGTTGCTTCAATGCATGCAGGGGTGTGGTCCTGGTCAAGACAATCTCCTGAACTCCAAACTGAATGTCAGAATGGGAAAGAAAGGTGATTTAAGCAATTTTGAGCGTGGCATGGTTGTTGGTGCCAGACGGGCCGATCTGAGTATTTCACAATCTGCTCAGTTACTGGGATTTTCAAGCACAACCATTTCTAGGGTTTACAAAGAATGGTGTGAAAAGGGAAAAGCATCCAGTATGCGGCAGTCCTGTGGGCGAAAATGCCTTGTTGATGCTAGAGGTCAGAGGAGAATGGGCCGACTGATTCAAGCTGATAGAAGAGCAACTTTGACTGAAATAACCACTCGTTACAACCGAGGTATGCAGCAAAGCATTTATGAAGCCACAACACGCACAACCTTGAGGCGGATGGGCTACAACAGCAGAAGACCCCACCGGGTACCACTCATCTCCACTACAAATAGGAAAAAGAGGCTACAATTTGCACAAGCTCACCAAAATTGGACAGTCGAAGACTGGAAAAATGTTGCCTGGTCTGATGAGTCTGGATTTCTGTTGAGACATTCAGATGGTAGAGTCAGAATTTGGTGTAAACAGAATGAGAACATGGATCCATCATGCCTTGCTACCACTGTGCAGGCTGGTGGTGGTGGTGTAATGGTGTGGGGGATGTTTTCTTGGCACACTTTAGGCCCCTTAGTGCCAATTTGGCATCGTTTAAATGCCACGGCCTACCTGAGCATTGTTTCTGACCATGTCCATCCCTTTATGACCACCATATACCCATCCTCTGATGGCTACTTCCAGCAGGATAATGCACCATGTCACAAAGCTCGAATCATTTCAAATTGGTTTCTTGAACATGACAATGAGTTCCAATACAGCATCTTTGGGATGTGGTGGAATGGGAGCTTCGTGCCCTGGATGTGCATCCCACAAATCTCCATCAACTGCAAGATGCTATCCTATCAATATGGGCCAACATTTCTAAAGAATGCTTTCAGCACCTTGTTGAATCAATGCCATGTAGAATTAAGGCAGTTCTGAAGGCCAAAGGGGGTCAAACACAGTATTAGTATGCTGTTCCTAATAATCCTTTAGGTGAGTGTATATATATATAATTTGGAGGCCAAGTCAACACCTCAAACTCGTTGTGCTCCTCAAACCATTCCTGAAGCGTTTGTGCTTTGTGGCAGCGCATTATCTGCTGAAAGAGCCACAGCCACCGGGGAATACCATTTCCATGAAAGGGTGTACATGGTCTCAACAATGCTTAGGTAGGTGGTGCGTTCCCAGCAGAACATTGCCCAAAGCATCACTGCCCCTAACTGGTCAGCGGCTGTGTCGCCCCATACATAAACTGAGATGCTCTGTGTATTCTGACAGCTTTCTATCAGAACCTGCATTAACTTCTTGAGCAGTTTGAGCTCCAGTAGCTCGTCTGTTTGATCGGACCACACGGGCCAGCCTTCGCTCCCCACGTGCATCTATGAGCCTCGGCCGCCCATGACCCTGTCGCCAGTTCACCACTGTTCCTTCCTTGGAGCACTTTTGATAGACACTGACCACCTGCATTTTAAAACTTCCGTGAACATTTTTAGTGATGGGACAAAAGAGTCATTGAAATGTTTTAATTGATTCACTGAAATGGACTGATTTAACTGATTCACAGAAGGGTTTCCATCCTGGGCTCCACGTGAGGATAAATGATGAAGTTCAGAATGCTTTCAACCTCCTCAGATCTTTCTCATGTGCTTCCAGATGACAGTGAAGAAAAGTCAAACATCATGACAGCACAATGAGCTGCTCAACCACCCGCTGCTCAAAGAAATCAGTAAGGCTGCCCAGATTCATGAAACCTCAGATGCATCGGCGTGCATGTGTACACGAGCGGATTTCAAATCAGGTGAGTTCAAAAGGTCTGATGGAGAATCGTGAAGGTGATTGGCCACGTCATTGCCAATAATCATCCACGTAATCCAGCAGAAACAGATCAAACAGATGCCCGACATGCTCCTGTCTGCGTAAAAGATGTTGATTTACAGTGCAAAGAACCGCATATGGTTCCTCTTCATCTCTATCTAAAGCAGGGGTGTCCAAAGTCCGGCGCACGGGCCAAATGCGGCCCAGGGATGAATTTCAAACGGCACATGGCGTGTCTATTAAAATATATTATATGTGGCCCGCCACGCATAATTTACAAATCGTGCAGTTTCACAATGTCAACACAAGGTGGCGGTACTAGATTTTAGGCCAGGGAAACAGCGGCAAAAGCGGAACGCAGCAGCGCATCTCGCGAGCTCTCTGAACAAATGTGTTTTCTTGGTGAGTGTCTCGATCACATGACCACTAAACAGCCAATGAGAAGCGTTCGAGTTTGGCGCAGAGGTCTCCGGTACAAGCTGCAAATCTCCCTGTGATTTAATTGAATTTAAAGCCAGATAAACAGCGCTGACTTAATCAACAACACTAACCAGCAAATCAGAAGTCGATCCAGTTAAAATACTTTACAAATTCACCAACATTTATCATGGATGAACACTCACTGTAACCGTGGTAATTTGTCAGAAATGTAGGTTAATATCTAATTTTGTTTCATTTGTAATGTAGACATGTATTAAATGAGTAATAAAGGCCAAATTACAGACTATTTTGTCCTAAACTTGCAGTTTTGTGCATTTGTATTGATATGTTTATAGACCATAAAGCCATTCTAGATATAGAAATACTATTTTTTTTTTTACTTTTTACCATGTGTGCACTGCAAAAAATACTATTATTTAGTATTTCTGTCTTGTTTCTAGTCTAAATATATCTAAAAAAAAAAAACTAAAAAATTTTTTTTTACATTTTTCTTGTTTTCTGGAAAATAAAATGAGTTAAAATAAAAATAAAAATAAAAAGTTTTTGCTTAAAACAAGCATATTTATCTGCCAATGGGGTAAGAAAAATAATATTATTTCTGTTTGCAGTCTTGTTTCTGTCTCAAACCGAAACAAGATTATTTTTCTTACCCCATTGGCAGATAATTTTGCTTGTTTTAAGGAAAAACTCACTTCAGTTTGATAGATATTGTTAAATATCTATAAATGTACAAGCTATTTTTGTCAAATCTGTCATGTTTCCATGAAACAAAACATATATACATATATATTATATATATAATAGAAAGGGAACTGGCCCCCGGATGTGTCCACAACATCGAATCTGGCCCCCTTTACAAAAAGTTTGGACAGCCCTGATCTAAAGCAACCTGCCTCATCAATAAACTCCAGACCAATACAGCTATAAATAAGAACATCATTGTTTGTCCACATGCCTTTACACTACAGTTCAAAAGTTTGGAGTTTAAAGAATTAATACTTTCATTCAGCAGTGATGCATTAAATTGACCAAAAAGCGACAATAAAGACATTTATAATGTTACAAAAGTCAAATAAATTCTGTTCTTTTGAACTTTCTATTCATTAAAGAATCCTGCTAAATAAAATGCATCACTATTATCATAAAAATATGTTTCTTGAGCAGCAACTCATCATATCAGAATGATTAGTGAAGGGTCATGTGACACTGAAGACTGGAGTAATGATGATAAATTTTGTGTGCTTTGATCACAGGAATAAATTACACTTTACTATATATTCACATAAAGTTATAAATGCAACCTTGGTGAGAGTTAAAAAAAATCGTATTGACCCCAAACTTTTGAACGGAAGGGTTAATGAAGGACTTCTGAAGCAAAGCCATGGGTTTTTGTAAGAAATACATTTTTATAACTTATAAATTATAATCACTTGCTTCTGGTAATGGCCATATGCGAGTCTAGTTCCGGCGGAAGAGTGACCTCTGACCCGAACGCTGAAGTGCAGAGAATAAAGCAAAACAAAACGGTCATGAATTAGAGGGTCTAAAACTTTCGGATTTCGATATAAGATATGAGGAGCTACATCATACGTCGGGTCAGAGGTCGTCCCTTCTGTCAGAACTCGTCTCGATGGATGGGATTGGATTGGGATGGATTGGGATTATTGGATTGATGGATGATTGGATTGGAATGACTTTTTTGGGCTTCATGATTGGATTGGATGGAAGGATGGATGGATGGATGGATGGATGGATGGAAGGATTGGATTGGATTGGATGGATGATTGGATTGGATGAATGGATGATTGGATTAGAATGACTTTTTTGGGCTTCATGATTGGATTGGATGGAAAGACGGATGGATTGGATTGGATTGGATGGATGGATGGATGATTGGATTGGATGAATGGATGATTGGATTTGAATGACTTCTTGGGCTTCATGATTGGATTGGATGGAAGGATGGATGGATGATTGGATGAATGGATGATTGGATTTACTTTTTTGGGCTTCATGATTGGATTGGATTGATGGATGGATGGATGGATGGATAGATGGATGATTGGATGAATGGATGATTGGATTGGAATGACTTTTTTGGGCTTCATGATTGGATTGGATGGAAGGATGGATTGGATTGGATGGATGGATGGATTGGATAGATGGATTGGATAGATGGATTGATGATTGGATTGGATTGGATTGGATGGATGGATGGATTGGATAGATGGATTGGATAGATGGATTGATGATTGGATTGGATTGGATTGGATGGATGGATGGATTGGATAGATGGATGGATGGATGGATGAATGATTGGATGGATGATTGGATGAATGGATGGATAAATGGATGGATGATTAGATATGATGAATGGATGATTGGATTGGATGGATGATTGGATTGAAGGATGGATGGATGGATGGATGGATGGATTGGATTGGATTGGATGGATTGGAATGACTTTTTTGGGCTTCATGATTGGATGGAAGGATGGATTGGATTGGATTGGATTGGATTGGATGGATGGATGGATGGATGGATGAATGATTGGATGGATGATTGGATTGGATGAATGGATGGATAAATGGATGGATGATTAGATAGGATGAATGGATGATTGGATTGGATGGATGATTGGATTGAAGGATGGATGGATGGATGGATGATTGGATTGAAGGATGGATGGATGGATGATTGGATTGGAATTACTTTTTTGGGCTTCAAAAACTACCATTCACTCCCATTATAAAGCTTGGAAGAGCCAGGACATTATTGAATATAACTCTGATTGTGTTTGGCTGAAAGTCATATACACCTAGGATGGCTTGAGTAAATTATGGGATAATTGTAGCAATTGATGCTGTAATTAATAAAGTTAATAAAATGAATAAAGTTGGCCAATTTGACATTATGAGTGTTGCCATGAACATCAATGATCTGGTTTTTACGTAACAAGTAATTTTCTCCAAATGCAGTGCAGATGCTCACCTCAGTGTGGCCATGTTGGGCTGGTTCTGGAGATGCTCTTGCCAGTGATGCTGCATGCAGAAGCAGCGCACGCAGGAGCCCATGTGAAGCGCAGCGGGCGGCACGGTGCTTTGGAAGAGGGCGCAATCCTGCTGGTTCCCGTTACAGCAGACGGGCTGCCGCGGAGAGCAGTAAACACAACAGGTCGGCGGCAGGGCGTTGGGCAACAGAACGGCCAACCTCTGAGAATCTGCCACATGCGATGAAGATGAGGAAGAAGAGCTTGGCGAAGATGGACGCGTGGTTCCATTGGTTTTGAGCCCGCCGTTCTGGCTCGCCCGGGTCAGCTGGGTCTGCTCGTCAGGCTGTGGGGACGCCGACACTCCCTGGCTCTCATCCAGGGCGTCATTAGCACTTGTGGCAGGGAAACCTGTGGAGGATCCGCCGTTGCTGAGGGGCCGGAGGTCGGTGAAGCCCTCACTCAGGGCCATGATCCTTCCTGCCCACACGCTGATCAGGACTCAATCTGCAAATAAACACACAATCATGGTCACTCGTGCACAGAAACGGCTTCTGATAACAGTTACACACACTGATAACTACCTAACCACCCCTTAGATGATACGAGGTACTATTATAGTTATTTTGATTGGGAATTTTTGAAATGTTGTTTTTTATTTATATAGTTATTCATTTGTACTCTATTATTACTTATTTCCTATTTTAGTATAAAGTTAAATATTTTGTTTTTTAATTTTACTTTGAGTAAAAAAAAATGGTTTGTTCATGGTTTTAGTTTTTTAACGAGTGAATCATTAGATTGATTCAAACCAATGTGTTCGAGACTGAATCATTAAAAAGAACCGACTCATAAGAGTCATTTATCTTCTCCATAAATGTCTTCATTAAAAACCAAAACCAACAAACTCCACGATTCATCACTGGGATATTAAAACACATACGTTGACTGAAAATCAGAGCATTGTTTATATATTATTAAATAATTAAACATTTTAAAATTTGAATGTGTCTATATAGTATATTTTATTCTTTATTTAATATTTCAGCACATCAAATTAAGCTAAATGAAAAGATTTTTTGCCGTTTAACTTTATTTTAGTCCAAATGTATTTTATTTTTAATTATCAAAAATTATTTATTTTATGGTTTTAGCTTGTAACTATAATAATCCCTGGTGGAAACATAAGAAATATAACAATTCAGGATCTGATTCCACTTAAAGGTGCACTATGTAACTTGTTCCGTCCGCTAGAGGTCGCCTATTCAAAATAAAAGGCGTAGTTTGATGACGCCACGTTTGAGCGCAGACTCGGGACATGTGGTCTTCACCTCACAGCCGGTGGGAAAGAATCGGGACAGGACTCGGGCAGAAATCATGTTGATGATTATTAACGTTACTGTAGTCTGAAGCAGAGCAGGAGCGAGTGTTGTGGAGCTGAGGAACCGCTGGAGCGAGTGTTAATGAGATGAACGCAACACACGCCTCGCAAGGCAGCGGGACTTTTATTATGCCACAGTCGCCGGCGCCACTTCCGCTTTTGAAGCGCTTTTCGGAAACCGAGCGCGACGCAGATATGATGTCATCGACAGGCCACGCCCTCACACGTCCCAGTTCCTCGGTTAAAATAGCAATTTACTCACGATTTACAAATAGTTGGAAACATTTGGGATATTGTAAGTACTCAACTGGCCTAGTGGTTTTTGGATATTTTATTGAAAATATTTTACATAGTGCACCTTTAAAATAATAATTTTGTTGTTATTAACTTATTCACATAATGAGTAAACCATTAGATTGATTCAAACCAGTAACTCGTGTTCAAGAGTGAATCATTAAGGAGTCGTTTGTTCATGAATCTTTTTGACAGCCTTGATTCTGAAAGTATTTTGCTCATTTATTGTCTCCATGCAGATTTGAAAAAGTCTTAACCAAACCAACAAACTTCAAGATGAACCACAACTTAACAAACGTTGATTTTAAAGCAAAAAAATGCTATATTTATATATGCCTATTATTAAACAGTTAAAAGAAGAAATAATGCATCTTTTTTCTTTTTTAAAGGACACTAAGATGTAGCTTTACCAGATTAAGAACACATATCCGTCTGTGATATTATTGCAAAAAATGATTTTCTCTATGAAGAAACTAAATGTGATTCATAGTTCCATTGTGGTTTGGTTGCGTTTTTTTTTTTTTTTTAAAGCACCAGTTTAGACAGCCAACCGGCTCTCGATTACTAACACTAGGGGAACATCAGGAAGAATGGCTTTGTGAACAAAGTGAATTTCAAAGGCGCAGTCTGATTGAAAAGAACAGGTTCAAACACATTGGACAGACAGCAGAGGAGTCTATGTTTCATGGTATGCTTGAATTTCAGCCCCCATGGCCAGGAAATTGTTGCCGAGGAATGACATGGGCCGATATTAAATGTTGCATTGGATGCTTTAAAGCGCAGGCCATGCATATCACAGTAAAATAAGACCCAACTGTATTAACCCAGGTAAACGCACAGTTGTGATACTGGACGCTTGCCCAGACATACACACTGACGCCATGGTCAGTGCTTTCTGTGAAGTAAATCACCCGCGTTCTTACGTGACAGGTGGAGACCTGCAAGACTCCATTGGAAACCGAAGATAGTCTCAAACCGCAGGGCAAAACTTTGCAAGAAACACTCAAAATAAGCGCCAGGATCATGAAAGATCTCGTTTGATACAGTGGCGAGCAGGTTTCCCCTTCTGACTGTCCTGTGTGTGTGCTGTAAACACAGCGTCCAAAATACCTTCTCGCACCAACAAATCTGGTTGTGTTCGCAGTTGAACCGCATCCATTTAAAAAGCAGGCAGATAGAGGGAGCTTTCTGAAACGGGAAAGCCAAGGGAGGGAAAACACATGCAGTAATAATGCATCCTTTCTGAACGACATGACAACCAAACGCTTTAGAGCCGGATACTAAACAGGGCCAATTAACACGAGAGAGCAATTCCAAATTTGCGTTTGATATCTCCAAAAATGAGCTTTCAGTGAGATTTTGTTTGGGCGCAGTGCCAAACGCTTCCACTAGATGAAATTCACTTCACTTTCATTTCCAATGCAACAATACAAGTGTGACTGTTTTTTACAGGACCATTTAACCTTTTCGAAATCATGTCCATGACATTCTTCTTTCACACGAATACAATCAGAGTTATATTAAAAAATGTCCTGGCTCTTCCAAGCTTTATAATGGCAGTGAATGGCTGTTTCTGTTTTTAAATCTATAAAAGTGCATCTAACCATCATAAAAGTGCATCTATCCATCCTAAAACTGCATCCATCTATCACAAAAGTGCATCTCTCCATCATAAAAGTGCATCTATCCATCATGAAAGTGCATCCATCCATCCTAAAAGTGCACCCATCCATCATAAAAGTGCATCTCTCCATCATAAAAGTGCATCTATCCATCATGAAAGTGCATCTATCCATCCTAAAAGTGCATGCATCCATCACAAAAGTGCATCTCTCCATCATAAAAGTGCATCTATCCATCCTAAAAGTGCATCCATCCATCACAAAAGTGCATCTCTCCATCATAAAAGTGCATCTATCCATCATGAAAGTGCATCCATCCATCCTAAAAGTGCACCCATCCATCATAAAAGTGCATCTCTCCATCATAAAAG
>CM042256.1:47926369-48181369 GCA_023566225.1 Romanogobio albipinnatus | reverse complement strand
GGACGGAAGGATGGATGGATGGACGGAAGGATGTAAGGATGGATGGGCGGTGGATGGATGTGCAGACCGGTGGATGGGCGGTGGATGGATGGATGGATGGATGGATGGACAAATGGAAGGATGGATGGATGAACAGGATGGATGGATGGACGGACAGATGGATGGACGGATGGGCAGAAGGATGGATGGATGAACGGACATTAGGAAGGATGGATGGATGGACTAATGAACAGATGGACGGATTGATAAACGAACGGACAGATGGACGGATGGATAGATATAAGGGTAGATGAATGGACATACGGATGGATGGACAGACGGAAGGATGGATGGATGGATAAACGAATGGACAGATGGGATGGATGGATGGATAGATATAAGGGTAGATGAATGGACAGACAGATGGATGGACGGACGGGCAGAAGGATGGATGGATGAATGGACATTAGGAAGGATGGATGGATGGACGGAAGGATGTAAGGATGGATGGGCGGTGGATGGATGTGCAGACCGGTGGATGGATGGATGGATGGATGGATGGATGGACAAATGGAAGGATGGATGGATGAACAGGATGGATGGATGGACGGACAGATGGATGGACGGATGGGCAGAAGGATGGATGGATGAACGGACATTAGGAAGGATGGATGGATGGACTAATGAACAGATGGACGGATTGATAAACGAACGGACAGATGGACGGATGGATAGATATAAGGGTAGATGAATGGACATACGGATGGATGGACAGACGGAAGGATGGATGGATGGATAAACGAATGGACAGATGGGATGGATGGATGGATAGATATAAGGGTAGATGAATGGACAGACAGATGGATGGACGGACGGGCAGAAGGATGGATGGATGAATGGACATTAGGAAGGATGGATGGATGGATGGATGGATGGACAGATGGATAAACGAATGGACAGATGGACGGATGGATAGATATAAGGGTAGATGAATGGACATACGGATGGATGGACAGACGGAAGGATGGATGGATAAACGAATAGACAGATGATGGATGGATAGATATAAGGGTAGATGAATGGACATACGGATGGATGGACAGACGGAAGGATGGATGGATGGATAAACGAATGGACAGATGGATGGATGGATAGATATAAGGGTAGATGAATGGACATACGGAAGGATGGACGGACAGATGGATGGACGGACGGGCAGAAGGATGGATGGATGAATGGACATTAGGAAGGATGGATGGATGGATGGATAAACGAATGGACAGATAGACGGATGGATAAACGAATGGACAGATGGACGGATGGATAGATATAAGGGTAGATGAATGGACATACGGACGGATGGACAGACGGAAGGATGGATGGATAAACGAATAGACAGATGATGGATGGATAGATATAAGGGTAGATGGATGGACAGACGGAAGGATGGATGGATAAACGAATGGACAGATGGATTGATGGATAGATATAGATATGAACAAGTTGTTTTCAACCAGGTTTCATCCTTCCTATCACAGAATAATCAGCTGGACATCAACCAATCAGGCTTCAAAAGGGGCCACTCCACAGAGACTGCACTACTGTCGGTCACTGAAGCCCTGTGGATAGCTAAAGCTGACTCCAAATCATCAGTTCTCGTCCTGCTCGATCTATCTGCGGCCTTTGACACGGTCAATCATCAGATTCTTCTGTCCACCCTCTCATCACTGGGCATCACAGGGACTCCACTCCTTTGGTTTGAGTCCTATCTCACAGGTCGGTCTTTCAAGGTTGCCTGGAGAGGAGAGGAATCCCAAGCACATCAACTGACCACTGGGGGCCCCCTGGGCTCGGTGCTTGGTCCTCTCCTCTTCTCCATCGACACTACTTCATTGGGACCCATCATTCAGGCACATGGCTTCTCATACCACTGCTATGCTGATGACACTCAGCTCTACCTTTCATTTCACCCAGACGACCCCACAGTAGCTGCACGAATCTCCAGCTGTCTGGCTGACATCTCTGCATGGATGAGAAAACATCACCTGCAGCTCAACCTGGCAAAGACTGAGTTTCTCATCTTCCCCGCCAGTCCCACCATACAACATGACTTCACCATCCAGTTAGGTACATCCTTGATTTCCCCATCAAAGTCAGTCAGAAATCTTGGAGTAACATTTGATGACCAGCTGTCCTTCAGAGAACACATTTCTAAAACAGCTCGCTCATGCCGGTTTGCGCTCCACAACATCAGGAAGATTAGACCGTTCCTAACAGAGCACGCAACACAGCTTCTTGTCCAGGCCCTGTTTATTTCTAGACTTGACTACTGCAATGCCCTTCTGGTTGGTCTCCCCTCTTGTGCGATCCAAACACTTCGAATGATCCAGAATGCAGCAGCACGTCTTGTCTTCAACGAGCCCAAAAGGACCCACGTCACACCTCTCTTCATCTCCCTGCACTGGCTACCACTCGCTGCTCGCATCAAGTTTAAGGCGCTGACGCTTGCATACAGAGCCACCACGCGCTCAGCTCCTGCTTACTTTGACCCCATTCTACAAATCCACACCCCCACCAGAAGCCTTCGCTCAGCAAAGGAACGATGGCTTGTGGTACCATCACAGAAGGGGAAAAAATCCCTTTCCAGAACATTCTCATTCAACGTTCCCAGCTGGTGGAACGATCTTCCCAACGCCATCCGAAACGCAGAATCATTGACATCATTCAAAAGTCAACTTAAAACTCAGCTCTTCCATGAGCACTTAACCTCATAATAATTTTTTTTTTTTAAAAACACTTTCCTTTCCTCTTTCTCTTCCTTCTTCCCTCCCTACTCTAGCCTGTGCTACTCTGAGCAATGTACACGGTCTCAGGATTTCAGGCTCTTATTGCGCTTCTCGACTCTTCATGACCAATCGCTTCATGTACCCCCAAGTTGTAAGTCGCTTTGGATAAAAGCGTCTGCTAAATGCATAAATGTAAATGTAAATATAAGGGTAGATGAATGGACATACGGAAGGATGGATGGATGGATGAACAGGATGGATGGATGGACGGACGGGCAGAAGGATGGATGGATGAACGGACATTAGGAAGGATGGATGGATGGATAAATGAATGGACGGATGGGATGGATATAAGGGTAGATGAATGGACATATGAATGGATGGACAGACGGAAGGATGGATGGGTGGATAAACGAATGGGCAGATGGATGGATGGATAGATATAAGGGTTGATGAATGGACGGGTGGAAGGATGGATGTACAGATGGATTGATGGACGGACAGACAGAAGGATGGATGGACAGACAGGTGGATGGATGGACGGACGAACAGGATGGATGGACAGATGGATTGAAGGATGAATAGATATAAGGTTAAATGAATGGACATACGGATGGACGGACAGACAGAAGGATGGACAGAGGGATGGATGTATGGACAGATGGATGGATGGAAGGGCTGGAGGATGGATGGATGTGGTCAAATGGATGTACGGATGGGACGGATGGACAGACAGACAGATGGATGGACAGATAGATAGATGGATGGATGGATGGATGGATGTACGGACGGATGGGTGGATGGTTGGATGGATGGACAGACAGATATATGGATGGATGTGCGGACGGATGAATGGATGGACAGACGGACAGATGGGCGGATGGACAGACGGATAGATGGATGTGCGGATGGACAGACAGATGGATGGATGTGCGGACGGATGAATGGATGGACGGACGGACAGATGGGTGGATGGACAGATGGATGGATGGGCGGATGGACAGACAGATAGATGGATGGATGTATGAACCGATGGATGTGCGGATGGACAGACAGATGGATGGATGTGCGGTAAGATGTACAGACGGATAGATGGATGGATGTGCGGACGGATGAATGGATGGACGGACGGACAGATGGGTGGATGGACAGATGGATGGATGTGCAGATGGACAGACAGATGGATGGATGGATGTGCGGACAGATGTACAGACGGATAGATGGATGGATGGATGTGCGGACAGTTGTACGTATGGACGGACAGACCGATGATGAGAAACAGAGCACCACACATCCCAACCCATCCCTACTCCACATGTTGGTGCTGAGCTGCAGGACGATGAGGGTCTGAGTAAAGACGCTCCACTGAAATAACAACAGGCAGCTGAGCTTCAAAGGGAAGAGGCTTCCAAAGAGAGGGGCACTGTAACTGGATCAAGCCATAATCAAAGCGCTCCAGGCGAACCCTGTATCGATCGCCAGCAGTTCATCAAAGCTGACAAGGTCAGCCAACAACACAGCAGGAGAGAAGGGAAAAAAAGAAGGGAAGAGAAAGAAAATCACCGAAGGACGAGGGCCACAGAGGAAGGGTGTGTTATGTTGTTGTCTGAGAAAGTACCTTTCTATTCCAAAATGCAATAAGATAACAGTTTTTTTAATCACTTTATATTGAAAGTTAGCTAATACCACCTACTAAGTGGAAAATATAACTTTTTAAAAACAGATGTACACCAATAAACAGTGAAACTAAAGCTCCGTTCCAAAACCCAGCGAAGATGCAAAAGCTTTTCCATGAGGCCTTCTAAGATACACTTAAAAGCATCTCATATATCCATTGCAGAGAAGGCAATCCCAGAATGCACTGCAATGTGCTCAGTGAAAAACAATCAATTCAAGATGCGAGAGAAATGTCAACTATAGACATATTTGATTTAATACGAAAATAGATTACATTAAGTGCAGATGGACTACATATTGGTTACCCAATATGTTTGTTCTATGCAGTATCTTTTATCTTTTTTTTATTGGAATCAATTGGAATTGCATCTATTCGTTCGAGTCACATGACGTCACTGTAGCTTTGCGCCGCCATCTCGTAATGTAATGCCTGCAACAACAGCCGAAAGAGGAACCCCAAACTGGTATTTTATTCTATACCAAAAGAAAAGGATAGAAGAAAGAAGTGGTTAGCTGTCATTCGAAGAGATAAACTTAATGTTTATCCTTGAAACTAGAGGTTTCTATTTCCCTCACTAACTTTAAGCATCAGCTGTCAAAGCTGTTTATTGATCACTGCACCTGTGAATAGCCTCTTATTTCCGTTTATTGTGTACTTCAGTATATATATATATATATATATATATATATATATATATATATATATACATATATAATTGTTTTTTTTTTTTTTTGGTTTGCATTTTCATATTTCCAATATTTTACAATTTAGTGTAAAGGTGTAATTTATTTGTTACTATGGCTTATTTATTTATTGTATTTTGTATTTTGCTTTTTGTATATGGATTGGTTTATTGATTGTATGTTTATTTACAAAAATGTTGTGTTTGTGTTTCCCGCTGCCTCACTAGTGTTGCTGAGAAAGATGAGACGTATACAGTGACGTAAGACCTGGCTCTGTGGCGGCTCTCAGCATGTGGAAAAGCAAACGGTTCTTAGAAGGCTCCTCAGTCGAACCAACTATGAACTGGGACTAGCACTGGCAACACTACAATATATTACAAAAAAATCGCAATTAAAAGCGACAACCACTCAAAGACTTTATTTTTTCCGGTTCTTCACGGCGGGTTCTGTCACATCTGTGACGTTGACCAATAGGAGCACCGAAGCTCTTCCATACACAGCTTTCAAACATGGCGTAATGAAAGAGAGACCAATGGTATTGGTGTTCTCTTCGGAGGATTGACAGCCCATACTGGCCTCTTAATGCAATCCAGGAACGTGTCTACTATTGAGTTTTCCTTTTTTGGTGGGGGCTTTTCTTATGACAAGACAATACAAAACACACCGCTTCAGAAGCCATTGTTTGTTTACGTTGATGTTTCCAGAAGTCAGTCACTAGTGTAACCGGTCCTACTCGACTCGCTCCGAGCAGGATTCTAACCAGGGTCCATGGCATGGGAGGCGTGTGTGCGAACAAGGACACTAAAGACCGCTAGCGTGCCTCAGGGGAGTGAGGTTTAAATGCATAGCTCTTATGGCCTACGTTACACTCACCCCCCTAAACCTCACTCCCATCCGGGTCATGGCACCAAATGTACCCGGTCCTACTTGACCCACTCCAAGCGAGATTCGAACCGGTGTGGGAGGCAGGCGTGTGCTAACAAGGACGCTAAAGACTGCAAACGCTAGTGTCAGTCACTTGCGCGCTTCTTGAGGCCAGGGGAGTGAGGTTTAAATGCACAGCTCTTATGGCCTACGTTACACTCACCCCCCTAAACCTCCCTCCATCCGGGTCATGGCACCAAATGTACCCGGTCCTACTCAACCCGCTCCGAGCGGGATTCGAACTGGCGTCTACGACGTGGGAGGCGTGTGTGCGAACAAGGACACTAAAGACCGCTAGCGCGCCTCAGAGGAGTGAGGTTTAAATGCATAGCTCTTATGGCCTACGTTACACTCACCCCCCTAACCTACCTTCCATCCGGATCACGGCACCACATGTACCTGGCCCTACTTGACCCACTCCAAGCGAGATTCGAACCGTGTGGGAGGCAGGCGTGCTAACAAGGACGCTAAAGACTGCAGACGCTAGTATCAGTCACTTGCGCGCTTCTTGAGGCCAGGGGAGTGAGGTTTAAATGCATAGCTCTTATGGCCTACGTTACACTCACCCCACTAAACCTCCCTCCATCCGGGTCACGGCACCAAATGTACCCCGTCCTACTCAACCCGCTCTGAGCGAGATTCAAACCGGTGTGGGAGGCAAGCGTGCTAACAAGGACGCTAAAGACTGCAGACGCTAGTATCAGTCACTTGCGCTCTTCTTGAGGCCATGGGAGTGAGGTTTAAATGCACAGCTCTTATGGCCTACGTTACACTCACCCCCCTAAACCTCCCTCCATCCGGGTCATGGCACCAAATGTACCCGGTCCTACTCGACCCGCTCCGAGCGTGATTCGAACTGGCGTCTACGACGTGGGAGGCGTGCATGCGAACAAGGACACTAAAGACCGCTAGCGTGCCTCAGGGGAGTGAGGTTTAAATGCATAGCTCTTATGGCCTACGTTACACTCACCCCCCTAAACCTACCTTCCATCCGGGTCACGGCACCACATGTACCCGGCCCTACTTGACCCACTCCAAGCGAGATTCGAACCGTGTGGGAGGCAGGCGTGCTAACAAGGACGCTAAAGACTGCAGACGCTAGTGTCAGTCACTTGCGCGCTTCTTGAGGCCAGGGGAGTGAGGTTTAAATGCACAGCTCTTACTTGCCTACGTTACACTCACCCCCCCTAAACCTCACTCCATCTGGGTCATGACAACAAATATAAACGGTCCTACTCAACCTGTTCCAAGCAGGACTAGAACCGGTGTCTACGGCGTGGGAGGCGGGTTCGCTAACAAGGATGCTAAAGACAGCAATCTCTAGCATAGCCAGCTCTTACTAGCTGCCGTAACACTAGTTCCGCCTCCTCGATGACATCACACACATTGTTACAGACGTTAAGCAACGATTGGTCATAAAGCAAAGTGTAGTCTGGCATGTTTGTTGTCCATGACACGACAAGAATTTAGGAGTCAAAATTTAGGCGTGCTAACAAGGATGCTAAAAACTGCAGCCACTAGCGAGCTCCTCAATGAGAATTGAACCCCAAATTTCTCTGTGAATTCTTGTGTGTCTGAATTTTTTCCGAAACTCTAGGGGACCAAATCTCTCCGACACCTCTCTGATGAGGACGGACGAGTCCTGGCTGGTTCCTCGGGCCCGCTGAGTACCACATGTGTTTTACTGTGCTGGAGAAAGATCAATACATGCTAAGCAAATTATGGCGCAGATCAAAGCAAAACAGTTGCGAACTCTTAAGGACTTGAGTAAATATTTAGACATCTAATATGAAAAGTATATTGACAGTATTGTTTAATTTACTCAAAGCGTTCGGATTAGTCAAACATTAGCGCATGGGGCTGCAGGTGATGATGTAAGCCATGCAAGTAAATTAATATGCAGCTTTTATTCTATGCTACAAAAATGTTGATCCATAAAAGCAGGGAGGAATGGAACCTTTGGCTGGAAATGAAATATGGGAGTGTGTTCCTGATTTACATTCCTCATATAAGTGTTGCCTAATGGCTCTCAGGTGCAAACGAGAGCAACAACTCAGTTCTGTATGACAAGCAATCATTTAGTTTAGGTTATGAGATTAGATTAGATAGATAGATAGATAGATAGATAGATAGATAGATAGATAGATAGATAGATAGATAGATAGATAGATAGATAGATAGATAGATAGATAGATAGATAGATAGATAGATAGATAGATAGATAGATAGATAGATAGATAGATAGATAGATAGATAGATAGATAGATAGATAGATAGATAGATAAAACGATAGATAAAACGATAGATAAAACGATAGATAGATAGATAGATAGATAGATAGATAGATAGATAGATAGATAGATAGATAGACAGACAGACAGACAGACAGACAGACAGACAGACAGACAGACAGACAGACAGACAGACAGACAGACAGACAGACAGACAGACAGACAGACAGACAGACAGACAGACAGACAGAATGATTGATAGATAGATAGATAGATAGATAGATAGATAGATAGATAGATAGATAGATAGATAGATAGATAGATAGATAGATAGATAGATAGATAGATAGATAGATAGATAGATAGACAGATAGACAGATAGACAGATAGATAGATAGACAGATAGACAGATAGATAGATAGATAGATAGATAGATAGATAGATAGATAGATAGATAGATAGATAGATAGATAGACAGATAGACAGATAGACAGACAGACAGACAGACAGACAGACAGATAGATAGATAGATAGATAGATAGATAGATAGATAGATAGATAGATAGATAGATAGATAGATAGATAGATAGATAGATAGATAGATAGATAGATAGATAGATAGATAGATAGATAGATAAAACGATAGATAGATAGATAGATAGATAGATAGATAGATAGATAGATAGATAGATAGATAGATAGATAGATAGATAGATAGATAGATAGATAGATAGACAGACAGATAGATAGATAGATAGATAGATAGATAGACAGATAGATAGATAGATAGATAGATAGATAGATAGATAGATAGATAGATAGATAGATAGATAGACAGATAGACAGATAGACAGATAGACAGACAGACAGACAGACAGACAGACAGACAGATAGATAGATAGATAGATAGATAGATAGATAGATAGATAGATAGATAGATAGATAGATAGATAGATAAAACGATAGATAGATAGATAGATAGATAGATAGATAGATAGATAGATAGATAGATAGATAGATAGATAGATAGATAGATAGATAGATAGATAGATAGATAGATAGATAGATAGATAGATAGATAGATAGATAGATAGATAGATAGATAGATAGATAGATAGATAGATAGATAGATAGATAAAACGATAGATAGATAGATAGATAGATAGATAGATAGATAGATAGATAGATAGATAGATAGATAGATAGATAGACAGACAGACAGACAGACAGACAGACAGACAGACAGACAGACAGACAGACAGACAGACAGACAGACAGACAGACAGACAGACAGACAGACAGACAGATAGATAGATAGATAGATAGATAGATAGATAGATAGATAGATAGATAGATAGATAGATAGATAGATAGATAGATAGATAGATAGATAGATAAACAGACAGACAGACAGACAGAATGATAGATAGATAGATAGATAGATAGATAGATAGATAGATAGATAGACAGACAGACAGACAGACAGACAGACAGACAGACAGACAGACAGACAGATAGACAGATAGATAGATAGATAGATAGATAGATAGATAGATAGATAGATAGATAGATAGATAGATAGATAAACAGACAGACAGACAGACAGACAGAATGATAGATAGATAGATAGATAGATAGATAGATAGATAGATAGATAGATAGATAGATAGATAGATAGATAGATAGATAGATAGATAGATAGATAGATAGATAGATAGATAGATAGATAGATAGATAGATAGATAGATAGATAGATAGATAGATAGATAGATAGATAGATAGATAGATAGTTTGTTACATGCAATTGGCTTGTCGTTTGATGTAAATTTTGATTGGTTGAAAGCAAATGGTGGGAAACATGTCCTGTTTGATCCTAAATCCTGGATCCTGTTGCCTACAGAAGTGTCCGGATGGACAGACAGACTGATAGAGCTGGTAGAAAGATGAGAGATCAGAGAGACCATCTATTTCAGTGTTTGTTCGGCTCTTCCTTTGAGGAACGGCCCAAACACTGCGCCGGCCATCAGAGTCCGTCTGAGATCTGGCCGTGGCTCAGCAAACAGCGGCGGCTCTGGAATTCCTCCGGACGGAGGGGGGTGGGGGGGATGAGGGACAGAGCGGCCGGAGAAGGGAGTGCGTCTGTCAGACACAGTCTCCTGGACTTCCACACACTTTTTGGAGAGTGGATGTCAAATTTCTCCAGGGGCCTCAGATTCCACAGCGAGGGAGGATCAGGGGCCAGAGGAATTCTGACATGATGTCTCAAGGCCAACATGAGGAGAAACAGCAGTCTGACTGTATTATAGCAGGAACAGACACAAACAAACTGTTCTCTTAAAATTACATCTCAATATCAAACTCAATCCAATTTAGACAAAATAAATTCTTCCCTCAAAAGAATGCTCCGTTTCCAAACAAGTTCAACTCTATCAATACCAATAACTGAATAATGTTTTTTGTATGATTTTGAAAGAAGTTCTTCTGCTCACCAAGGCTGCATTTATTTGATCAAAAATACAGTAAAAAAATTTAAAATTTTGAAATATTATTATCATTTAAAACGGCTGTTTTTATGTGAATATATAGTAAAGTGTAATTTATATCCTGTGATCAAAGCTGAATTTATCATCATTACTGCAGTCTTCAGTGTCACATGACCCTTCACTAATCATTCTCATATGAGGATCTGAGCTCAAGAAACATTTATGATTATTATCAATGTGGAAACCAATACATTTGAATTCTCAGGATTCTTTGATGAATATAAGATAATAAAAAAAACTGTATTTATTTAAATTAGAAATCTTTTGCAATATTGTAAAGAAGTGACTTTACTGTCACTGAATAAAAGTATTAATCATACCGACCCCAAACCTTAGTGTGTATTGTATAACTAACATTGTACACGGCAACTTTATTAGGTCACCTGTTCAACTTCTCATTAATGCAAATATCTAATCAGCCAATCACATGGCAGCAACTCAATGCATTTTGGCTGTGTCTGAAATCGCCCCCTATACTCTTAAATAGGGCATTATTTGAGGGACAGCCATTTGTAGTGGTGTCCGAAACCATAGTGGACGTTATTGAGTGCACTCATTCAATCCCATTGTAAGCTCAAGAGAATACCCATAATGCACTATGAGAGTTGCAGGCCGAGAGAATTCCCACGTCGGGCCAGAAGATGGCGAATCATAGACTGTATAAAACAATGGACATAGTGTCCGTGGCGTCACCCGTAGGTTTCTGAAGAGCAATTTTGATGCCCAAAGTGGGCGGAGCCGGCTGTCGCCATCTTAGCAGCGCATCACCATGCATTACTCCCGGATAACCGAAAATGGGCAAAGAGGCGGGATGTTGGGTGGAGACAGGCAGCAGACAAATGGCTAGTAGTGACCGCAGTGTTACCTGTTACTCAAGTGGCCATGCCCTTAATTATGCAGAACTTTAAGGCTTAATATAATTTAAACGGATGAGTTATTAAAAATTCACCCCCAGTCATCATGAAGCGCAAAATTAGCCGTATAGACCAAAAGCACAATGTGTCCCAGACTGTAAACATGTGTTCTTCTGCTGTAAAGTTGGGCATTTTAACATGAGCTCAATGAGATTCTGCTCCTTCTGGAGTCTGTCTCTAGTGGCCAGTCCATGAACTGCAGTTTAAGTCACTTCCGTGTTGGATTCGAGAGAAACTGGTTATGCGTTCCAGTTGGTTTTTGTTATGCCCTTCACTTGCTAGTGTAATGGAGGCCAGCTAGTAGTTGCTGTTAGAGCCCTGCACGGGCCTCAAAACGTGGCCCTAGCCCGGCCCTGGCCCTGGCCCGAGACACTGAGGCCCTAGCCCGAGACGCTGAGGCCCTAGCCCGGCCCTGGCCCGAGACGCTGAGGCCCTAGCCCGGCCCTGGCCAGAGACGCTGAGGCCCTAGCCCGGCCCTGGCCCAAGATGCTGAGACCCTAGCCCGCCCCTGGCCCGAGACGCTGAGGCCCTAGCCCGGCCCTGGCCCGAGACGCTGAGGCCCTAGCCCGGCCCTGGCCCGAGACGCTGAGGCCCTAGCCCGGCCCTGGCCCGAGACGCTGAGGCCCTAGCCCGGCCCTGGCCCGAGACGCTGAGGCCCTAGCCCGGCCCGTGTCCGACAGCTCATCAAAATTATCAGCCCGAGTCCGACTGGAGCCCGTGTTTTTACACATTAGTTGCAGCCATTAAAATAGTTCAGTTTTGTTTTTAATGTCAAAGTAGTTATATTTCGTTTTGTTTCTTTATTAAGTTAATTTAGAAAAAAGTTTGTAGCATTTTTTTATTTGTTAAATTAAAGTTTTTGCTTTTTAAAGTGACGACCAAGCGGCCAGCAGCCAACAGTGAGTTAACCCAATGCTTTAGCCTCTCAAATCAACACTTGTCTTGCTTATAAAATCCATATAAAACACTTAAAGCATTGTTTAAACGTTTAGCCTCTATCACCACCATCACAGTAAAAAGGCATTTTTGACAAGACGAGGCAGGCAGATCGCAACGGCAGATCATGCCGGCGGACCCGGGTTCGAGTCCCGCTTGGAGCGGGCGGTTTGAACAGGAGGGGTTATATTGGATGGGATGGGAGTGAGATTTAGGGGGGTGAGTGTAACGGAGGCCAGCTAGTAGTTGCTGTGCGAGTAAACCTCACTCCTCTGATCTCAAGAGACGCTCTAGTGACTGACACTAGGATTTGTAGCCTTTAGCCTCCTTGTTAGAGCATCCGACTCTCATGCTGGCGGACCCGGGTTCAAGTCCCGCTTGGAGCGGGTGGTGCGAACAGGAGGGGTTACACTAACTTACCTCCATCTCGTTCACTCGGATGTGCGTCATTGCTTGCGTTGCATGAGTGCCCACTACTGGCAGAACCTTTTCCATGGGCTGAACTGGAAGGTCCTAAGCCAGGGCTCTCAAACTCGCGGCCCTTTGTGGCCCCCTTCTTGACATCAAAGTTTAGTGTAAGTGTGGCCCGCGCGTTGCTCTGAAAAGCACCTTTTTGCTGAGTCGTTGCGTGTGCAGCGCTTGCTGCCTCCTTTGTGTGTGTGTGTTTGTGAGAGAGAGAGAGAGAGTTGGCTCGCCCGTCCCTCGTGCAGTATAATTGGTTGACACCGCGTGATTGACAGGAACAGACGTACAAAGCTGATCAGACAGTTGAAACGAATGTGGTCTAACAGCGCTCGTCAATGTCAAAATGATTGAGATGGCCAATCAAATCAAAGTAGGCGGGGTTTGCGTTCTCTTTTGGCTCGTGCACACTGCACAGTCTTCACACACAGAGGAGCGCGTCAATCTATCGCTTAATGCCGTTGCGGAGAGAGACTCTATTCTTTCCGGACAAAATGCAAAGTGTCCATGGTCTTATTATATAATCATTGATGAGCATCTTTGATTTCAATGAAGAAAAACTATATGAGAGCGGATTAGAACCCGGAACCTTTGACACGGTTGACAAAAATTCTACCACCAGACCACTAGAGAGTTCAATAGTCTTTCGCGGATCTATGTATTTATTCACTCACTCACTCATGCAAAGAATATCGGGACTAATAATATATTTGACGCAAATTAATGCAAATATTGTTTACAAATAGTCCCAAAAAGATTATTTCCCAACTAGAATTAGACCTAGAATTTTGCTCACTGTTCTGTTTGACCTGGTTACGGACTTGCTGTGAATTAGTCTATTATTTAAAATAAAATTAAAATCATTCATTATTTCATATTACATGATTTAATTTCTATAGGCTATATTTAGTTCAAATTCAGAGGAACAGTTCATGTTCAGAAGAAACATTCATGTTGAAGAACTGTTAATAATAAAGATTGAGAAGATTGGATCAGTTGTGCTACTTTTTATGTGTAATACTTGATGCGGCCCAGTCTGACCCAGAGTCTACCTCCAGCGGCCCCCAGGTAAAATGAGTTTGAGACCCCTGTCCTAAGCCCTTGATCACTTTCTGAATTTTTTTTTTTCCTTTATGAAATTGTTTAATGCAGCATTCTACATATATATAGGTGTGTTTGGGTTGTTTTTAATGTTTTCTTAAATAATTAAAATTTCATAGAGTTGTTTGTGGTGGGGTAAATTAAACACGAAATGCGGTGACGTCACATTCGTGTTGCATTGTGGTATATGAAGCTGCCTGAAGTGACACATGAAGTAGGCCCAAATGGCACCCTAAACCCTTCCGGTCTTCCTACGAGTCCGCACTAGGGCTGCACAATATATCGAAATATCGCAAATGTACATATCGCGATATGCATATAGCTACGGCACGCAATATCTGAATGATTTTAATAGGCTACTTCCACACTGTTACATATGTGACTTGCTTGATGTTAAAAATAGTTATTAAACGCAATAACTTGCGAAAAACAACTCCTTGCAGTCTCACGCTGTCTGACACACACACCGAAACGTGTGCAAAAGCCGCCTCTCTGAAAGCGTGTGATCCCTTCAGTTCTGTTTCGTGTCTTGTTACACACTCGAACTGTCAAATACACACACAGTTATGGCAAAATGGCTGTCTTGGCGAGTATTCATGTAAACACAGTCGGTTATGCTTTAAGTGAACAATATCAGTTGGGGAAAGAAACCGAATGCGTGTCAATAGGATCCGTGCATTAGGTCTTAAAGTTACAGCCTGCTAATACAGTAAACCTGCCGTTTATTATGTATCAGTGTATATTTAATTCATGTGAAGACTACTGTTTTTAGTTCTTTAGTATTTTAATAACAAAGATAAATTAAAAAAACAAAAATAATTGTCCACCCCTAGTTCAGGTGTCTTTGTTTACCTGTATGTTCTTGATGTTAAGTTTTAGGTTGATATATATATTACCAAGTCAAGCAAAGAGTTTTTGGTATTTATTTGTTTACATTGATGTTAAAATTATATCGTCAGATTTGTGACATTAATTTTTGCTAAAACACTCCTTGCAACACAATGTGAAACACATAAATGGTATCATTCTCAGTTTAATTTGTATATATATATATATATATATATATATATATATATATATATATATATATATATATATATATATATATATATATATATATATATATATATACAGTGAGGAAAATAAGTATTTGAACACCCTGCTATTTTGCAAGTTCTCCCACTTAGAAATCATGGAGGGGTCTGAAATTGTCATCGTAGGTGCATGTCCACTGTGAGAGACATAATCTAAAAAAAAAATCCAGAAATCACAATATATGATTTTATAACTATTTATTTGTAAGATACAGCTGCAAATAAGTATTTGAACACCTGTCTATCAGCTAGAATTCTGAGCCTCAAAGACCTGTTAGTCTGCCTTTAAAATGTCCACCTCCACTCCATTTATTATCCTAAATTAGATGCACCTGTTTGAGGTCGTTAGCTGCATAAAGACACCTGTCCACCCCATACAATCAGTAAGAATCCAACTACTAACATGGCCAAGACCAAAGAGCTGTCCAAAGACACTAGAGACAAAATTGTACACCTCCACAAGGCTGGAAAGGGCTGCAGGGAAATTGCCAAGCAGCTTGGTGAAAAAAGGTCCACTGTTGGAGCAATCATTAGAAAATGGAAGAAGCTAAACATGACTGTCAATCTCCCTCGGACTGGGGCTCCATGCAAGATCTCACCTCGTGGGGTCTCAATGATCCTAAGAAAGGTGAGAAATCAGCCCAGAACTACACGGGAGGAGCAGGTCAATGACCTGAAAAGAGCTGGGACAACCGTTTCCAAGGTTACTGTTGGTAATACACTAAGATGTCATGGTTTGAAATCATGCATGGCACGGAAGGTTCCCCTGCTTAAGCCAGCACATGTCAAGGCCCGTCTTAGGTTTGCCAATGACCATTTGGATGATCCAGAGGAGTCATGGGAGAAAGTCATGTGGTCAGATGAGACCAAAATAGAACTTTTTGGTCATAATTCCACTAAACGTGTTTGGAGGAAGAAGAATGATGAGTACCATCCCAAGAACACCATCCCTACTGTGAAGCATGGGGGTGGTAGCATCATGCTTTGGGGGTGTTTTTCTGCACATGGGACAGGGCGACTGCACTGTATTAAGGAGAGGATGACCGGGGCCATGTATTGCGAGATTTTGGGGAACAACCTCCTTCCCTCAGTTAGAGCATTGAAGATGGGTCGAGGCTGGGTCTTCCAACATGACAATGACCCGAAGCACACAGCCAGGATAACCAAGGAGTGGCTCTGTAAGAAGCATATCAAGGTTCTGGCGTGGCCTAGCCAGTCTCCAGACCTAAACCCAATAGAGAATCTTTGGAGGGAGCTCAAACTCTGTGTTTCTCAGCGACAGGCCAGAAACCTGACTGATCTAGAGAAGATCTGTGTGGAGGAGTGGGCCAAAATCCCTCCTGCAGTGCAAACCTGCTGAAAAACTACAGGAAACGTTTGACCTCTGTAATTGCAAACAAAGGCTACTGTACCAAATATTAACATTGATTTTCTCAGGTGTTCAAATACTTATTTGCAGCTGTATCATACAAATAAATAGTTTAAAAATCATATATTGTGATTTCTGGATTTTTTTTTTTTGATTATGTCTCTCACAGTGGACATGCACCTACGATGACAATTTCAGACCCCTCCATGATTTCTAAGTGGGAGAACTTGCAAAATAGCAGGGTGTTCAAATACTTATTTTCCTCACTGTATATATAATTTAAATAGATTTTTAGCAATATTGTATCGCATATCGAATATCGCATTATTTAACAAGGTATTGCATATCACATTTTTCTTCAATATCGCACATCCCTAGTCTGCACTTTCATGACGTAACGGCGCTTTGACCAGTGCGGGTTCGGCAGAAGTGCGCATCGAGGGCGCATATCGACCACAAAGGGGGCGCTCACGAGCACCCTTCTGAGACCTAAAATGACAAATGGGACACCCTACGGTCTCGTGGACTTAAGCCATTGTAAGTCCACAAGTCCGAAAGTGCATATGAAGTGTGCCATTTGGGACAGGGCCGTTGACTCGCTCCCTTGGTCAAAATCGAGGGAGCGAGGGTCTGTCCATATAAACTTCCCTCGTCCATGAAGTGGAACACACTTCAAAATGGCCCCGAGGGGAAGTGCTTAGGGAAGTTTGCAAGTGTGTGTCTAAAAGTGGAGTGGAACGCAGCGCCGAAGGTTGGCGCTTGGTCCGAATTCACTCCTTCAAGTGTCTAACCCTAAGCCTTAGCTATGATGTTAGCGGAGTAATGTAGGGAATAGTGAAGCTGCAGCGACTGTGTGATGCTATCATGACAAATGGACCACAATCTCTGAGGAATGTGAAACTCTGATCTGACATCACACGGTTTTATTAAAGTTGAACAGAATTAAATCATAAATCCTTAACTGATGAAAATTTAACACAAACATTTGTGAAAGCCAGCCACAAAAAACTCCCCTTAAAAAAATTATGATACATTTGTGATAAATGACCACAAACCCACAAAAATATCAAAAGTGCGTAATAAATTTCAGCTGTTGCCACACGGTTACACCCGCAGCGCGGCAGCCTGGTCTGTGTCTCGTTCCGCTTTCATGCCAACACAAACCGAATCACCTCACCCTGCATGATTTCACTCAGCGGCTCCAGGAAAGACGGACGCGCGTGTGTGTGTGTGTGTGCTCTGATTTTAATGAACAGGCCCGTACAGCGCTCGGCTGGGGAAACACTGCTGGCATCCTGCCTGTGTCATGTTTCCAATGTGAACCAACACCTGCTGGCCGCATTAAAAATGTGAAACTAAACAACACACACACACAAATCTGTTCATATTTCATTACAGATCTGCATCTCACACAAACCCTTCATTGCCTTCATTACTCAAACCATTTTAACCTATACTTTTGTGCCAAATATGCTTGTCAAACTAACAGTTTTATGTTTTAAAGGGATAGTTCACCCAAAAATGAAAGTTATCCCATGATTTACTCACGCTCAAGCCGTGAAGTCCATAAATGTGCATCCATCCATCATAAAAGTGCATCCATCCATCATAAAAGTGCATCCATCCATCATAAAAGTGCATCTATCCATCATAAAAGTGCATCCATCCATCATAAAAGTGCATCTATCCTCATAAAAGTGCATCCATCCATCATAAAAGTGCATCTATCCATCATAAAAGTGCATCTATCCATCATAAAAGTGCATCCATCCATCATAAAAGTGCATCCATGCATCATAAAAGTGCATCCATCCATCCATCATAAAAGTGCATCTATCCATCATAAAAGTGCATCCATCCATCATAAAAGTGCATCCACCCATCATAAAAGTGCATCTATCCTCATAAAAGTGCATCCATCCATCATAAAAGTGCATCCATCCATCATAAAAGTGCATCTATCCATCATAAAAGGGCATCTATCCATCATAAAAGTGCATCCATCCATCATAAAAGTGCATCCATCCATTATAACAGTGCATTTCTCCATCATAAAAGTGCATCCATCCCTCATAAAAGTGGATCCATCCATCATAAAAGTGCATCCATCATCATAAAAGTGCATCTATCCATTATAACAGTGCATCCATCCATCATAAAAGTGCATCCATCCCTCATAAAAGTGGATCCATCCATCATAAAAGGGCATCTATCCATCCATCATAAAAGTGCATCTCTCCATCATAAAAGGGCATCTATCCATCCATCATAAAAGTGCATCTCTCCATCATAAAAGGGCATCTATCCATCCATCATAAAAGTGCATCTCTCCATCATAAAAATGCATCCATCCATCATAAAAATGCATCCATCCATCATATAACTGCTCCACACAGCTTCAGGGGTTGTGTAAGAAAGAAATCCATATTTAAAATACCTTCACATTTTTTTATACCACACGATTTTTCACACACACCCACGAAATGATAACTCCTCATTATGAGCATCTTTGCCTCTAAGATCCCATCGTCAATCGAATCGTTTGTTAAATATTGGAGATTATTTCGAAAATCAACTTTTGCGTACTAGTTCTAGGTTTTTGGCTCAACCTCTATAAAACCACTGCGGCACAATTCTCGGCACTCTCTCGGTCAATGCTCAAATGTTGAGCTTTGCCCTTTGGATAGCTGCGTCATTTAGAAAATAGGCGTGGCCGAATATACCCAAATGCCTATAAATCCCAAACGGATGCTCAAAACACCACAAACTTAGGTGAGCACCTGCAGCATGAGATTCTAAAGAAGCATGCCAACATTTAGGTAGATCGGACCATAGGTGGAGCTATAACTGTTGAAAAGCTTTAAAAACCATATATCTGACCCTGGACCACAGAACCAGTCATAAGGGTACATTTTTTAGATCTGAAAACTGAATAAATAAGCTTTGCATTGATGTATGATGTTTGGTGTTGTTGTTAGGATAGGACAAAATTTGTCCGAGATACAACTATTTGAAAATCTAGAATCTGAGGGTGCAAAGAAAATTGAAATATTGAGAAAATCGCGTTTAAAGTTGTCCAAATGAAGTCCTTAGCAATGCATATTACTACTACTAATACATATTTGATACATTTACGGTGTTCAATTTACAAAATATATTCATGGAACATGATCTTAATATTTTTTTGACATAATTTTGACCCATATAATGTATTGTTGGTTATTGTCACAAATATCCCCTTGAGACTTTTGTGCTCCAGGGTCACATATTTCCATAGAAAATTGCCTTTTTTGGGTGTAAAGGGTCTTTACCATCTCTGATCTAGGTGGTTACAGGCAGATTAAGTGGTTGGGGGTCATTTTAAGGGTTTTATGAACGCATTGACAGAGGCCCCCTTACAAAGTTTTGCTTATGGCCCCCAGAAGTCTGGGACCGGCACTGCTTTATAGTTATTATTTTTGGTGTGAACTGGCCTTTATTGTGCACAATTCATCATCAGTGCACAATATTAAAAGGAAAGTCACATTATGGATGGGTTGCAAACATTGTTTCACACCGAGTCCAGTTAATGAACAAGGCATTTTTCATTTTAGTGCGCTAAAATGGAATTGCAACAATTGTCAAGTGTGCAAAACGGTAACATTTTTGCTGAGATGTGCGCTTTGAAACACTAGCATCAGGGTACCAGCAGAGACCCCGAGCAGGCAGAATGATTAATGTGTGCTTTGACAAACCTGTCCTATAAACACAAACATGTGTGCACTCTCGTCTGCCACACTAATGTCTCTGTAAGGCAGAGTGTGTGTCATTGTTTCAATGTTTAAAACACACAACACAAGTTTTTCTGATGTGGTTTGGAGGTTTTGGGATGATCCTAGGGTCTTGCCTTCACTTCCTCCTCTATTTAACGACAAATAAATGTATGGAAAGTGATACTGAGGCAGGAAAATGACATGCTCGTACAGTAATAGTGGCTTGAAATGAGAAAACCAGGTGCATTTGTATGTTTAACCCTAAAAAAAAGAGCAGATCATGTGACAAAACGGACAGCTGCCTTCATAGCGGTTTACTTGATGCTTATATGCACTACAAAAATACAGCATATCACACAAATGGAAAGAAGGAATGTTTGTTATCTATATACACTATATATGTGTTATGTCTATGCATTCCACGAAGAGCTGCACAATTCTAGATAAATTGAGAATCACATTTTTTTGGTTTAAAACAGATTCACGATTCTGAATAGACAACTAAACATAATAACGTCATTTACTAGAAGTTCAGACATAATGTTAATTACTGCAGTCTACTTAAAAATATATATTTAATTTAATTTTTTCACTTTCACTTGTTTCATTCCTGTATGAATCAGCGTTTTTAAACGAATCTCTTGAATGAATGATTCAATGACTCACTTATAAAGACTTTGCTCGTTTCATTACTGGATGAATCAGCGTTTTAGAATGAATCTCTTGAGTGAATGATTCAATGACTCACTCATAAAGACTTCACTTGTTTCATTCCTGGATGAATCAGCGTTTGTAAACAAATCTCTTGAGTGAATGATTCAATGACTCACTCATAAAGACTTCACTTGTTTCATTCCTGGATGAATCAGCGTTTGTAAACAAATCTCTTGAGTGAATGATTCAATGACTCACTCATAAAGACTTCACTTGTTTCATTACTGGATGAATCAGCATTTTTGAACGAATCTCTTGAGTGAATGATTCAATGACTCACTCAAAGACTTCACTTGTTTCATTACTGGATGAATCAGTGTTTTTGAACAAATCTCTTGAGTGAATGATTCAATGACTCACTCATAAAGACTTCACTTGTTTCATTACTGGGTGAATCAGCGTTTTTAAACGAATCTCTTGAATGAATGATTCAATGACTCACTTATAAAGACTTCACTTGTTTCATTACTGGATGAATCAGCATTTTTGAACGAATCTCTTGAGTGAATGATTCAATGACTCACTTATAAAGACTTCACTTGTTTCATTACTGGATGAATCAGCGTTTTTGAACGAATCTCTTGAGTGAATGATTCAGTGACTCACTTATTAAAGACTTCACTTGTTTCATTACTGGATGAATCAGCGTTTTTGAACAAATCTCTTGAATGAATGATTCAGTGACTCACTTATTAAAGACTTCACTTGTTTCATTACTGGATGAATCAGCATTTTTGAACGAATCTCTTGAGTGAATGATTCAATGACTCACTCATAAAGACTTCACTTGTTTCATTACTGGATGAATCAGCGTTTTTGAACAAATCTCTTGAGTGAATGATTCAATGACTCACTCATAAAGACTTTGCTCGTTTCATTACTGGATGAATCAGCGTTTTAGAATGAATCTCTTGAGTGAATGATTCAATGACTCACTCATAAAGACTTCACTTGTTTCATTACTGGATGAATCAGCGTTTTTGAACGAATCTCTTGAGTGAATGATTCAATGACTCACTCATAAAGACTTTGCTCGTTTCATTACTGGATGAATCAGCGTTTTAGAATGAATCTCTTGAGTGAATGATTCAATGACTCACTCATAAAGACTTCACTTGTTTCATTACTGGATGAATCAGTGTTTTTGAATGAATCTCTTGAGTGAATGATTCAATGACTCACTCATAAAGACTTCACTTGTTTCATTACTGGATGAATCAACGTTTTTGAACGAATCTCTTGAGTGAATGATTCAATGACTCACTCAAAGACTTCACTTGTTTCATTACTGGATGAATCAGCGTTTTTGAACAAATCTCTTGAATGAATGATTCAGTGACTCACTCATAAAGACTTTGCTTGTTTCATTACTGGATGAATCAGCGTTTTAGAATGAATCTCTTGAGTGAATGATTCAATGACTCACTCATAAAGACTTCACTTGTTTCATTACTGGATGAATCAGCGTTTGTAAACAAATCTCTTGAGTGAATGATTCAATGACTCACTCATAAAGACTTCACTTGTTTCATTACTGGATGAATCAGCATTTTTGAACGAATCTCTTGAGTGAATGATTCAATGACTCTCATAAAGACTTCACTTGTTTCATTACTGGATGAATCAGTGTTTTTGAACGAATCTCTTGAATGAATCATTCAAAACAGCTGATTGATTCAGGAACAAAGCAGAAGAGAGTGAGTGAGTCGTCAAGTCATTCATTAGAACGATTCACTCA
Source organism: Romanogobio albipinnatus (assembly GCA_023566225.1). Classification (NCBI taxonomy): domain Eukaryota; kingdom Metazoa; phylum Chordata; class Actinopteri; order Cypriniformes; family Gobionidae; genus Romanogobio; species Romanogobio albipinnatus. Next base: position 48,158,465 of record CM042256.1, on the reverse strand, counting down.
AAAACACAGATTGATTCAGTAATGAAACTGAAACTGTTGCTGGGAGACGTGCAATGGCTCAACTGTTTGGAACTATTTTAGCTGGCAAAATAAAATTGACAATATTGTGTCTAACATGTAAGTCACCTAATAGCCTATTAACTTATTGTTTATTGAATTGTTGTATAACGTCAATATCACGTTTGCAAACGCGCTGATATTCGAGAAAACTCACGTGATATTGCTATTGAATATTAAGACTTTTTTGCACCAAATCTTGTTTTTTAGAAGCATTTTTATTAATTTTGGAGGCAATTTTGCCCCAAGCCCCCATTAATTGCTGCACTGAATAGAACAAAATTGCTAAATCTTTCTTTCTGTTTGTATGAAAAGACGAGGGTCGTTCCAAAACACTTTCACAAATTTTCTCAATAAACGGGGAATGAGAGTAGTGCTTATCCAAGACCTTAAAACCGAGACACACATACACTCTTGCCATACTTGGATTTATTAGGTGATTATACGAGTGTGTGAGAAAATCTTAACTGTATTTGCAGTAAAAATGACTAGTTGACTACAGCACGTTCTCCACCCAGAACCTGCTGGGGCCTGCGATTAATCCTTCATAAGCTAAATGAGCTCAAAACATATTAACATCAATGACATCAGGAGCGGGTCTGACAGGAGCAAACCTCAGAGGACGTTACGCTGCGAGGTTCCCAGGATGAAAAAATCTGCGAGGTTGAGAAATAGGGAAAAATACTGACTTTGTCCGTCTCCTGCACAAACTGATTTTCCAGAACTCGGCAGCTAAACTTATATCATCCGGAAAACGCTCTGTATTCTCAGTGTGGTGTCATAAAAATGTGCGAGAACTCTTAGGACACTGTGGCTCTGTTCTGGAAGCTAGTGAGCTGCCTACGCAAGCAGTATTTTGAGGGATGTGCGGTGTTATCGTAGGCCCTGTTTACAGCTGGGATTAAGATGCGTTTTAGTCGATCGGATCACGAGTAGACAAGGGAGACACATTCCCGGTTACACCTGGTGTTTTAATCCACTTTCAACCACTTCTGTCCTGATTTCTTCGATGGGCGGGTAAATGTATGGACTTTTTCAAAATAAGATAGTGCAATTTGCATATGAATCTGACTGGAGATGATGGGGAGGGAAAAAAACAGGAAATCTGGAAAGCGGAGACGACAGTTCCAGAATGTCGTCGCATTAACAGTATACATTACAATCCGTGAAATTAGTAATTTGGTAGTTTGTTTTTGTATTTCTGTCTGTATTATTTTGCTCCTGATCTTCTAATAGTGCTAACAACTTGTACAAAATACACGTTCTTGGAAGAGAATTATAATTCTTGTCTAATCAAGTCTTTGTACCCAAACTGATCTTGTATAAATAACACCAACTTTGCTGTTAATGTCACACTTTGTAGAATATACAGTGAGGAAAATAAGTATTTGAACGCCCTGCTATTTTGCAAGTTCTCCCACTTGGAAATCATGGAGGGGTCTGAAATTGTCATCGTAGGTGCATGTCCACTGTGAGAGACATAATCTAAAAAATAAAAAATATCCAGAAATCACAATGTATGATTTTTTAACTATTTATTTGTATGATACAGCTGCAAATAAGTATTTGAACACCTGTCTATCAGCTAGAATTCTGACCCTCAAAGACCTGTTAGTCTGCCTTTAAAATGTCCACCTCCACTCCATTTATTATCCTAAATTAGATGCACCTGTTTGAGGTCGTTAGCTGCATAAAGACACCTGTCCACCCCATACAATCAGTAAGAATCCAACTACTAACATGGCCAAGACCAAAGAGCTGTCCAAAGACACTAGAGACAAAATTGTACACCTCCACAAGGCTGAAAAGGGCTACGGGGAAATTGTCAAGCAGCTTGGTGAAAAAAGGTCCACTGTTGGAGCAATCATTAGAAAATGGAAGAAGCTAAACATGACTGTCAATCTCCCTCGGACTGGGGCTCCATGCAAGATCTCACCTCGTGGGGTCTCAATGATCCTAAGAAAGGTGAGAAATCAGCCCAGAACTACACAGGAGGAGCTGGTCAATGACCTGAAAAGAGCTGGGACCACCGTTTCCAAGGTTACTGTTGGTAATACACTAAGACGTCATGGTTTGAAATCATGCATGGCACGGAAGGTTCCCCTGCTTAAACCAGCACATGTCAAGGCCCGTCTTAAGTTCGCCAATGACCATTTGGATGATCCAGAGGAGTCATGGGAGAAAGTCATGTGGTCAGATGAGACCAAAATAGAACTTTTTGGTCATAATTCCACTAAACGTGTTTGGAGGAAGAAGAATGATGAGTACCATCCCAAGAACACCATCCCTACTGTGAAGCATGGGGGTGGTGGCATCATGCTTTGGGGGTGTTTTTCTGCACATGGGACAGGGCGACTGCACTGTATTAAGGAGAGGATGACCGGGGCCATGTATTGCGAGATTTTGGGGAACAACCTCCTTCCCTCAGTTAGAGCATTGAAGATGGGTCGAGGCTGGGTCTTCCAACATGACAATGACCCGAATCACACAGCCAGGATAACCACGGAGTGGCTCTGTAAGAAGCATATCAAGGTTCTGGCGTGGCCTAGCCAGTCTCCAGACCTAAACCCAATAGAGAATCTTTGGAGGGAGCTCAAACTCTGTGTTTCTCAGCGACAGGCCAGAAACCTGACTGATCTAGAGAAGATCTGTGTGGAGGAGTGGGCCAAAATCCCTCCTGCAGTGCAAACCTGCTGAAAAACTACAGGAAACGTTTGACCTCTGTAATTGCAAACAAAGGCTACTGTACCAAATATTAACATTGATTTTCTCAGGTGTTCAAATACTTATTTGCAGCTGTATCATACAAATAAATAGTTTAAAAAATCATACATTGTGATTTCTGGATTTTTTTTTTAGATTATGTCTCTCACAGTGGACATGCACCTACGATGACAATTTCAGACCCCTCCATGATTTCCAAGTGGGAGAACTTGCAAAATAGCAGGGTGTTCAAATACTTATTTTCCTCACTGTATATAGGCCTAATTTCATATAATAACCCATAAACTGTTGCACTATGTACAAATTACTTTTGATATAATTCTTATTACTATTTATATATCTTTGGTGTCATTTATTTAAAACACTAAAAATATTCTACTTAAAATTTTATTTTGACAATTTAGTAGAATAATTGAATAACTGATAACAGAAAAATCTGAATTCCATTAAAAGATGATCATCTGAAAGGTGATTTTTTTTTACTTATGTACAAGCATGTCAATATTTACTTATTTAATTGCCCATATTTTAATTGAAGATATGTCATAATAAAAAAAAAAAACATAATAGATTTTGTCAATTAACCTATAGGTTTTAATGAAAGTGAAGATGCCTGAAATGTACATCTAATTCATGAAAATATTAAATAATAGCGCCGTTTACATTTAAAAACAATAACACCAGTAACAACATGCCACTTGGGGCCTTCGGTGCCAAATATGGCTGGGTCATCTTACCCCAAGAGTCTAATTTTATCTTTTTACTTCAAAATAAAAGCTATAACATTTACTCCACAAAGCCAAATCCAAAAGTGTGTCCACAAATCCCTCATTAACAAATAGACACAAAAACTTTGACATTCAACATAACACAATGTCATATATCACTATTTTCGATAGACACAAAATTAGACCAAAACTGTTTTGACTGAATAGTAAGCGTAAGATGGATACTTTGTATGGACAAGCACCCAATCCTCGCCCCCGATGCCACCCCACCCCAGTGCCCCTTTTTTTGGTTTGGACACTGCCCCTTAAAATGTCTGTGCGTGTGTGTTAGAAATCAGGAATGGAGAGAGAACATCGAGCTTGGGATGTTTTTCGTCTTCAAAATAAATTTTAGTCTTCAGCCGACAAAGTTTAAATCCCGTCTGGCTAGAGCGTTACCGTTAAAATCACAAAATGATCGTGATTTTAACGGTAAAAGACTGTAAAAATGCTACAGTTAAAACCAGTTAACAGAAAGTTTTCGCACTATATACGGTTAATTACTGTAATAGATCTAACCTTACATTTAATGTAATTTACCGTTAAATAAAAAAAATACCGTTAAATTTACAGGTTTTTTTTAAGTCGTTGTGTATTTTACAGTGAAAACCTGCGTGACACTTCTGTCACGGTTCATGAATTCATCATCTCACTCTGGTGCGTGTGTATGTGTGTTTGTTTGGGGCGGAGCCGCTGGTTGGCTGACGATTATTACACCTGTCGCAGCTGATCAGCGCTCCAGCTGCAGATCATCAGCGCACCCTATTTAGTCTGTCTTTGTTCCCTTTGTCATTTGTCAGAGCGTTGTTTTGGATGGGTGTCGCGTGTCTCCTGCTTGTGCCTTTCGTGTTCCTGCCCTGCCTGTCTTCCTGTCTTCCGTGTTTCACCCTGGATTCGTTGTCACTCTGGAATCATCGTCATTCTTCCACACCATCCTCACCAGACTGGGTTGTCTACAGCGTCCCTGTGCTACCTGCACTTTTCTGCCACGCATCCGCCTGCACACGCTGATCCTCGTGTCTGCTGACTACATTCCTCGCCTCACTACGATCATTGAGTTCGGCTGCTGTCTACGCTCCGATCATCTATTTATGTCTTCTGGTGACTACCAACGACATACTGTCTAATAAACTAACTTTTGACTTGCATTTGTATCCTGCCTTATTTCCACGTAACAGAACGCTCTGACCACTATGGATACAGCAAGTTCGGAGGATATTACCGAGTACCTGACTCACAGCAGTTCCCGTATGGACCGGCAGGAGGAGAACTTGGCCACTACAGGACGTGCGGTGCAGGTATTGGTAGCACAGGTGTCCGAGCTGACCCAACAGATACAACGTCTCGTCTGTCCCGCTGTGCCCAGCCCACCGCCGATTCCCCCCACACCATCTACCACCAGCCACCAGCGTGAACCGCGACTACCCACTCCTGAGAGTTATGCGGGTGAGACAAACTACTGTAGAGCTTTCCTAACTAAGTGTTCGATGTTTTTTGCTCTCCAACCATCTACGTTCAGTACTGAGCAGAGTAAGGTGGCGTTCGTGCTCACGCTACTTTCTGGACGGGCTGCGTTATGGGGAACGGCGGTGTGGGAGAACCAACATCAATGCTGCTCCTCGTTCCAGGCACTCTCGGATGAGATGAAGCGGGTGTTTGACCGGGCGGTGGCTGGCAGGGAGGCAGCTCGTCAACTCGCTGACCTTCGTCAGGGTAACCGCTCGGTCTCGGATTATTCGATTGAGTTCAGGACCCTGGCTGCCGAGTGCCACTGGAACGAGGAGGCACAGTGGGACATGTTCCTGCATGGGCTGGCTGACCGCATCCAAAGAGAGATGTTGCCGCTGGATCTTCCGGTAGGACTCAACGCACTTATTGACTTGGCACTTCGTATGGACGCCAATCTGAGTCGGCTGGAACGTCGTTTCAGACCACCGCTCCAGTCGGTCGGCGCCGAGGACAGCCAAGTCAGCGGGAGCGATGCGGTCAGTCCTCACTTCGATCCCGAGCCCATGCAGGTGGGTCGAGCTCGGCTTTCCCGGGGGGAGAGAGAGAGACGGAGATCCCGTGGTCTTTGCCTCTATTGTGGTGGAGAGGGCCACTTCCTGAACAACTGCCCGGTAAAAGACCACGCCCGGCGGTAAGAGGAAGGCTACTGTCGGGCGGGATCTCCGTGAATAAGACCTCATCCTCAACTCTCCTCCCGGTAAGATTGCTGTGGACGGCCCGGTCTCACAACTGTGAAGCGCTTTTGGATTCTGGGGCAGAAGGTAACTTCATGGATATTACTCTGGCACGTTCACTTGACATTCCCATCATTTCACTCCCGGACACGTTATCCGTCAATGCACTTAATGGTCAGGATTTACCACCCATCACGTTCACCACCAGACCTCTGACACTTATCACCTCTGGCAATCACACCGAACAGATTTCATTCCTGCTCCTGGATTCCCCTCTGGCTCCGGTTGTCCTCGGTCACCCCTGGCTTGTCCAACATAATCCTCGGGTCGACTGGGGACATCACACTGTCTCTTCGTGGAGTGAAAGCTGTTATCAGTCTTGTCTTGTTTCTGCCTGTTCGTCTGTTTCTCGTGCTGTTTTTCAGAAGGAGGTGGTGAATTTGTCTAACGTGCCCCCTGAGTACCTCGACCTGAAGGAAGTGTTCAGTAAGTCTCGCGCTGCTTCTCTTCCTCCGCATCGTCCCTATGACTGTGCCATAGATTTACTCCCAGGTAAGTCTCCGCCTAGAGGCAAACTTTACTCTCTTTCTGTTCCTGAGAGGGAGGTCATGGAGAAATACATTTCTGATTCTCTAGCTTCCAAGTTCATCCGTCCTTCCTCTTCTCCAGCGGGGGCGGGGTTCTTTTTTGTGGGGAAGAAGGATGGTTCTCTGCGACCTTGCATTGATTACCGAGGGCTGAATAACATCACGGTAAAGAATACCTATCCTTTGCCGTTGATGTCTTCAGCCTTTGAGAGGTTGCAGGGAGCATCCGTTTTCACAAAATTGGACTTGCGTAACGCTTATCATTTGGTTCGCATCAGGAAGGGGGATGAATGGAAAACTGCTTTTAATACCCCCAGGGCCATTTTGAATATTTGGTGATGCCCTTCGGGCTGTCCAACTCCCCAGCGGTTTTCCAGGCACTCGTCAATGATGTGTTGAGAGACATGGTAGATCAGTTCATATATGTTTACCTGGATGACATATTGATTTTTTCTTCGTCTCTCCAGGAACACATTCAACACGTCAGACGAGTGCTTCAGAGGTTGCTAGAGAATGGGCTTTTTGTCAAGGCGGAGAAATGCGCGTTCCATGCACAGTCGGTTCCCTTCCTAGGGTTCATCGTCTCATCTGAGGGAGTGCGTATGGATCCTGACAGGGTTAAGGCTGTGGTAGAGTGGCCAAGTCCAGATTCCCGTAAGGCCCTACAGAGGTTTCTGGGATTCGCCAATTTCTACCGGCGTTTTATTCGCAACTTCAGCCAGCTAGCCGCGCCTCTGACTGCCTTGACCTCTCCCCGAGTGACGTTCAGGTGGTCCGATACAGCTGAGGCTGTATTCGCCAACCTCAAAAGCCGCTTTGTTTCGGCTCCCATCTTCGTCGCCCCTGATCCAGCACGTCAGTTCGTGGTGGAGGTCGATGCGTCAGAGGTGGGGGTAGGTGCGGTTCTTTCCCAACGCTCTGCTTCGGATGATAAGATGCATCCTTGCGCGTTTTTTTCCCACCGGTTAACACCTGCTGAACGTAACTATGACATTGGTAACAGAGAGTTGTTGGCAGTTAAGATGGCTTTGGAAGAGTGGCGTCACTGCTTTTCTGTTGTTATCTCGGGACACTAGTCCCGAGGTAAATAGTTCGTCAGCTCCAGTATGTATCCAGCCTCTCATGAAGACTTCGGATGCCCCAACACCTGTGATGAGACGACTCCACGCCTGTGAAGAGACGACTCAACGCCAGCGTTGTTATGGCCTAAATTAATATACGACTGATTATCTTTTTCGAACATTGTTCTTTAACATTGTGTTTCTAACATTTTTTATACTGTTCATCTATGAAATGCACTTTCTGTAAAGCTGCTTTGAAACAATGTGTATTGTGAAAAGCGCTATACAAATAAATTTGAATTGAATTGAATTGAATTGGTTAGAAGGGTCGGGGGTACCTTTTATAGTATGGACGGACCATAAGAACCTTGAATATATTAGATCTGCTAAAAGACTCAATTCCAGGCAGGCTCGGTGGGCACTTTTTTTCGGACGTTTTGATTTTTCTCTCTCGTACCGCCCCGGGTCCAAGAACATCAAACCCGACTCTTTATCTCGTATTTTTGATCCTTCCGAACGCCCGGTTACTCCCGAGTGCATTTTGCCAGAGAAGATAGTTATCTCTACACTCACATGGGAGGTCGAGTCGAAGGTCAAATTGGCCTTAGAAGGGGTAACGCCTCCGCCCGGCTGTCCACTGAGTCGTTTATTTGTACCGGAGAGTTTGAGGTCCGAAGTCATTCAATGGGGTCACTGTTCCAAGATCGCTTGCCATCCAGGAGTAAACCGTACTTGCAGTTTAATAAAGCAACGATTCTGGTGGCCAGGTATGGCTTGCGACATTCGCAGTTTCGTGTTGGCTTGTTCAGTTTGTGCCGTTGGTAAGACGTCTAATCGACCCCCGGATGGGTTACTACAGCCGCTGGCAGTTCCTTCGAGACCCTGGTCCCACATTGCGCTAGATTTTGTTACCGCCCTCCCGCCCTCTAATGGCATGACGGTTGTTTTAACCGTAGTGGACCAGTTCTCGAAGGCTGCACATTTTATTCCCTTGCCCAAATTACCCTCAGCCAAGGAGACAGCGGTGTCTGTTATAGACCACGTCTTTTGGTTACATGGCCTCCCGATGGACGTGGTCTCCGACAGAGGTCCCCAATTTGTGTCCAAATTTTGGAGAGAATTTTGTAAATTGCTAGGGGCGACAGTCAGTCTATCTTCGGGTTACCACCCCCAGAGCAATGGTCAAACTGAGCGAGCCAATCAGGATCTGGAGAGAGTGTTGCGATGTTTGGTTTCCAGGAATCCTTCATCCTGGAGCCAACAGCTCTCTATGGTGGAGTACGCTCACAATACGTTACCAGTGTCATCCACGGGCCTTTCTCCTTTTGAGTGTAGTTTAGGTTACCAGCCACCTGTTTTTCCTAGTCTGGAATCTGAAGTCGCGGTCCCCTCCGCTCACGCTTTTGTCCAGAGGTGCCACCGCACTTGGACCAGAGCCCGTGAGACTCTGCTCCAGGTGGGGGCGCGCACTAAGGCTAAGGCCGATCGCCACCGGTCGAAGCCTCCCGTATACGTCGTGGGTCAAAAAGTGTGGCTTTCTACCAAGAACATTCCGCTCCGTTCCGTGTCTAATAAGCTTGCTCCCAAATTTATCGGCCTGTTCACTGTCACCAAGATCATTAGTCCGGTGACAGTCCGCCTCAAACTTCCTCCGGCGTACAGGAGAATTCACCCCGCCTTTCATGTTTCCAAATTGAAGCCCGTTTTTCATTCCCATCTTAATCCGCCAGTCCCGGTTCCCCCACCGCCGCGACTCGTAGATGGGGAACCAACATATTCGGTAAATCGTATTCTGGACTCGAGACGGAGGGGACGAGGTTTCCAGTACTTGGTGGACTGGGAAGGTTACGGTCCGGAGGAGAGAAGTTGGGTTCCTGCTAGGGACATTTTGGACCACTCCCTTATTGATGATTACAATCAACAGGTAGGTTCTCCTGGGAGCGTCAGGAGGCGCTCCTAGGGGGAGGGGTACTGTCACGGTTCATGAATTCATCATCTCACTCTGGTGCGTGTGTATGTGTGTTTGTTTGGGGCGGAGCCGCTGGTTGGCTGGCGATTATTACACCTGTCGCAGCTGATCAGCGCTCCAGCTGCAGATCATCAGCGCACCCTATTTAGTCTGTCTTTGTTCCCTTTGTCATTTGTCAGAGCGTTGTTTTGGATGGGTGTCGCGTGTCTCCTGCTTGTGCCTTTCGTGTTCCTGCCCTGCCTGTCTTCCTGTCTTCCGTGTTTCACCCTGGATTCGTTGTCACTCTGGAATCATCGTCATTCTTCCACACCATCCTCACCAGACTGGGTTGTCTACAGCGTCCCTGTGCTACCTGCACTTTTCTGCCACGCATCCGCCTGCACACGCTGATCCTCGTGTCTGCTGACTACATTCCTCGCCTCACTACGATCATTGAGTTCGGCTGCTGTCTACGCTCCGATCATCTATTTATGTCTTCTGGTGACTACCAACGACATACTGTCTAATAAACTAACTTTTGACTTGCATTTGTATCCTGCCTTATTTCCACGTAACAACTTCACATTTGATGTATTTTCGTTTTTTTCTAATCAGTTATGTTACATTTAAATTAATGTTGTTAAATTAATGTTTATTGCATTTTTAAAATGTCATGTGTGTTATCATGATGGTGTTTAGTGTGTGTGAATGACACTGTGCATCTTCTGTATATTAGTATTGATGAAGCCTTGATTGATCATGTGACTCATCTCCACTTTGATTGGTGGTTGTCAGTACATATCAAAAGGTACATAACAGATATTAGTATATCACTAGGTTGGTAATTTAACATTATTTCAGTTAATGAAATACGGTTATTTACTGTAAATTTAACTTAAATCTGTGAAACCTAAACAGTTGCTACCGTAATTTTTACGGTAAAGTTCTGGCAACCACAGCTGCCGTTTTTTTACCGTAAATTTTACGGGTATTTTTTTTTCAGTGGAGAGTAGACGTTTTTTAGTGGCTGTTCGAACACCTCATGAGCGTCTACACTACGAAAGCAATCCGGTTTGAATGTGTTTTCCACTACCTCTGGAAGAGGTCGAAAGTGGACAAGGTCAAAATGTTTTAGATCCTGTTTACGCCTGTATTTAGAGTCGTCCACTTGTGAACCAATCAACCAAAACACATCTTAACACCAGGTGTGAACAGGGCCTGTGGCATTGATATACTACTATAACTTTTGATAATATTTTTAATTAGATATTAGTTTCAGTACTTCAACTTAAACTAACGAGGGTCAGTACGAACTTTTATTCAGCAAGGATGTATTAAATCGATCAAAAAGTGACAGTAAAGACATTTCCATTACAAAAGATTTGAAATAAATTTAGTTCATTTAACCCCTTAACTGTCACCGTTCCGCTAGCGTGACGCTTGGCACTCGTTTTATTTATCCTTGTTCTTTGTTTCATATCACATATTTGAGTAATCATCATAAATTAGGTGTTCTTCGAAAGCTTACGAATTCATCCTGTGAAAACCATTTTGAAACCGGACCTTGAGTTACCATGGAAACGGTACTTTATTCTTCTAGCAGGCTCCTCCCCCTAGTGGGCGGGGTCAGGTTTCATATTACAAAATGTATTTGAACTACTTTATAATCGAAACCTTTTCTAATCATGACAAAACACATATCACCGGAAAGGTCTGCGTCTCAAGATTTCATATTTGGTGACTGTGTAGCGGTAGAAGTGAAATTTGGATAGAAATTTTAAGAGTGCGCCTAAACAAAATCTCAAGGGAACTTCAATTTTCGTGATATCAACTTCAAATTTGGAACACAACTCGGTTAGACATATGGCTTTGATTTTATAGTAATTTCAGAGAATTTTTTTTTAGTAAAATATACATTTTATCTAAAATAAAAAATATTTAGTAAAGTACATTTGATTTACAGTAAACTTCCATAACATTCATACTTTTAGTTTTTTGAAGTGATTTCACTTCAGCAATAATATGAATGTCTTATTTAAAGGTCCCGTTCTTCGTGATCCCACTGTTCAAACTTTAGTTAGTGTGTAATGTTGCTGTTAGAGCATAAATAATACCTGTAAAATTATAAAGCTCAAAGTTCAATGCCAAGCAAGATATTTTATTTAACAGAAGTTCCCTTTCAAAGCCTACAGCGAACGGCCGGCTTGGACTACATCCTGGTACTTCCTTCATAAATGACATCAGTAGAACAGACTAACCTCCGCCCACAAGAATACGCGGAAAAAGGGGCGTGGTCTTGTTGCTGTCCCACGTGGAGAAGAGGACGTGTCGCGTGGAGAAAAGGAAGTGTTGCGTTTGAGTGTGTTTGTCGTCATGTCGTTGAGACGCTGTTATTTTCATCCCGGAGTCAAATCACCTTTGTTTGGCTTTCCCAGGGACGCTGTAGAGATCATTAAGCGCATATATATCTCCCGTTAAGAGGCGTGACCTTTCCACGTGCGCTAAGCTGCTGTCGAATCACAACACAGGAACCGGGCCACGTTCGCTAAGCTGCTGTCCAATCACAACACGGGAACCGCTGGCACAATCAGAACTCGTTACGTATTTCTCAAGCGGCAACCTCCCGCAGTTTCTCTTGAAGCCAATACGGAAGTGCCTCAAACTGCAATTCACCGACTGGCCGCTAGGGACAGGATCCAGAAGGGAGCAGAATCTCATTGAGCCCCATGTTAAAATGGCCATCTTTAGAGCAGAATAAAACATGTTTACAGCCTGGTACAAATTGTGGTTTTGGTCTATACGGCTCATTTTGCCCTTCATGACAACTGTGAGGGGGGTGAATTTTTGTATAACTCATTCGTTTACATTATATTGAGCCTTAAAGTCCTGCATAATTAAGGGCGTGGCCACTTTGAGTGACAGGTGGATAGCCATTTATCTGCTGTCTGTTAGTCATCGCGTCACCTCAGCTCCGCCCACGTCCCGCCTCTTTGCCCATTTTCTGTTTCCCGGAAGTGACGCGCTCCCAAGATGGCAACGGCCTACACTAGGCTTCAGAAACGCTCTTCAGAAACCTACGGGTGACGTCACGAACACTACGTCCATATTTTTTTACAGTCTATGGTATTTCTGAAGGAGGGACTTCATAGAATAAAGGAAGTCATCAGCCGTTTTTAGGAGAGTGAAAACAGCGGTATACAGATAAGTTTGTAAGCTTTCCTATAGCTCAAACAGTAGAGCATGGCGCTAGCAACGCCAAGGTCATGGGTTCGATTCCCAGGAAAAGCAAGAATTGAGAAAAATGTAAAATGTGTACCTTGAATGCAATGTAAGTCGCTTTGGATAAAAGCGTCTGCCAAATGCATAAATGTAAAATGTTTTTTTTACACGCGAAACATGAACACATGTTATATTGCACACTGTAAACACAATCAAAGCTTCAAAAAGACACGAAGAACGGGACCTTTAAAACAGGACCAAACTGAGGTCGATATTCCAAAGCATTCTTAAATTAGAACCATTTATGTTTGGATTTTCATGTCTACTCTCAAAAAGTCCTAAAAAATAATATGCATCATTGTTTCCACAAAAGCGGCACAACTGTTTTCGACACTGATAATAATCATAAATGTTTCTTGAGCATCAAATCATCATATTAGAATGATTTCTGAAGGATCATGTGACACTGAAGACTGGAGAAAATTCAGCTTTGATGACACAGGAATAAATGACACTTTACTATATATTCACATAGAAACACTTATTTTAAATAGTACAAATATTTCACAATTTTTACTGTATTTTCTACTTTAGATTTATATTCAATAAATCACCCTGTTGATCCAAATGAAATGCTTCATGCATGCTTTGCTTCCTGTCGCTGTAAGATGACCATTCTTTTGATGCACAATTGTATATTTGTATAGAACAAGCAATTAATGTGGCATAAAACAGGTGGACGACATGGAAAGAGACGCTTTCGAAGCAGAACTAGAGCCGTAAAAATGGTACCAGTGTGTCAGACAATAAAGTCAGTGTTAACGTCTGAGACGGGAGGGAGAAACAGGGAATATTTCGTGGCATATAATGGGCTTTAAGTAGTTTTCCAAACAGCGCTGAGCGAATATCCACCTCAAAGATTTATAGGAAGAACCCTAACACACTTTTTCAATGAAGTAAAAAAGAAAAATCTGCCGCCATAAATGCCACTGGCTATTAGAGCAAATCCAGCCTAGAGGAAACCTCAATAATTACTCTACTTGTTTTTTTCTTCTTCACCCCATTCTGAAGAGCTTAGAGGTTTTGAAGAATGAAACACACTTAGCGATCCATTTTTCCCAGTCTGTCATTGTTGTGAGGCTGCTAAATATTTGCTCTTCCCAGCTTAGGATGTTAGGATGAGAAGACCCTCTTTGTAGCGAGAGGTCAGAGGCCTCCGATCTCCTTCCTGGGACCAAACCGGAGATCTCGGCATCTTCAACCATCACTTACACTCTTTCAATTAGTGGAAAGCTTTGACTCTTTTCAGTAAGAAACTCTTTGAAAGCAGCTTGTGCAAACCACCATCCATCAAGACTGTGAGGGATTCGGTGGATGGAAACAAAACAGAACCGCCGCGTCCTTGCAAGGCTCACAAAAACACTCAAAAGTCTGCATGTTGCATTGGATTTCATGAAAAAATAACATTTATAATATTACAAAATACTTTTATTCCTTTTGTACGTTCTATTCTTCAAATAACCCTGAAAAAATGAAATGGTCTCCATAAAAATATGACTGTTTTCAACATTGATAATAATCATAAATTATTAGTCTAATCATTAATCTCGAGCATCAAATCCTCATATTAGAGTGATTTCTGAAGGGTCATGTGACACTGAAGACTGGAGTAATGATGATAAATTCAGCTTTGATCACAGGAATAAATTGCATTTTACTATATATTTACATAAAGTTACATAACTTTAAATGTCTATAACTTGCTGAAGGATTGTTACATGTAGACAAAATTTAATCTGGAGGTCTAAAACAACCAAGTCTAACTTCCTAAAGGAACAAATCCAAACTTCAAACTGTTTGAGTTCACAGTAAAAACACAACATTTTTGCTGCCATTTTCCTTAAAATTCTATTAATTTAATCCATTCTCAGACTAAATAAATGTAAAATTGGGACTTCAAATGAGCTAGACGGAAACTTCATGTTCTCTTGTTCAAAATGATATATGACACTTGATGCTAACTGCTAGAATGGGTGAGAAAATCAAAGAAAAGTAGAGGCAAGACAGGCGCCCCAAAAATGTCCTAGGTCTTTAAGGGTTAATATAATCGGCCAACTTTTCTTATCAGGCCGATAACGGTTACATTAAAAATGAACACATAGGATCTGTACGATATATCGATATATATTTTTAGAAACGATATGGAATGAGGCAATACCGTTTATACCAATATACAGTAGATTGATACGAGCGCATCTGAAAAATCTGATGCAGGGAAAGTGCATGATCTTCTCAACATTACATGCTTTATATTAGGGGCTTTAAAATAACTGGTAAGATATTAAACATGTATGTAAAGCAGCTTGCCCTGTCAGATGCTCTGAGAGATACTTGTGCTGACAGACAGACAGATACCTGCAGGGCCGGCCCATGGCACAGGCAGAATAGGCAAATGCTAGGGGCGCCACTCATCTATAGGGGCACCAAAATGTATTACTGATACTATTTTATTCATATTAATTTGAAAAATTACCAAATAAAGCGCAAAAAAACTTAACTAAGTCCCCGCATCTTCCCGGTCCGCCTCATCAATCTCCCCTGCCGAGCTTGAAGTGCGTCTGAAATATAACGCGTGATCAGTTTAACGTTGGGAATTTGTTGTGTCGCGCCGCCTCTCTAATACGCATCTAATATAGACAGGATTGCTTTCATTTTTTAGGGTGCTTGGCCGCTCGCTCCAGGTGTAGACACGGGGAAAGTTGCCTGATAATTTATGACGGATGGCCGAATTGTAGTGTCATAAAAAACAGAAGCCCTCTGATGCAGGCAAGATAAGGGAAACACTGCAATAATGCTCTTCTTATTTAGTATTTTTGTCTTGTTTCTAGTCTAAATATCTAAAAATAGATACTAGATAAGTAAAACTATATTTATTCTTAAGTGAATTTATGCTTAAAACAAGCTAAATTATCTGTCATTAGTTTTTGATGTTTGGACTGGACACAAGAAAAAAATTACTTAATAAGAAGAGCATTTTTTGCAGTGTAAAGACAGAGGTAAAGTGGTGTAATGAATGAACAGTTTATTTATTTGCATAGTAGTAAAATACTAATGTACACTAATTAATTCCAGTTTTACCTTAAACTATATGCAAGCAGCTGTTCTGGGTTCTCCAGTGGCCACAGACAGTGTATTTTGTCAAAAAGAATCATATCTGTTTTTTTAAACGCATGTAATATCACTTTTTTAATAGCCTAATGTTTTTACTCTACAGTTGTGCAGTTTTAAGGGGACATATGGACATTTTAAAATGTATTTGCCGAAATTAGTAATGATATTTATATACAGGTTTATTTAAAATAGCAACATATTATGTAAATTTCACATTAAATATCTAAATTTCTCAGTTTAAATCATGGTGAAAACATGAATGTGCATATTAGTGGAAGTTTGCTGTCATCTACTGGAAAACAAACACTTTTTCTAGTTCTCAATAGTTTGTGCATGAATGCTAGATGCAATTACTTGTTATTTGTGTTTAGGCTGTAATGTGGCGTAGGTGCTATTTTTGTATCGTTTAACTATCATCAGCCTTTAAATGTTTTTTAATAATAATAATGTCATGAACATAATGATGGGGTAGAATGGACTGGACATCATATAAAACAACAATAAAAAAAACAAAAAAAAACCATCAATGCATTACAAAAATAAAACAGTACCAGTGTTTCCACAACTGAGACTGATAACATGTAGTGCTTAACCTTGATACAAGGGGGACCAAGTAAAATCTTGCCTAGGGCAGCAAATTGGTAAGGGCTGACCCTGGATACCTGCGGTGTTTCATGCGTTTGAGATATGGTGCTTTCCTCAGTGCATAACTTACATTTCACAGGTATATTCTCCATCTGTAAATGTTAGAAAGTCATGCAAATATGTCCTTTTTGCTGTCAGGAGACGACGACATGCCTTCTGCATGTGAATCTCCACTAAAATTCATTCTTCCGTGAACGAGCGTCGCCGCGTGCATCCGCGCCAAACACACGGAGCGCAAAGAACGCAATAATTCTGACTAAAGTATACATATTTCTAAAATATTTGTTGGACAATAAATGTGCCATATGTAGAATTTTAAACCTACAAGTATGTATATTTTTATGAAAGTGACCATTATAATGGGATAATCAAATGTAGGCTAATATGCTTTTTTTTAGTTTAGTGAATTATTAATTTTGTTTTTAGAATGTAATGTGATTTTATGCACATAATATATTGCATAGCCTACATTACATTCACTGTATATGTTTATAGCCTTCAATATTAACATTGTTTTTAGGACTTCACTGGGCAAGATGTGAAATAAAACTATTATTATTATTATTAAAATAAATACAGATTTTTTTTTTTTATCCAAATAGAAATACCGGGATATATACCATGTATTGCCATTCAATCAAAAAATACAGAGATATGATTACAGAGATATCATTTTTGGCAATATCACCCAGCCCTAATCGTACATCCCTAATTTGTACTGTATTTTCGTCAAACAAACGCATGGTGAGCAGAAGAGACTTTCAAAAACATTTAAAAATCTTACAGAACGCAAACTTTTCAACAAATTTATACATACTTAGTATTGTAAAGTATATGTGTCACTTATTAAAATCAAGTGATGCAACTTGGCAACAACGGCTGTTTGATCAAGAAAACCTTTATATTACCCAGCTCTAACACTGATGCAGCATCTCTTAAAGGGATAGTTCACCCAAAACCGAAATGTGTATGTTTATCTGCTTACCCCCAGGGCATCCAAGATGTAAGTGTGTTTGTTTCTTCAGTAGAACACAAATTAAGATTTTTAACTCCAACCGTTGCCGTGTGATAGTTGTATAATGCATGTCAATGGGGATATTTTAGCGTATTAAAGAGCAATGAGAGTAAAAACACACAGACATACGAATGCTTATTAAACCATGCGGCTCGTGGCGACACATTGATGTCTTAAGACACGAAACGATCAGGTTCTGCGAGAAACTCAACAGTATTTGTTATTTTTTTACCTCTTATCAGACGAATGTCATCTACTATTCCCAGTGCCATAACTTCCGGCGAATAAGGTCAAAATACCGGCGTGATCAAAGACATATATACGTAGATGCCTCATTGGACCGATCCGTGCAGGCACTAATGAGGAATCTATGTATATATCTATGATCGCGCCGGTATTTTGACCTTATTCGCCAGAAGTGATGGCGCGGGGACGGCTGATGCAGAGCCATAGAAAAAAATGAAATACATTTTTAAATATGGATATTTTTCTTACACAAACGCATCGATTCGCTTCAGAAGGCCTTTATTAACACCCGGAGCCGCGTGGAGCAGTTATATGACGGACAGATGCATTTTTTATGGACTTCAAAAACAGAGCAACTATTACTGCCCTTATAATGCTTGGATTAGCCAGAACATTTTTAATATAACTCTCGTCTGAAGGAATAATGGCATATACACCTCGGATGACTTGAGGGTGAGTAAATCATGGGCTAATTTTCATTTTTGGGTGAACTATCCCTTTAACTAAAACATTTATATTTACCACACACTGTCTGGTCACCAACATCAAAATATCCTTTGTGTTCAACAGACGAAACTCATACAGGTTTGGAAGAAATGTAAACAATGAAAGAATTGTCTTTTTTGGGGTGAACTATCCCTTTAAGCCACTCTTGGGTTATTATTGGCATAAACAACAAACACTGAAAGCTGAGCATCATGGGATCTGTATCGGACTTCAGCCCTGTCATTAAGACAGTAATCAGGAGTTTTATCTGACGCCAGGGCGATCGTGAAGTTTAACAGCGGCGGATGATCAAAGGACGTCCTCGTGCAGAAACGCTGGTTTGCCAGAAAGCTGCTGTTTGTAATCTACGACTGCGCCGTCAACACAGCTGTTTGGTTGCCTCGCAGCAAAACTCTGACACCGGGAGACGAGCTTTCCTCCATGACGAATCCTCTCGCCTTGTCCTGTGTGTGTGCATGGGGCCAATTAAATACAGTTCTGCAGCTGCGCGAGTCTCACCTTTGAAGTCCCCAAAGTGTTTTGGCTTTTAGTATGAATATGTTAGACTCACTGTTATCTATAAGCTAGTGTGCTCCAATGACAATATACACGATATAAGCGTTCCAAACATAGTCTCACATTCCCGCTAATAGTGATCACTCTGCACTTCAGCTTCTCATCAGATTTTCTGTCCAATCAAATGCTCTCTAGAATCTGAAGCCCCGCCCCCTATATTATAAACAGACGCTGAAGCTCGAGAAAACAGCAATTCATAGCAACAGAAATCATCTGATAATAGTGATGGATGTTTGCAGCATCTCTGCGGTTCACCGACATCATGTCGACAGATATGCCACGTAAAATCACAGAGCGGGGTCAGCGCATGCTGAGGGTCACAGAAGTCGCCAACTTTCTGCTCCAGACCTCCAAACTTCTGTGGCCTTCAGATGAGCTCAAGAACAGTGTGTAGAGCTTCATGGAATGGGTTTCCATTGCCGAGCAACTCATCCAAGCCTTACATCACCAAGTGCAATGCAAAGCGTGGGATGCAGTGGGGTAAAGCGCGCCGCCACTGGACTCTAGAGCAGTGAGACGTGTTCTCTGGACCAATCACGCTTCTCTGTCTGCCAATCCTATGGATGAGTCTGGGTTTGGTGGTTGCCAGGAGAACGGGACTTGCCTGACTGCATTATGGGGTGGAGTTGTTTTTCAGGGGTTGGGCTTGACCTCTTAGTTCCAGTGAAAGGAACTCTTAATGCTTCACCAAGACATTTTGGACAATTTCATGCTCCCAATTTAGCGGGTACAGTTTGGGGATGGCCCCTTCCTGTCCCAACATGACTGACCAGTGCACAAAGCATCGCTCCATAAAGACACGGATGAGCGAGTTTGGTGTGGAGGAACTTGAGTCCTGACCTCAACCCGATAGAACACCTTTGGGATGAATTAGAGCGGAGACTGAGAGCCAGGCCTTCTCGTCCAACATCAGTGCCTGACCTCACAAATGCGCTTCTAGAAGAACGGCCATAAACACACTCCTAAACCTTGAGGAAAGCCTTCCCAGAAGAGCTGAAGCTGTTAGAGCTGCAAAGGGTGGCCGACTCGATATTAAACCCTACGGATTAAGAATGGGATGGCATTAAAGTTCATGTTCATGTAAAGGCAGGCGTCACAAAACTTTTGGAAATATAGTGTATATAGATCTGGCTATGTGAGACTATAGTTTGAATGAACACCTTTTCTTTATAACAGAAAAACTAACCAGAAAGAAATCACAGGAAACTAGCAAGATCACAAAGCGAACATGATAAAAACGGTCGTTTGTTAGCATTTTTGACGTTTACTTAAAGATTTAAAACCCAAACATCGATGTTTCACCACAGTTTTACTATAATAAGTGATGCATTGATCATAATGTATTCATTTGTGTCACGTTTGCGCATTAGTCCCACAGAAATAGTGGTATTTACCGTTATTTCACATCAGAAAGAGGACACGTACTTATTCATTCGCGTCTGTTTCTGTATATTTGTAGTCACATGACAGTATGTTTACATCACATTTAGAAAGATGATAATTTCAACAAATTTTCCACCAAAAATATGACCTGAGGAACTTTAGCACTCTCTCCAGTGACATATACAGATATATTTTCAGTCAGAGACACAGAGGATGCTTCGAAGTTGCTTTATTTTATGAATAATCAGTGTTGGGGAAAGTTACTTTGAAAAGTAATGCATTACAATATTGCGTTACTCCCTTAAAAAGTAACTAATGGAGTTACTTAGTTTCTTTTTAAGGAAAGTAATGCGTTACGTTACTTTTGCGTTACTTTTTCTCACCTGCGCTGGGCTTGTTTTTGTTTATAACAAAAAAAGTTTTATTTTTGTGCAACGGTAAAGACCTCTTCATACCAAAATTGAAATAATAAGCCCCAGGCTGAGGTAAAAATGCAAATTGACGCATGAACAGTAGAGGGCGCAGCTCTGCTGTGCTGCCATTCTGGATAATGGTAGAATAGGATGCAGGAGAAAAAAGTTTTACCAATAAAAACCAAAAATCTAGTCATTTTCATCATCAAAGGTCAGCAGCAAGACATCGGTAAATTAAATATAAAGGTAGATTATGCATAAAAATAGTTGTTTTATTTAACATTTAATTATTGGAGGTTTGCATTTGACTGATTTTATTCATTTTGAGGAGAACAGAATCTTTATTGTGCAAGTGAGATGAATAAATGCTCACATTTAGTCTGGAACTACAATAACCATCATGTTTACACACAACGCCTCTGCACTTACTCTCGATTTTTCTCAGGAGAGCTGACAGTCAAATGAATGTGAAAAAGTAACTTGCGTTATTTTTTTTGAAAAAGTAAGTCAGATATTTTGTTGTAAATTTGAAAAGTAATGCGTTACTTTACTATTGACTTGGAAAAAGTAATATTATTACGTAACTCAAGTTACTTGTAATGCGTTACCCCCAAAACTGTGAATAAATATTCTTCAAGCGGTCGTATTTACCATGTTTACTATAGTAATGGTTAGCGCACATATTTAAATATTTCTGCCTTATACAGTGATCAGAATCCACATCGGATCACAAACAGAAGTTATATCAAACACTCGCTGCTGTCTGAAAGTGAGTCTTTAATGCTGATATTAGCTGGTGTATGAAATCAGAAACCTTTGTTCGTAGCCACTCCTCAAGCCCGAGCTGGCCCGCTTTGGACCAAGGTATTCGGCGGGCCAAAAAAAACCTGTCCGTTGGCCCTGAGGAAGCCCCGACGAGGCCGAAGTGACAGTGGACACACGACTGGCCCTGCCACGCATGTTTTGGGCCCAACGGTGGAAATGAGGCTAGTGACATTACAGTACAGAATGGCGTTTTCAGCATTATCCTGAACATTGTTCAAGCATTTGCAATGGAAGAGAGGCTTTTGATCTTTTGATTTTCCTGGCAAAAACGCCTTCACATAACCCATACCCAACCCAGGAAGTATTTTATGTATTTTGGCAGACGCTTTTATCCAAAGCGACTTACAGTGCACTAATTACAGGGACAACCCCTGGAGCAACGTGGAGTAAAGTGCCTTGCTCAAGGACAAACTGATGGTGACCGCTGGGATTGAACCAGCAACCTTCTGCATATCAGTTTAGTGGTTTAACCCACTGGACCACCATCTCTACGTCGGGGAAGTTCTCATTTCGTTACAAGCTGTTCACACAACGGCAATAAAAAAACGATTAAAACATGAAAACTCTTACACTCTAAAAAACTCGGGGTTAAAAAAAAGCCATATTGGGTTGGAAATGGACAAACACAGCAATTGGGTTGTTTTAACCCAGTAAATGGGTTATTTTAATCCAGTGGTTGGGTTAAATGCTTGCATAAAACAACCCAATATTTGAGTTAAAACAACCCAATTGCTGGGTTAGTCCATTTTCAACCCAACTTGGGTTGTTTTTAACCCAGAGTGTAATTCAAAACTTTCTTTGTAATTATTTGTGAAATTAACTGGCAATTTAAACTGAAAATTGTTTCAAAGAATATATAAATAAAGGAGAATTGACTTCATATTATTTTAATGGAATTAAAAATGTTTTAATTAAATTATCATTATTCTCAAAGGTGGATTGCTTATATTACAGCACTAAAAGTGAATTTTTACTTAAATCAGAATAAAATCAAACAAATAGTATCATGATAGGTATAAATAATTTGCAATGTAAATAATGTCTTTACAATATTACAATAATACAATTATTTTTCTTATTTTTTGTGGAAACCAACATACAGTGAGGAAAATAAGTATTTGAACGCCCTGCTATTTTGCAAGTTCTCCCACTTGGAAATCATGGAGGAGTCTGAAATTGTCATCGTAGGTGCATGTCCACTGTGAGAGACATAATCTAAAAAAAAAAATCCAGAAATGTATGATTTTTTTTTTGTTTAAAACTATTTATTTGTATGATACAGCTGCAAATAAGTATTTGAACACCTGTCTATCAGCTAGAATTCTGACCCTCAAAGTTAAAATGTCCACCTCCACTCCATTTATTATCCTAAATTAGATACACCTGTTTGAGGTCGTTCTTACAATCAGTAAGAATCCAACTACTAACATGGCCAAGACCAAAGAGCTGTCCAAAGACACTAGAGACAAAATTGTACACCTCCACAAGTCTGGAAAGGACTACGGGGAAATTGCCAAGCAGCTTGGTGAAAAAAGGTCCACTGTTGGAGCACTCATTAGAAAATGGAAGAAGCTAAACATGACTGTCAATCTCCCTCGGACTGGGGCTTCATGCAAGATCTCACCTCGTGGGGTCTCAATGATCCTAAGAAAGGTGAGAAATCAGCCCAGAACTACACGGGAGGAGCTGGTCAATGACCTGAAAAGAGCTGGGACCACCGTTTCCAAGGTTACTGTTGGTAATACACTAAGACGTCATGGTTTGAAATCATGCATGGCACGGAAGGTTCCCCTGCTTAAACCAGCACATGTCAAGGCCCGTCTTAAGTTTGCCAATGACCATTTGGATGATCCAGAGGAGTCATGGGAGAAAGTCATGTGGTCAGATGAGACCAAAATAGAACTTTTTGGTCATAATTCCACTAAACGTGTTTGGAGGAAGAAGAATGATGAGTACCATCCCAAGAACACCATCCCTATTGTGAAGCATGGGGGTGGTAGCATCATGCTTTGGGGGTGTTTTTCTGCACATGGGACAGGGCGACTGCACTGTATTAAGGAGAGGATGACCGGGGCCATGTATTGCGAGATTTTGGGGAACAACCTCCTTCCCTCAGTTAGAGCATTGAAGATGGGTCGAGGCTGGGTCTTCCAACATGACAATGACCCGAAGCACACAGCCAGGATAACCAAGGAGTGGCTCTGTAAGAAGCATATCAAGGTTCTGGCGTGGCCTAGCCAGTCTCCAGACCTAAACCCAATAGAGAATCTTTGGAGGGAGCTCAAACTCTGTGTTTCTCAGCGACAGGCCAGAAACCTGACTGATCTAGAGAAGATCTGTGTGGAGGAGTCCTACAGGAAACGTCTGACCTCTGTAATTGCAAACAAAGGCTACTGTACCAAATATTAACATTGATTTTCTCAGGTGTTCAAATACTTATTTGCAGCTGTATCATACAAATAAATAGTTAAAAAATCATACATTGTGATTTCTGGATTTTTTTTTTAGATTATGTCTCTCACAGTGGACATGCACCTACGATGACAATTTCAGACCCCTCCATGATTTCCAATTAGGAGAACTTGCAAAATAGCAGGGTGTTCAAATACTTATTTTCCTCACTATATATATTTGTTCCCTGGATTCTTTGATCAATAGAAAAGTTAAAAAGAACAGCACAGCATTTATTTGAAATCTTCTCTTAACTGTCAGTTTTGATCAATTTAAAGGTAATGATTAGAGATGCCACAATTCTCAATATAGCCTAATATTGAACTGTTCGGTACGGCATTCCCGGTTCAATACGCGCTTGTGAATCTGTGGGGTATACTGTGTACTGTGTCTATAGTTCTTCTATAGACAGAAGTCTCACATGCACAGTGGCAAACTTCAGTTAACAGCACTTTCCTGAAAAAACAACGAATGAAGTCTTAATACAGGCCTCTTGTTGGGAGTAAAAATGAGTTTAATTGGGAGAAAAAGGGGGGAAAAAAGTGTTGCACACCTCCCGGGGTTTTCAAATGCCACTTCAAGACTCTTGCATTATAATGGCAACTCCTGACAGGGCCGCACGCCCTCAGAGAAGAGGGGTCAGGGCCCCTCTGCCCTCTCCTGAGCCCTTAATAAGGCTTCAAAGGGTCAAAGTGAAGATTACAGAAACTGACCGGACACTTCAAGGTCTCCTGAAAACACGGCGACAGGAGATTTCCCACAAACCAACCGATGAACGCACAAACATCGTCTAAAATCTTCACGAAATATAACGAGAATAATTTAGAAGTTTATAGTTTATATAAGGGGACGTTTACACAACACCATTTTGAACTAAAAACGGACAACTTTTTATGCATTTTGGCCGTTCATTTGCATTTCAGGTGCCTGAAAACGCAACTTTTTTCTCAGTGTTTCTTTCTTTTGTCTCAGTGACGTCATGCACGTGTATTGCATGATCAGTCTATAGGCGCAGTGGGGGTTTTTTTACAAAGTGACTGCCATCTACTGGCCTGGCAGCAGAATACAGCGTTTTTTTCATGGATCCATGTGAACAGGGACCGTTTTGCTAGCCTGGTCTTACCAGACTCTCGTACATTTCATTTGTGCAGAGAGTCTGGCCGCTCTCCATTGACAAGCGTTTACTTCCTTGAAGACGGGAACTCTGTTGAAGTTTAAAACTATTGGATCTGCCCAGAGCCGCTCTCGATCTGCCATAACCGATCGCTAACGTCTGGTCGTGACGTATGTCATGCGCCGTTTGCCTCTGTTTCTCACATGGAAGTCCGTTAAAGTAACTGTGCACCACCTCAGTGATAAAACCTAAAACTTGTGCATTGGGATTGTGATTTGTTCACAGTGGAGGGGAGAGTTTTGTGATCGGGAACGCGCTGCTCTCGTGTCTGTAACATGATTGTGATGTAAATAAAATATCATATGCTTGGTATGATAAGAATAAATGCTGGCGTAAATAACGGCCCAATTCAAATGTTTACGTGCTTTTATTCTTTTTATTTTTTGAGCGGTGATGAAATATATTGCTCTTGTAAACACTCGCCAGCATTTAAAGAAATACAAGTCTAGAAATGCATCCAAATGACAGCGAAGCGCAACCGTACGGTGCTCTGCAGGGGTCAAAAAGGATATAAACAGTGAATTTTGAAGTGATGACTCAGGTGTGGATTCGGACAGCAATTAAATGACCACATGACCTTAGTGTTTGTCTAAAACAGTCGGTAATTCGGCCGGGGATTTTCCCACGGGTGGTGGGAGACGGACGGCAATAAAATCTCTGACTAGCCGCTGTAAATGATGACAATACCTTCCGACCGCACGAGAAACAATTACCAGGGCTTCAGCAACTCCTTCACCACTAACGGAACGAGCTGGAAAATCAAACTTTTCCCGGGACACAACATCATGAACTCAGCAAAGATTGTTCTTGCTCCGGCTTTAACTTCTGGATATTCGGCAGCTAGGGTTGCCAACTTTCTGAAATGGAAATAAGGAACGGGGGTGGGGGGGAGGGGGGGTGTTGACATATTTGATACAAACTTATTTTAAATAAACACAAAAAACAGAGATGAGAACTAAACTTAAGTAAGAAATGTACATTTGCTATTGTTAAATACATGTTCAGTAATATCTTCCAGAGATTTTTTAATTTTGCCGATATTTTTCTCTAAATAATGTTGATATGGCAACTAGTAAATACACTAAGTTTCGTCATTCTGGCATGTGTGGAAAGTTTTAAACCATGCGTGACCCCTATATGGAATGTTAGGCTAAACCTGTACAATCTCTTTTAATATAATCACTTTCTTATCAACTATATTTGAGTCTTAAAAATCCACATGATTACATAGCCTACCATATCAGCCTCTGGAGTCGTCTGACGGACAAGGAAACTTGACATGGCTCCCTCCTGTGCCCGCAGCCTCTCGCTCCTCTTGTGATTATCGGCTGATGCGTGCTGCTTAATACCACACACTCCGCCGTGACAAACAGAAAAAACGCGACGGCATATGGTACAATTGGCCATGTATTCATTGTCCCTCACGCATTCCAGCCACGGGTAATCATTTTCCCATTCAATTCTTTATTTTTGTGCTCTTCTCTTTTTCGCCGGCTGCTCGGAGGTAGTCATTTTTACATTTCCCGCTGTTGTCACTTGTCGTCATCGTTGCTACGATACGTGACTCACAATGACTGAAACGACCAATTAAAAGGGCATTCTCTCTAATGATGTTCCAAGATGTTAAAAACGCTTCGCTGATCATAGACAAACGGGGATAAATTAGTAGGCCTATCTACCTCCTGTCATGGATTTGCACTGAATTGATTCTCAAAAATACGGAACAAAGTGCGTTCCGTATCAGTTCAATACGGAACAAGACTTTTATGTGTCAAATACGGGACGATTCCGTACTGCGAATGGCTTCGCTCGCCGCCATTACTGAACTACAACTCAAACTAGTGCACGACATCAACCTCATCGTTCTCAGCCACGCCCTCTGTTCGCTGATTGGACCGGTAAAGATTTGTTCGGAGAAAACCTAAGAATATACCGCAGTCCCAGACGGAGAACTGAAGGAAAATGAAAATTGAGCGGAAGTACGTAGGAGGGCGGAGCCAGGCTACCGTTTTGCCTGTACGCAATGTAAATGTAAACGCACCCTCAAACTGAAACATCATCATAACTTTGATTTTTAAGCAATGAAACACATATTCTTAACATCACACACTGTTAAAAAACGAGTTGTACATCAAATAAAGATGATTGGAGTAAGTTTTACAAGATAATATTATTTCAGTCTTTCTAAATTTCATGTTTAATTCATTGTGTCACGTGCCCTCAATCTCTTCTGCATTTATGTGATCAAAAATATAGTAAAAATGTGTAATATTTTTACTATTTAAAATCTGTTTTCTATGTGAATATATTTTAAAATGTAATTTATTCCTGTGATCAAAGCTGAATTTATCATCATTACTCCCGTTTTCAGTGTCACATGATCCTTCACAAATCACTCTCATATGATGATTTGATGCACATTTATGATTATTATCAATATTAAAAACTAATTTTTTTGTGGAAACTGTGATGCATTTTATTTTCCAGGATTCCTTGATGAATAGAAAGTTAAAACAACAGCATTTAGAAGCGTCAAAACATCATGTTTAATTCACTATACTTGCCGTTATTATCAGTCAAAATGATTTCATCGTAAATCCTACAGCACATTATTTTCAGTGCACGATTCTCCACAAGTAGCACAAACAGTAATGCTTGACTTGGCAACTAAGTCAGATCTTGTCATCCATCCAAACTACAAGACTATACATTAATGCATTTTTTTTCCTAGGTACCCATTTCCTTCTTTACAACTGCGTCCAATATTCATTTGCAGATGTTTATGGCATGAACATGTGGTCTACATTACAGAGGCAAGTCCCATCATTAGCATTTGACAGGGAGGGGAAAAAAAACACCAAAATAAATATGACTAAACTAACAGAGTTTCCATAATAATCATGATCCATAAACATATTTACAGACTTTATGTCGCATTTCTTATGTGTGCAGTCACAGATATTAAACACCAGCTGTCAAATCTGCTGAGAATTACTCAAAGTGGATCAAGCTTAAATTCCTCAAAGAACAAAAGCGGAGAAAGCACTATTTGCTTTTTACGTTAAATAAGATCTGGCAGTCTAAATCACATATATCCCGCTAAGAAAATATTTCAAGCTCGCGTCCCCTGCTGTCAGGCCAATTACTGCAATGAAGTCTGACGCGCTGATCGTCAGCAGACGCTTGAGGAGACGCCACATGTGTTCAGATCACCTGGCTCTGACTATATCTGATGGCATTAGTATATGGCTTAATATATAGATGTGCTGGAAGCATATAGCTCAAAAACTCACTGTAAAAAATATGATCGTGATTTTAACGGTAAAAGACTGTAAAAATGATACGGTTAAGAACAGTTAACAGAAAGTTTCCTCACTATATATACGGTTAATAACTGTAATAGATCTAACCTTACATTTAATGTAATTTTACAGTAAAATACCATTCAATTTACAGTTTTTGGAAGTGATAAAGAACAAGCCTTTGTGTAATTTGCAGTGAAAAAACAGAATTCCCTGCGTGACACTTCACATTTGATGTATTTTCGTTGAAATAACTGTTTCTTCTTAGTTTTTTCTAATCAGTTATGTACTTTATGGTTTTATGTAACATTACATTTAATGTTTATTGCATTTTTTTAAATGTTGTGTGTTATCATGATGGTGTTTAGTGTGTGTGAATGACACTGTGCATCTTCTGTATATGAGTATTGATGAAGCTTTGATTGATCATGTGACTCATCTCCACTGTGATTGGTGGTTGTCAGTACATATCAAAAGGTACATAACAGATATTAGTATATCACTAGGTTGGTAATTTAACATTTCAGTTAATGAAATACGGTTATTTACTGTAAATTTAACTTAAATCTGTAAAACAGTAAATGTTGCTAACGTATTTTTTACAGTAAAGTTCTGGCAACCACAGCTGCGTTTTTTTACTGTAAATTTTATGGGGATTTTTTTGTACAGTGTACCGTTCAAATGTTTGGGTTCGGTGATATTCTTTTCCCAATGTTTTTTGTAAATCTCTTCAGCTCAGCAAGGCTGCATTTCTACACAAAATACAGTAAAAGAAATACAGTAAAAAAATGAAATTGAAATTAACTGTTTTCCATGTGAATATATAGTAAAGTGTAATTTATTCCTGTGATCCTGCGAATTTATCATCATTACTGCAGTCTTCAGTGTCACATGACCCTTCAGAAATCATTCTAATATGATGATTTGCTGCTCAAGAAACATTTATGATAATTTTTTTCAGGATTCTTTGATGAATAGAAGTTCAAAAGAACAGCATTTATTCTAATGTAACATTATATATGTCTTAAGTGTCACTTTTGATCAATTTAATGCATCTTTGCTGAACAAAAGTATTCATTTCTTATGTATATTTCAATATTGTTCAGCCTTTGGAAAACATACACCTCAAAACACGTGTTACATCTGAAATAGATTAAGCGGGTGATTTGTTGCCAAGTATACATTCACATCACTCTAAAAAAAAAACTCTAAATGGACCAACCCAACAATTGGGTTGTTTTAACCCAGTGAATAGGTTGTTTTAACCCAGCGGTTGGGTTAAATGTTTGCTTAAATCAATCCAGTCGCTGGGTCAAAACAACCCAATTGCTGGGTTAGTCCATTTTCAACCCAACTTGGGTTGTTTTTAACCCAGCATTTTTTAGAGTGCAAAATACAGTGAAATAACAATTTTTTTCGCTTAATAGACAAGAATTTTTTTTTTTTTTTCATTATATGCACCAACATAAATCATAGCAATATTTATCTACATTTATACTACAGGGCTGTTGAATGCTTGAATCTGATTGGTTGATGAACGTTCTAAGGTGTGCAGTTATTTTCAGGGAAAGGCACCACTAAAGTAGTTCCAGCAGGTTTTGACCGCATTACAGTTCCATATCGCTCCACCAAATGATTTCAGTTATTTCAAAGCTCCTTACAGCCGACAACAGCAAAAGAACCGAGACCCACAACGACACTGACCGAACAAATGCATTTAGTAAACAATAGGATAAAAATTACCAACTATTTCATACTCATACTCTCTTTATTCCACTCAAACACACACATACAGTCCAGACACACACACTCGCACACAAACGTGGTGTTGCTGCTCTGATGATTTTATCAGTAAAATAGTTTAGCAACTTAAAAGCTACATGACATTTCGCACTAGCGAGGAAATAACGGCGCTGTTCTTGAAGCAGATAAACTTACAGTCGAGACGCTGCCGAACACTGAGAGACACACAGACTCAGGTAATTCACACACACACACAAAACCTGACAAATGTCTTGAAATACATCATCTGAACAATGTTTTGAGGTGTGGTGACCGTAATATAAGTGGAGACTCTGGGCCATTGAATTATTAGAAAATAATGCACACCGAGGTGTAACATTATACATTTTCTAATAATTCATCAGCCCGTCCTCAATTATTCCTCACATATATTTACTAAAACAATTAAATATATGGAAAATGTGGGGATTCTGTTAATATGTTTGAGTTTGAGATTTCCCAAAATGAATCGCGGTCCACTGAAGTGAGTAAAAATGAGTGACACTATTAAAGCACCTCTATCCTAACACTCTCATACTTTAGGAAACTTAATGGCCAATAAAAAAACACTGTAAAACAGTTATGGTTTTCACAATATTATCTCACCCAGCCTACAGCGAAACGCCTGTGATTGATGTCTGCATTTCTGCCATTCCTGAGAGAATCCGTCTCTCTGGATTGACAGGAACGTTTGCCTAGTAAACAGAGACATTCCACGGACACAGAGCTGTGAAATTTTCCTCTTACACACACACACACACACACACACACACACCTTGTCCGCTCAAAGCCACATTACTGTTTTGTTGTCCAGGCAGCAAAAACAAAGACAAGGGAAAGAGTATGAAAGAACTTTTATATGAGCAATATCACACGAGTAGCTGTGCACGATATGGCTGTACGATACATCAGCACGTCTGTGATTCGGCTGTAATCACTGATATACAGCCATATCGCACTGCTACGAGTGTGAAATTGCGTTTATACAACAGTTCGACGGCACAAGGGACAAAATAAACAAGAAACAACAACGGAGTGTCTTTAAAAACTCTCTTTAGTGCAGAACTATTTCCTTCCGTGACGGATTCAAATATCAAGTTGATGGTTAAACTGTCGAGCCCAAGCCTCCGTTACTAATTTTGAAACGTCACTCGGAATGAAGGAGACGCTTCATTAAAGGTCCCGTTCTTCGTGTCTTTTTGAAGCTTTGATTGTGTTTACAGTGTGCAATATAACATGTGTTCATGTTTCGCTTGTAAAAAAAAACAGTACTTTTAACACAATGTACTCATCTGTACACCGCTGTTTTCACTGTCCTAAAAACGGCTGATGACTTCCTTTATTCTATGAAGTCCCTCCTTCAGAAATACGTAACAAGTTCTGATTGTGCCAGCGGTTCCCGTGTTTTGATTTGAGAGCAGCTTAGCGAATGTAGCACGGTCCTGTGTTGTGATTCGACAGCAGCTTAGCGCACGTGGAAAGGTCACGCCTCTTAACGGGAGATATATGCGCTCAATGATCTCTACAGCGTCCCTGGGAAAGCCAAACAAAGGTGATTGGACTCCGGGATGAAAATATCAGCGTCTCGACGACATGGCGACAAACACACTCAAACGCAACACTTCCTTTTCTCCACGCGACACGTCCTCTTCTCCACGTGGGACAGCAACAAGACCACGCCCCCTTTTTCGCGTAGTCTTGTGGGCGGAGGTTAGTCTGTTCTACTGTTCTACTGACGTCATTTATGAAGGAAGTACCAGGATGTAGTCCAAGCCGGCCGTTCGCTGTAGGCTTTGAAAGGGAACTTCTGTTAAATAAAATATCTCGCTTGGCATTGAACTTTGAGCTTTAAAATCTTTGAGCTTTCGAACGTGATCATCTCTGAGCTCCGCCATATGCACATGCCTCATTCTACTGATCCGTGCAGGCGCTAATGAGGCATCTACGTATACATATATGACCACGCTCATATTTGACCTCACTTAGCGGAAGTTATGGCGGAGCTCAGAGATGATCACGTTCGTCTGATAAGAGGTAAAATAATAGCATAAATACTGCTCGGTTTCTCTCAGAAACTGATGGTTTGGTTAGATAAGACCCTTATTCATCGTCTGGTGTCGTTTAAAGCCCTTTGAAGCTGCACTGAAACAGTCATTTGGACCTTGAACCGTTTGGAGCCCATTGAAGTCCATTATATGGAGAAATATCCCGGAATGTTTTCATCAAAAACCTTAATTTTTTTTTTCGACTGCAGAAAGAAAGACATGGACATCTTGGATGACATGGGGGTGAGTAAATTATCAGCAAAAGTTTATTTAAAAGCGAACTAATCCTTTAAGTAAAGTACTCAAGTAAATCTACTTTGTTACTGTCCGCCTCTGTTTAAAACTTATGGTGGATTTGCTCGATAGCCATGACAGTCGGCGCAAGCGGAGTGATACAAACGGTGAATCGGTTTGACATCCTGGGTGGATATCGCACGGCTGGAAAAGGCTCTCAGCCAATCAGATTCGAGAATCAGAAAGAACTGTTGTATAAATTAGCTATAATAAGCAGCAGATCATCATATCGGCATTATTTCTGAAGGTTCACGTGACACTGAAGAGTGGAGTAATGATGCCCCATGTAGCGACAGATGACAATAATGATGAGAAGAGCGGGAAAAACACCTGGATGTGGCTGAACAAACAGGCTTTATTCACTTCATAAATTCCCTTCATTAGGAACAGTTGCTCGGCTAATCGGCTTTTTAGGGGGAAGTGAAAGAGGAAGTGGTTTGGTTTCTAGCATTAAGTTCACGTTCTGTTCCCTGAATCAAACCTGACTTGCTTTCAAAATATGTATTTCTATATAGAAGAAAAACGAGTGCATTTGGTCCGGTAAGAGGTTAAGAGCTTGCAGTAAAGGCCAGACTGTGTTTCGCTCATATGCGTCAGATTGATATCGCAGAACTTGGACAAAACAGACTCATATATTGTTTCACTTACAGTCCGGCTCAGAGGGAACTGTATATTATGTGGATGCAACACAAGCTGAAGAAAAGTGTTTTTCTTTCCCAGATCCCACTCTTGGATTGATCCTGACCTTTACCCTTTAAATGGTTCCGTCTGGCTTGAATTTATAGATGTGTTAGTATGTGGGAGGAGTGATTCAGCATTCGCTGTGCTATCATGGCCGATCAACAAGTGTCCAGAGAAAGTGAGGTCAGTCTCGCCTCCGCCTGCCAAACATGAGCGCATCCGAGAGCTGGCTGAATGTGTAAAGAGCTCGCTCGATTATTCAAAGGCTTCTGGAGGTCAAGGAAATGTCACGGTCGTCATTTTATGTATTTTGTGATGGAGTGTTTAGTCCACCCTTTGCGTTTTTAGGAACATGAGGTGCATTTCACAGAATAAATAAATAAATATATAGAACATGAAGCCTATTTTAGGAACATGAATCATTTTAAATTAGTAAGTAAATACATATATTTAAAGATAATATATAACATGTCCATAACTTTTAGCGTTCTAGCGGTTAATGGACAGAACTGCTTGCGTCTTGCGAAAGAACATTGCAGCCGGAACTACTTCTCTCTGTTTATGTCTATGGCGAGTCACGCAGGGACTGTGCTCCTCCGCAGCGCTTCCTACCAGACTGGGCTGAAATAGTCCCAATATAAACACTTATTATAAGTGTACCATAATGATTCAGGGTAAGACAAAAACACGGTTTGGAAAATGGATTCATGTTGTTCTCATTATATATTTTTTGTAAATCTTGAACACAAAAAAAGTTACGGACAGCAGCTTTAAATATATAAATACTTACAGAACAGATACAAAGCCTATTTCAGAAACATTCATAATTTTAAATAAATAAATATAATGAATAAATAAATAAATAACATTTTGTTATAGAAAATTAAGCCCATTTTAGGATTATTAATACTTTGATATCAAAATATATATTAAATAATATATCATTTCAGGACAAAGAAAATAAAAGGAGGGTTTGTCAAGTGCCCACGAGAGTTTAGCTCAAACCCTGATCAGACTCCACATCCACAGGGAGCCAGAGCTTTCCCTATCCCATCCTTTTTCCCCTCGTCTCCAGAAATATCTGCGTACACATGAAACCACTGATATTGACTCAAAACCATGTAGTATGCATGCCAGACCAGTATGTGGCGCTGTAATGCCACAGAGATGATGAAGCGCAAACTCCCATTTGCCAACAAAAACAACAGCAAAAGAGCAAAGCAGTTTCCCGGTGTGATGACCGATTTCAAAACACAGCATCATGAAGCTTCAGAGCGTTATGAATCAGTGAGTCGATTCAGCGGTTTGGAGCGTTATGAATCAGTGAGTCGATTCAGCGGTTTGGAGCGTTATGAATCAGTGAGTCGATTCAGCGGTTTGGAGCGTTATGAATCAGTGAGTCGATTCAGCGGTTTGAAGCGTTATGAATCAGTGAGTCGATTCAGCGGTTTGAAGCGTTATGAATCAGTGAGTCGATTCAGCGGTTTGGAGCGTTATGAATCAGTGAGTCGATTCAGCGGTTTGAAGCGTTATGAATCAATGAGTCGATTCAGCGGTTCTGATCACCAATGTCACGTATTTCAGCAGTTTGACACGCGATCCGAATCATGAATCGACTCGCTGATTCATAGCATCATGATACTGTATTTTGAAATCGGTCATCACTATATAAGTCGTTATTTAGAGACGAACGGAGGTCTTACGGGTGTCCAACGACATAAGGGGACGTCATTAATGACCTTTAAGAGATTGCACTTTGTGCATTGGAAGCACTCAAATGTCTGTAAAACAGGAAGTTATTTATTCATTTTTCAGAAGTTGTAGCATATTCCTTTTGTAAAGCTACAGAACTTGTTTGACTCAATGTTTTGTAAATTTGAGCCGTGTGTTTATTAAGGTCTTCAATAAAACAAGATGAGAACTTAAATATTCCCAGCACTTTCTGTCATGTAGTGCTTTTTTTCTCTTTTTCATCAAACCGCAGTTTTTGCAAGTTCCCGCAATTTTATCTCATAAAATTGCATAAATATCCCGCATTTTCCCGCATTTTTCATCGCATTTTTTAAGAAAACATGCCGCATAATCAAGGATTTTTGCCCGCAACAATCACAAAAAAAGCCGCATTTTTCTGGAAGGACTGATTAGCAATTGTTCATGCAAACCGTACTCCATTTCGAACTAAACTGCCAGAGTACAAACACCCTGAGACAACAGAAGAAGAACACATCGCCTCACGTGCACACTGTAGACTTTAGGCATTTAACGGTTGCGGTAACTTGGGGCAATGTCAAATAACAGTCATAAGTTTCAGCATGTTACAATAGTTATATGGCTTGAGTTGATATAGCCTATTCCCTAATGAATTAAACAGTTTGTTATCATACAGATTGAGAGCGTGAATGGTCTCTCTCCCTCTCTCTCTCTGTTTATATGTGTGTAGCCTTTACATGCGTGCATGCGGAGGAGGAGTTGCGATTTTCGAATAAAAATCGAATAATTCCCAGCGATCTTCGAATATTATTTTTGCTTGAAATGCCCATCCCTATTGTGAAGGGAATGAAGTGAGTAAACTCAAAATGTTCAAGCGTCCAACTACGCAATTTATTCTCTTCATTCGCATCCTGTGTGAACGCACCATAAGGCCCAATCCCAATTCTATTTTATACCCCTTTGCCTTCCCCTACCCGTTCCTCTTGCCCCTTGAAACAGAGTGCCAAGGCGTAGGGCTGATAATATTCCCCTAAGAAATGGGACACCACTACTATACCATTACACGTCATCATAACCCGTTTTTTTTATTAGTGTCCTGTGACATTTAACCAGTATGAACAGCAGTGAAGTCTGTAGGCTATATCTAACAGAAATCAGACGCGAGCACGTTTAACAAATGACTCACTCCCAACAGAGTTTTGCGCTGTATTTGGACTTAATAAAATGGCGCTCGTTTTCAGTTCAAAAACGAATGAGCCAGAGTTTCCTAAGATGATACAGAATGATACAGAACATACAAGACTAGTGAAGCCGCTTTTCCATCGGGCCAAACTGTTCTCTTTGTTTATTAACCGTTCCATTAAGTGCTGATCCGAGCCGGCCGGTACGGATATGGTTTCGTTGAACATCTGTGGTGCTGCGATAATGTTCGTATATATACGTTCATCCTTTCCAATCATCCCACTACCTGTCCGCTTGATCCTATCCCCACTCACCTCCTTCAGGCCATTTCTTCTTCTGTTACTCCTGCACTCACTCACATTGTCAACACCTCTCTTCACACCGGGACCTTCCCCACAGCATTTAAGCAGGCTTGGGTAACCCCACTGCTTAAGAAACCCTCTCTTAACCCAGCACTTTTAGAAAACTACAGACCGGTATCCCTTCTGCCTTTCATTGCAAAGACACTTGAGCGAGTTGTGTTTAACCAGCTCACTACGTTTCTTGAACAGAACAACCTCCTGGACATTAACCAATCCGGCTTCAAAAGCGGCCACTCAACTGAGACTGCCCTGCTCTCGGTTACGGAGGCACTAAGACAGGCAAGAGCGGCTTCCAAATCCACAGTACTTATCTTACTGGATTTGTCTGCTGCTTTTGACACAGTTAACCACCAGATCCTCCTGTCAACTCTCATGAAGATTGGCATCTCAGGAACTGCTCTCCAGTGGCTCAAGTCTTACCTCTCAGGTAGGTCCTTCAGGGTGTCATGGAGAGGCGAAGTGTCTAAGTCACATCATCTAGCCACTGGAGTTCCACAGGGCTCAGTGCTTGGACCACTTCTCTTCTCCATCTACATGCCATCACTGGGATCTGTCATTCAGAAACATGGCTTTTCCTATCACTGCTATGCCGACGACACTCAACTCTACTTCTCATTTCAACCAGATGATCCCACGGTTGGTGTTTGTATCGCCGCCTGCCTAACAGACATTTCTGCCTGGATGAAGGAACATTACCTGCAACTCAACCTTGCAAAGACAGAACTGCTTGTGGTCTCAGCCAACCCAGCACTTCATCACAATCTCTCCATTCAGCTAGGATCGTCAACCATTACTCCGTCCAGGACAGCCAGGAATCTTGGAGTTGTGATTGATGATCAGCTAAAATTCACGGACCACATTACTGCAACAACCCGGTCCTGCAGATTTGCATTATATAACATCAGGAAGATTAGACCCTTCCTATCAGAGCAGGCCACACAACTCCTGGTCCAAGCTCTTGTTCTCTCCAGACTGGACTCCTGTAATGCTCTTCTAGCGGGCCTTCCGGCATGTACTATCAAACCCTTGCAACTGATCCAGAACGCAGCTGCGAGGGTGGTCTTTAACGAGCCGAAGAGAGCACACATCACGCCTCTCTTCATCAGTCTCCACTGGCTGCCAATAGCCGCTCGCATCAAATTCAAGACACTGGTACTCGCCTTCAAAGCAACCACTGGCTCTGCACCAAGATACCTAAACTCGCTTGTGCAGACTTACACTCCCTCCAGGAGCTTACGTTCTGCCAGTGAACGACGCCTTGTGGTGCCATCCCAAAGAGGCATGAAATCACTCTCACTGACCTTTTCCTGGACCGCACCCACCCTGTGGAATGACCTGCCTATCTCAATTCGAGCAGCCGAGTCTGTAGCCATTTTCAAAAAACAGCTAAAGACACATCTCTTCCAGCAGCACCTGATCAATCAAGAATAGCACTTAACATTCTATTCATTTTCTGTCTGTCTAAAAAAAAAAAAAACACCTTCTGTCCTGTGTGTTCTGTGCTAGATTAACTGAGACTTGTTACAGCACTTACGTACTGTTACATACTGTAGCCCTTGACTGTTCTAGCTGCTTCTATTGCTCTCATTTGTAAGTCGCTTTGGATAAAAGCGTCTGCTAAATGACTAAATGTAATGTAAATGTACGTCAAGTCAGTCGTTGCCTTGTTAACGCAAGAGTTTACAGACAATATGTATTGTAAATATCGACTGCGTTATGAAGGATGACCAGATATATATTTTTAAACTAATATCAATGTGTTCAACTCACTCAAATAGTGCGTTTGAGTGAAAAGAGGTACTAAAGTCTGGAGAAACGAGAAGACATCAGGAGGTCATGAAGGAGAAGAACACAAAGATGAGATTCAGAAATTACACAAACCACAATGGTGGAACCTCCAAGGAATAATACGCATTCGTCTTAAATCTTACTTCGTGATCCACACACAAAACATTTCTCAAAAAAAAACAGCTCTGTTCAATCTCAACTCAAGAAGCACATTCGACTTTCAGATATCCTTTACTTTTTTCCACAATCAAAAGCCAGGATCCCTAATGGATGTTTTTGTAGCTCAACTAAACAACTTAAGCAGAGAGAAAGCTCATATGGAGAAATACAGAACCAATTCACTTTGACAAGCAAAGACACAACAACATGTCATGTTTATTTATAGTACTTTGCACAATAGATTGCTTTAAATCAAGCAGATTTACAGTATTAAACTTGAAAAAAGTGACAGTGTCGCTTTCGCTTAGAATTAAAGCTTCATTTTCTACAATAAAGCATCTCCCCAGTGTGTTCATGTTTTTACTCACGTCTGACCTTGACGGATTGAACAGAAAAAATTCCACGCCCACCTATTACATCATCACCATAGACCAATGGTAGTTTGAATAAACGTCGTTTTGGCCTGATTTTGTTCGAAATGACATTATATTAGTTCATTGATTTCTGTTTAAGTATTTTAGAGCCTACTAGTCCAAATATGAACATGAAATGGATATAAATGGATTAAAATAGAGTAAATCCCCTTTTAAAAGTAACTTAAAAAAAAGATTGTATTTATTAGGCCTTCATTATTACCCCAATAGGTGGCGAATAGTGACTGTTAAAAAATGTATCTGTCATTGAATCATTCATTCAAGAGATTCGTTCAAAAACGATGATTCATCAAGTAATAAAACAAGTGAAGTCTTTATGAGTGAGTCATTGAATCATTCACTCAAGGGATTCGTTCAAAAACACTGATTCATCCAGTAATAAAACAAGTGAAGTCTTTATGAGTGAGTCATTGAATCATACACTCAAGAGATTTGTTCAAAAACACTGATTCATCCAGTAATGAAACAAGTGAAGTCTTTATGAGTGAGTCATTGAATCATACACTCAAGGGATTCGTTCAAAAACGCTGACTCATCCAGTAATGAAACAAGTGAAGTCTTTATGAGTGAGTCATTGAATCATTCACTCAAGGGATTCGTTCAAAAACACTGATTCATCCAGTAATAAAACAAGTGAAGTCTTTATGAGTGAGTCATTGAATCATTCATTCAAGAGATTTGTTTAAAAACACTGATTCATCCATGAATGAAACAAGTGAAGTCCTTATGAGTGAGTCATTGAATCATACACTCAAGGGATTCGTTCAAAAACACTGATTCATCCATGAATGAAACAAGTGAAGTCTTTATGAGTGAGTCATTGAATCATTCACTCAAGAGATTTGTTTAAAAACACTGATTCATCCATGAATGAAACAAGTGAAGTCTTTATGAGTGAGTCATTGAATCATACACTCAAGGGATTTGTTCAAAAACACTGATTCATCCATGAATGAAACAAGTGAAGTCTTTATGAGTGAGTCATTGAATCATACACTCAAGGGATTTGTTCAAAAACACTGATTCATCCATGAATGAAACAAGTGAAGTCTTTATGAGTGAGTCATTGAATCATACACTCAAGAGATTTGTTTAAAAACACTGATTCATCCATGAATGAAACAAGTGAAGTCTTTATGAGTGAGTCATTGAATCATTCACTCAAGAGATTTGTTTAAAAACACTGATTCATCCATGAATGAAACAAGTGAAGTCTTTATGAGTGAGTCATTGAATCATTCATTCAAGAGATTTGTTTAAAAACACTGATTCATCCATGAATGAAACAAGTGAAGTCTTTATGAGTGAGTCATTGAATCATACACTCAAGGGATTTGTTCAAAAACACTGATTCATCCATGAATGAAACAAGTGAAGTCTTTATGAGTGAGTCATTGAATCATTCATTCAAGAGATTTGTTTAAAAACACTGATTCATCCATGAATGAAACAAGTGAAGTCTTTATGAGTGAATCATTGAATCATTCATTCAAGAGATTTGTTCAAAAACACTGATTCATCCAGTAATGAAACAAGTGAAGTCTTTATGAGTGAGTCATTGAATCATTCATTCAAGAGATTTGTTTAAAAACGCTGATTCATACAGGAATGAAACAAGTGAAGTCGTTTGAGCGAGTCATTGAATCATTAATTCAAGAGATTTGTTCAAAAACGCTGATTCATCCAGTAATGAAACAAGTGAAGTCGTTATGAGTGAGTCATTGAATCATTAATTCAAGGGATTCGTTCAAAAACGCTGATTCATCCAGTAATGAAACAAGTGAAGTCGTTATGAGCGAGTCATTGAATCATTAATTCAAGAGATTTGTTCAAAAACACTGATTCATCCAGGAATTGACCTGAGTCATTGAATCATTCACTCAAACCGATTATTCATTCAGAGTAATTAAACATTTTAAATAGACTACAGCAATTCACATTTTTGTCAGAAGCTCTAGTAAATTCCACAACTTTGTTTAGTTGTCAAATCAGAAGCGGGTGAGACTCATAATCTCTGTTTGAAACGTGATTCTCAGATTCGTGCAGCTTTAATAAGAGTATATTTCTGTCTCAAATATGTGCAACAGAAGCTTGCCCCAGCAAACATATATTATATTTCATTACTTTTCAGTACAGACCAACAAACCTGGCTAATAAAGCCCTGACCTGAACAAACCTCCTGAAAGCGCGCAGCAGTCGCTCATGAGCGGGATGTTTGGTGCGTGTCCAGAGAAGGCCGGCGTCCCAGATCGTTCCTCTGGTTAGTGTCAGGCTAATGATCTCTCCAAGCCCTTCTGAAACTCTGGCCAGATTTACGGCTTCCAAATCCACTCCTGACGCTGGCTAGTAAATATAACTTGCATTTGCACATTTTTCCAATTTATCTCATTGAATTAGGGGTGCAGACTTTTGGACGCTGCAGCTAGACCTTGAGAAGAGCCATCCGTCTTCAAGGCATCAGCTGAAAACATGATAAATGCGAACAGGTTGAGCAATGAAACTGAATTTCGGGGCAGGGGTCACCGAGCGGTCTGTTGTTGAGGCGAACAATATTTAATTCATTGAGGAGGACTGGGCCTGATATCATGTTTTTGCATTTGCATCTCATGCCACATTTAGTTTGCAGCAGGCACAGTCTGATTGAATTGAATTGAATTTATCCTCAAATTATCAACCAAAGCAGAATATTTCTTTATAATCTTTCTTTAAACACTAAAATGACTAAATGGAAAACTAAAACTGAAATAAAGCTAAATAAATCATTTTAAATAAATTAAAAAATGACTAAATAATTCAAATAAAAACAAAAAATATTTTTAATAGAATGTGTTCTATTAAAAAATAAATAAATAAAAACGTAAAACGTAAAAAATGACAAAAGCACATAACAAAATGAGTAAAACACAACTAAAATTCAAATGAAAATAGAAAACAATTAATTAAATGGAAAACTAAAAGTGAAATAAAGCTAAATAAATAATTTTAAATAAATAAATAACTTTAATATTAATCAAAATAAAAACTAAATATTATTTTTTAATACAATGTGTAAATATTATTATTATTTAAAAATAATAATGAATTGGAAAATATAATAATTTAATAAAAATAACAAAAGTACATAACAAAATTAGTAAAATGCAACTAAAATTAAAATTAAAACAGAAAAACATTATTAAATGGAAGACTAAAAGTGAAATAAAGCTAAATAAATCCTTTTAAATAAATAAATAACATTAATATTAATTAAAATAAAAACTAAATATATTAATATTTTAATACATTGTGTTAATATTATTATTATTTAAAATAATAATTCATTGGAAATATAATAATTTAATACAAATGACAAAAGCACAAAACAAAATGACTAAAATTTAACTAAAATTAAAATTAAAACAGAAATAAAATTATTACATTAAAAACATTTACCTGAAACTAAAATAAAGCTAATATTACTAACACTGAAACATTAAAACAAAAAAAAAATATTTAAAAAAATATTTTAATGAAAAATTAAAACAGGTGGGACGCCTGGTGCTCTTTTTTTGATTGCCTTTTTTTCGTATCATGTATTTTAGTAATTATCATAAATTAGGTATCATTTGAAAGCTTACAAACTCAAAATTCATCCTGTGAAAACCGCTTTGACATCGGACATTGTGTTACCATGGAAACATTACTCTAAATTATTCTAGCGGGCTCCTCCCCTAGTGGGCGTGTCATGTTTCATATTACAACATTTATTTTAACTACTTTATATTCAAAATCTTTTCCAATCTTGACAAAACACATATCATCGGAAAGGTCTGAGTCTCAAGGGTCCATATTTGGTGACTGTTTTGTGATGGAAGTGATATTTGGACAGAAATTTACAGGAAAATGCATTAAAAAAAAACAATAAATGGAATTTGAATGACACCCGGTGGCTGTTTCTGGTACAGCACCCTAAACAAAATCTCATGGGGACTTTAATTTTTGTGATATCAACTTCAAATTTGGAACACAAATTGGTTAGACATATGGCTTTGATTTTATAGTAATTTTAGAGTAAATTCTTTTTGGTAAAATATATATTTTATATGAAATAAAAAATATTTAGTACAGTATTTTTCATTTACAGTAAATTTAAACTTCCATAACTCTTTCATATTTTGAATTGCTTTCACTTCAGCAATAATCTGCAGAGTGTCGTCTTTAAAACGAGACCAAACTTTGGTCGATATTGATCTTGAATTACAGCCCTTTAAGTTTGGATAGTGCATTTT
The DNA here is from genome assembly GCA_023566225.1 of Romanogobio albipinnatus. Lineage (NCBI taxonomy): Eukaryota > Metazoa > Chordata > Actinopteri > Cypriniformes > Gobionidae > Romanogobio > Romanogobio albipinnatus. Next base: position 48,115,527 of record CM042256.1, on the reverse strand, counting down.
CATGTGTATTCTCAAAAAGGGGGGTGACAGTTAAAGGGTTAAGTAATAAAACATCAAATTTAACTCAAATTAAAATAAAAAAACAGAAGATAGCATAATAAAACCTAATTCAAAATATTAATAAAAGCTTATAATGGTAAATAAATAATGATCGCATTGTAAAGTCAATAACAGCTGGCGTTTGCGACCCGTTTACTTATATAGCAGCTAAAGAAAGCGTGACGCGAGCAGGAGGACTCTTTCCCAGCTCAAAGCCTTTTCCCTTCTGAGGTCAGTCCACCTGGATGACATTTCCCCATTTTCCTTTAAACACCGAAAGAAAATGTTTTGTAGCAATAGTCAAACAAAAGCCTCCAGCTGTATTTCACAATAATGCGCTCTGACAACTCTATCCAGCCTAGTGACATTTGGGGGTGGGGGGGGGTAAAAAAGTGGAACTAATACACAACACCTGTTTCTCCTCAACACCCCCCATTATATCAAATACACCCGCAGTGACAGCTGTGTGCGGACGGACGGACGGACGGAGAGAGGCTCAGGTCAAACAGCCGAGAGCCAAACGTGAGGCTTCGTCTGTAATATTTCACATATGACTTCTGAACGCTGTCACACGCTATCGATTTCTCCCATCGTTCGGAGGAAGAGGCTGGTTCCAATTACCAGGACTGTAAAAGTGATATATATCCAACTATACCATGATATGCCAGGCTGCGAGAAACGGGACGATGGCTCAGGGAAAATAAACCTCAACTGATCATAGATTACGGCTTATTATACACCACCATTCAAAGTTTGGGGTCAGTAAAAGAAAAAAAAAATACTTTTATTCAGCAGAGATGCATTAAATGTATCAAAAGTGACATGAGAAATGTTTCTTGAGCAGTTAATCATATGAGAATGATTTCTGAAGGATCATGTCTGAAGACTGGAGTAATGATGCTGAAAATTCAGCTTTGATCACAGGAATAAATGACACTTTACTATATATATTCACATATGGGTCCTTCCGTGTCAAATCAACCAAATGTCGGAAACTTCCCCGGGTCAAATGTTTGATTTTGTTATATTATATCTGTAGAAAGACAAACATAAATAGTGCTGACAGCCAAAATATTAAATTTCACAGATGTATATTGACTGAGTAATCCACTGTTTTGTAGAAATTACAATTTTCACCTGAGATCTGGAGCCAAATTACAGGGGTGTAAAAATGACTTTAGAAAGATGGCAGCATCATTATTTTATTATTACACATAGATTGACAGGTCTATTAGTTAAATCTGTTGATTTTATCAATCTTTGTTGCATTATATGCCAACGGTGACCGTTCAAAAATGGGGGGAAAGCACTTCTTGTCTGATCATTTGGTTTTCGACCACTAAAATGTACCTGTTTACTCATGGAGCCACATTGAGATCTCCATATCTCCGGGAAAAATCCAGCTTAAACCAGCCTAAGGTGGTCAGGCTGGTTTTGGCTGGTCTCCCAGCCTGGTCATAGCTGGTTTATCAGACTGGTTTTAGAGGGGTTTTGAATTTTTTTTTAGCTGGTCAGGCTGGTCTTAGCTGGTCAAACTGGTCTTAGCTGGATATTGTTGGTCTTAGCTGGTTTTAGCTGGTCAGGCTGGTCTTAGCGGGTAATTGCTGGTTTTAGCTGGTCAGGCTGGTCTTAGCTGGTAATTGTTGGTCTTTGATGGTTTTAGCTGGTCTTCGCTGGTTTTAGCTGGTCAGGCTGGTCTTAGCTGGTCAGGCTGGCTGACTGGCCCTATTTTTTCTGCCACTGGGTGTTTAGACAAATAATTTATATCTGTATATGGACCATGTAATCTGATTAATTTGTAATTAGGTAAAATGTTAATCAGCTAAATTAGGCTGGGAGACCAGCTAAAACCAGCTAAACCAGGCTGGAAGACCAGCTTGACCAGATAAGCCAGGGTGGGAGACCAGCTAAAAGCAGCTGGCCACCAACTTGTCCAGACTGGAAGACCAACTTAACCAGCTAAGTCAGGCTGGGAGACCATCTAAAACCATCTTAACCAGCTAAATCAGGCTGGGAGACCATCTAAAACCATCTTAACCAGCTAAATCAGGCTGGGAGACCATCTAAAACCATCTTAACCAGCTAAATCAGGCTGGGAGACCATCTAAAACCATCTTAACCAGCTAAATCAGGCTGGGAGACCATCTAAAACCATCTTAACCAGCTAAGTCAGGCTGGGAGACCATCTGAAACCAGCTTAACCAGCTAAGTCAGGCTGGGAGACCATCTAAAACCATCTTAACCAGCTAAATCAGGCTGGGAGACCATCTGAAACCAGCTTAACCAGCTAAGTCAGGCTGGGAGACCATCTGAAACCAGCTTAAACAGCTAAGTCAGGCTGGGAGACCATCTAAAACCAACTTCACCAGCTAAGTCAGGCTGGGAGACCATCTAAAACCATCTTAACCAGCTAAGTCAGGCTGGGAGACCATCTAAAACCATCTTAACCAGCTAAGTCAGGCTGGGAGACCATCTAAAACCATCTTAACCAGCTAAATCAGGCTGGGAGACCATCTGAAACCAGTTTAACCAGCTAAATCAGGCTGGGAGACCATCTGAAACCAGCTTAACCAGCTAAATCAGGCTGGGAGACCATCTGAAACCAGCTTAACCAGCTAAGTCAGGCTGGGAGACCATCTAAAACCAGCTTGTCCAGCTAAATCAGGCTGGGAGACCATCTAAAACCAGCTAAGTCAGGCTGGGAGACCATCTAAAACCAGCTTGTCCAGCTAAATCAGGCTGGGAGACCATCTAAAACCAGCTAAGTCAGGCTGGGAGACCATCTAAAACCAGCTTGACCAGCTAAGTCAGGCTGGGAGACCATCTAAAACCAGCTTGACCAGCTAAGTCAGGCTGGGAGACCATCTAAAACCAGCTTAACCAGCTAAATCAGGCTGGGAGACCATCTAAAACCAGCTTGACCAGCTAAATCAGGCTGGGAGACCAGTTTAGCCAGGTTCCTAAAACCAGCTACTTCCAGCTTAAACCAGCTAAGACCAGCCAACCAGCTTAGGCTGGTTTTAGCTGGATTTTTCAGCAGGGAATTAACCATATAGGGCCTTTAAAATGAAGATACTAAAATAAATGTACATTAAGAACCAGAATCTAAAAGGATATTAAGATATCTTTAATATTTCATGAGTTAAAGGCATTCAAACTTGAGGCGAAATACACAAAAAGTGCTTTTTTCCCATTTTTGAACGGTCACCGTTGGCATATAATACAACAAAGATTGCTAACGTCAACAGATTTTACTAATAGACCAACCAATCTCTGTGTAATAATAAAATAATGATGCTGCCATCTTTCTAAAGTCATTTTTACACCCCTGTAAATTGGCTCCAGATGAAGGTGAAAATTGTCATTTAGACCCCCCCTCTACAAAACAGTGGATCAATACACATCGGTGACTTTAATATTTTGGATTTCATCACTATTTATGTTTGTCTTTCTACAGAAAAAATATTAACAAAATCCAAAAATTTGAACCAGGGAGCTCTGGTATATCAATCAGGCATAACATTATGACCACTGACAGGTGAAGTGAATAACACTGATTAGTGTTATTATTATAGTGATACTATTAGTATTATCTCTTCATCACAACACCTGTTAGTGGGTGGGACATATTAGGCAGCATGTGAACATTTTGTCCTCAGAGTTGATGTGTTAGAAGCAGGAAAAATGGGCAAGCGTAAGGATTTGAGTGAGTTTGACAAGGGCCAGATTGTGACGGCTAGACGACTGGGTCAGAGCATCTCCAAAACTGCAGCTCTTGTGGGGTGTTCCCGGTCTGCAGTGGTCAGTCTCTATCAAAAGTGCTCCAAGGAAGGAACAGTGGAGAACCGGCCACAGGGTCATGGGCGAAGGCTGGCCCGTGTGGTCCGATCAAACAGACGAGCTACTGGAGCTCAAACTGCTCCAGAAGTTAATGCTGGTTCTGATAGAAACGTGTCAGAATACACAGAGCATCTCAGTTTCAATCAAGGGGGACCGACACAATATAAAGAAGGCGGTCGTAATGTTATGCCTGATCGGTGTACCTGTGAATACAATTTTAGCAAAAGCTGACATATACTGAATGCATTAAAGCACATTAAAATCCTTGCGGTGTTCACCGTGCTTAAATTGCCATTGTCGGTCAGTATAAATGTTATGACAGGAATAATTCAACAAATCCACTCCTTTTTCCTCACATTTCTGGCGGGTATTTAATCGAGGAATCACATCTAACCCCGAAACCAAACCCTCGGTCGCAGCCTCCAAAAGAAAACTCAGGCTAATGACTCATTTCCTCTCTTTCTCTTGCCATTTTATTTGGCTTGCGTTTGTAACACAATCTGGTGCGACGAGCAGCTACTACAAGCAAAGGTCACAGCAAAGGTCAAATCTGCTTCCAGTGACCCGAGTCTGGCCTGCGTTCAGCCATGAACTCGGAGGCGTCCCAAAAATAGAAGAGTGTCAACCTGAAATATTCTGTGATTGATTCAATCAATTCTGTCGTTCATTTGTGCAAGGCCCAATCATCAACAGCCATGGGCGGGGTTTCCCCACTCTTAGGAGTGGGAGGAAATATGAAAGGCGTGTTATGAGAGATTGATAATGACCGTTTTTTTTTACCATTATAGGCTCTGGTTGTTTAAACAACTTTCGCATAATGGGTCTCTTTAACTAATGTTGTCTCCGATTGTGTTCGGTTTCATTCAGAGCATCTTAACCTACAGACGGAGCAGCAGAAGAGAAGTATGTCTTCGGACTTGTTTCTGTCCCAGATCACTTTTACAGCCTCTTATCATGAAAGCCCGGAGTTAACAGAACAACATCTGCTTTCCTTATTGGTTTTTATCCCTTTTGGAACGTCCCGTTCGGAGGGACACATACTGTGCGAGCGGAAAGAAAACTCCAGCCAGTCGTCGCCAGAATCCTGCCAATGAACAGGGACACGAGTGACGGATCACCAGGATGAATCTGGATATAAGATTTCAAGGTCTTTGTGTTGTTTTCCAGTGTTTACTGTCATCCGGGATAAAGACTGTATAAAGCAAAAACACATCTGAGACTCGTATAATCGGCCCGTCTGGCAATATTTCACATTGAGTCTCAGTGTAACCAACTCACTAAATTATACTAACTCATACTGGACATGTTAGTAAACCGGCACCCTCTTGTGGATGAGCGCTCTCATGGGCGGAGAGTTTTTTCATTGCAATATTGTCATGATAACTAAGCACATTTCCACCCAAACTGTATTTATTTTAAAACCAGCACTACATATTTAATTAGAACAAGCAAAAATTGGGGGGGGCAAACGTGCTTAATTTTCATTTTAATAATACTGTGATTATATTGCATAGAAAAACTTCAAATACTATTACTATTGTTAATGTTTATGAAAGTCTCTTATGCTCAAGTCTGCATTTATTTGATCGAAAATACAGTTGTGAAATATTATTACAATTTAAATGAGCTGTTTTCTATGTGAATATATAGTAAAGTGTAATTTATATCCTGTGATCAAAGCTGAATTTATCATCATTACTCCAGTCTTCAGTGTCACATGATCCTTCACTAATCATTCTCATATGATGATTATAATCAATGTTGGAAACAGTTGTGCTGTTTAATATTTTATTTATGACCGGTGATACTTTTTTCAGGATTCATTGATAAATTTAACACATCCTTGCTGAATAAAAGTATTCATTTAATGTTTAATTAATTAATGCTTTGGGGAAAAAAAAGAAAAAAATTCCCGAACCCAAACTTTTGAACGGTAGATATCTAGACACACCCTAGTGGCAGCAAATCTAATTTGGTCTCTAGCAACTCTCCGTTGGCTTGCGAGCTGGAAAAACCAAACTCTGGTCAGGCCAATCACATGGTGTATAGAGTCGGTGGGCGGGCTTAACATAATGATGGCAGAGTTCGGCGGTTCCGAGTGCTACTCGTAAACAAAGAAGCTGGCGAACAGCGGTCTTTCGAATCGGCTTTGGCCGCGACTCTTGAAGACTTGGAGTTAAGCTTTTCTTTGAGAAAAGAACAAAGAATGGCACTGACGTCTTTCTTAAAGGGGTGATGAATTGAGAAATCAACTTTCCCTTGAGCCTTTGATATATAAAAGTTAATCGTGATATAAGAATATCCTGTAAGTTTCAGAGCTGAAAACGTCCTTGTTAGTCAAAGAAAAGCTTTTATAGACACCAGGCCCAGAAAACGAGAGATCTCAGAATATGTCGACCAATGACGTCATAGAATGCAGAAGCACCGCCTCAAGCCCCGCCCACCGACTCGTGGAGCTAAACGGGTCGCGCTACCGAGCAATAAACATGCCGGTTCCAGCTCACGTGTGTAAGACATTGCGCGTTTGTTCGCTTCATTTCACCGCAGAATCGATTGTAAACAAAACTCGGGATTTGCAAACATATTGAGATTAAAACACAATGCTGTGCTTCTGGATCCGACAGGAACGCTGCAACACACTAATGTGAGTCAAACATGTTTTTATATGTGTTAGTATTGCATTGTTACAGATCGTTTGATATCTATTGATTACATACCTTAGCACGCGGTCACCGGCTGGAGAAGGTGTTATTGGTTCATTCGGGATCAGACTCGGACTTGTAACGCCAGTGCTCGCAACGCCCAACGTCCCTGGGCTATGTGTTTTTCAGACGGGCTACCAAAGGGTTTTGGTTTTGGTCTATACGGCTAATTTTGCCCTTCATGACGACTGTGAGGGGGTGAATTTATTTATAACTCATTCGTTTACATTAAATAAAGCCTTAATGTTCTGCATAATTAAGGGCGTGGCCACTTCGAGTGACAGGTGGATTGCCGTTTGTCTGCTGTCTGTTAGTCATCACGTCACCGCAGCTCCGCCCACGTCCCGCCTCTTTGCCCGTTTTCTGTTATTTTAGCGGAGTGACGCGCTGCCAAGATGTCGACAGCCAGCTCGACCCTACTTTACGCATCAAAACTGCTCTTCAGAGTCCTATGGGTGACGCCATGGACACTACGTCCATATTTTTTACAGTCTATGGTTGAAACACGCCCCATAATCACAGCCCAATGGAGCAGTATCAGACTCATATTCTGACTAGAATCTGACGACATCAGGCTACAATTTTACTGTATTTTTATCAACTAAATGCAGTCTTGATGTCAAAAATATTAAAAATAGTAATGTTGACCGGTACTGTATACGTTGCAATATTACTGACATGACAATTAAGCACATTAGTACCATAATTCTTGATTATTCTGAAATATTGAAATAAAGAAGCATACACAAGCAATCCATGAACCACACGCTAAAAAATACTGGGTTGTTTTATGGACAAACCGAAAATCATATTTCATATGTTACAAGAATGGCATTTTTCCACCTTAGAAACATTGCTAAGCTACGTAACATGCTATCTATTCCTGATGCAGAAAAGTTAGTTCATGCATTCATGACCTGGAGATTAGATTACTGTAATGCTTTATTAGCTGGTTGTCCTGCATCCTCAATAAACAAACTACAGTTAGTCCAAAACGCAGCAGCTAGAGTTCTTACTAGGTCAAGAAAATATGATCATATAACACCAATTTTATCATCTCTACACTGGTTACCTATTAAGTTCCGTATCAATTACAAAGTATTGCTACTGCCCTATAAAGCCCTAAATGGTTTAGCTCCAGTGTATCTAACGGATCTTCTATCGCCCTACAACCCATCGCGCTCTTTAAGGTCACTAAACTCTAGGCTTCTGGTCATTCCTAGGATATCTAAGTCCACTAAAGGAGGGAGGGCTTTTTCACATTTAGCTCCTAAACTTTGGAATAGTCTTCCTGATATTGTCCGAGGTTCAGACTCGCTGTCCCAGTTTAAAACTAGATTAAAGACACATCTCTTTAGCCAAGCATTCACATTATAATGACCTTTTATACTACAGTTAAATCGGAACAACAGCATTAATATAATATTCTGAACAGCAGCTACGCTAATTATTTCCCATCTGCTTTTCTGTTGTTATCTCAGGACACTAGTCCCGAGGGAAATAGTTCGTCAGCTCCAGTTTGTATCCAGCCTCTCATGGAGACTTCGGATGCCCCAACACCTGTGATGAGACGACTCCACGCCAGCGTTGTTATGGCCTAAATTAATACACGACTGATTAACTTTTTACTTTTTAATTATTCTTTAACATTGTCTTTCTAACATTTTTTTATACTGTTCATCTATGAAATGCACTTTCTGTAAAGCTGCTTTGAAACAATGTGTATTGTGAAAAGCGCTATACAAATAAATTTGAATTGAATTGAATTGAACAAACCCAGTCGTTGAGTTACAATTTTAACCTAAAGGCTGGGTTTGTCCATATTTGATCCAAATTTGTGGTTAAAACAACCCAGTATGTTTTTAAGAGTGTAGTTACATTCTTAGCCAGGCTTGTTCTGTGCACATAAAGGCTTTTCTATATAAAATAGTAAAAAAGATTTTACGTAAAGGGAAACTGAACATCAGGTTTTTCTCTCTCTGTCAGTCATGCTTTCTGTTTTGGCTACACTTACAAAATCTCGGCTTGAGGGGAAAAAAAATTATTTTGTCAACCTCAATTAAATTCCCATTTCATTGCTTTTTTCTCATTCTGAGCGCATCTGGCAGCCGATGGCGAACTCTAACATGCACAGCAAGATCAACGTTTCCATGTTTTCAGTGGAAAGCCTCGTCTAAAACAAGTTCTCAGCGTCTTCCCTCTCGGCCACTTATCCTCGTTTTTCTCTGTCCTGGAATCGCTGATGAAGTATTACAGCAAACAATGGGGGGAAATTCATCAGTAATCCAAAGATGAGCTGAACTCAAGCAACTCCTGAAGTCATTCAGACACAATACATCTCCCTGAGTGGACGCTTCAACATCAAGGGGAGAGACAAGGGCATTTCAGTGAAACATTTACTATCTGGATCAGCAACGAGTCAAACAGCAGCACATCATCAGAGGACGAATCCAGCCGAGCCGTTCATCACCAACACAACGGGTCTGGACATACACACACATCTGACCAACACATTTACAGTACTTTAAGAATTTTCCCGTTGTTCATGTGTAGAAGGGTTTAAAAAAAACACATAAAGAGCAGTTTACAATTAAATATGTTTGAAGTGTTTATAACTACAAAGTGTGTGTGTGTGTGTGTGTGTGTGTGTGTGTGTGTGTGTGTGTGTGTGTGTGTGTGTGTGTGTGTGTGTGTGTGTGTGTGTGTGTGTGTGTGTGTGTGTGTGTGTGTGTGTGTGTGTGTGTGTGTGTGTGTGTGTGTGTGTGTGTGTGTGTGTGTGTGTGTGTGTGTGTGTGTGTGTGTGTGTGTGTGTGTGTGTGTGTGTGTGTGTGTGTGTGTGTGTGTGTGTGTGTGTGTGTGTGTGTGTGTGTGTGTGTGTGTGTGTGTGTGTGTGTGTGTGTGTGTGTGTGTGTGTGTGTGTGTGTGTGTGTGTGTGTGTGTGTGTGTGTGTGTGTGTGTGTGTGTGTGTGTGTGTGTGTGTGTGTGTGTGTGTGTGTGTGTGTGTGTGTGTGTGTGTGTGTGTGTGTGTGTGTGTGTGTGTGTGTGTGTGTGTGTGTGTGTGTGTGTGTGTGTGTGTGTGTGTGTGTGTGTGTGTGTGTGTGTGTGTGTGTGTGTGTGTGTGTGTGTGTGTGTGTGTGTGTGTGTGTGTGTGTGTGTGTGTGTGTGTGTGTGTGTGTGTGTGTGTGTGTGTGTGTGTGTGTGTGTGTGTGTGTGTGTGTGTGTGTGTGTGTGTGTGTGTGTGTGTGTGTGTGTGTGTGTGTGTGTGTGTGTGTGTGTGTGTGTGTGTGTGTGTGTGTGTGTGTGTGTGTGTGTGTGTGTGTGTGTGTGTGTGTGTGTGTGTGTGTGTGTGTGTGTGTGTGTGTGTGTGTGTGTGTGTGTGTGTGTGTGTGTGTGTAGCATAAATATATATATATATATATTAGATGAAATATATATATATATATATATGTGTGTGTGTGTGTGTAGCATAAATATTTATAAATATATTAGATGAAATGTCATATATAATAAGACAATATATATATATATGTATGTGTGTGTGTGTGTGTGTGTGTGTGTATAGCATAAATATATATATATTCGATGAAATGTCATATAAAAGACAATATATATATATATATATATGTGTGTGTGTATGTGTGTGTATAGCATAAATATATATATATATATATTAGATGAAATGTCATATATTATAAGACAATATATATATATATGTATGTATGTATGTATGTATGTATGTATGTATGTATGTATGTGTGTGTGTAGCATTACATATATATACACATACACGTATATATAACATAATACATTATATTTTGCAGAGAGAGAGAGAGAGAGAGAGAGAGAGAGAGAGAGAGAGAGAGAGAGAGAGAGAGAGAGAGAGAGAGAGAGAGAGAGAGAGAGAGAGAGAGAGAGAGAGAGAGAGAATAATAATATAAAAGAGTATATATATGACAATATAGATGAAACCTGGGACATATGTCTGTATAAGCATGAGGGGGGGGGGGGGGGGTGCTGGTGAACAGCAACAGTTTTCTCTGGTGGGAAGAGTAAACACACCACACACACACACACACACACACACAGTCCTGCATAACAATACTGAGCAGTGCATCCCTCCTCAACAATACAACTCAACACAACCATCCCATACAGTCACATCACTCTCTCACACACGGCAATACACATCCAGCTGCACAACAACATGGCTCGAGCGCGCACGCCACACACAACCTCAGAACTACACACCGAAACACCCCGAAACACCCAAACATGCCGGCCGAACGGCACAGTTGTGCCCCAAAACACTCGCCAGACATCTTTCGCCCACTACCAGCTGAACACAACACACACAGAGTGAAAAACACGGTGCCTGCGCAGAGAGTGCTCGCAGCAGAGCGCACACACTGATACACAGGCGCGCGCACGTCATAATGGATTAAAGATACAAACTAACGCATCTTACCTCAGTGCGAGCACGAGCGCGTCCGGGAGCCGTGTGGCGTCTGGAGCTCGCGGAGATTCTGTGTAATGCGCGGTGGGACAGGTTGGTTGGTTGGGTGGGTGGGAAGGTGGGAAGGAACTACAGGAAGTGAGGGGCAGATCCCGAGAACATTCACGACACGCAAGACCTGCGCAGATCAGCCGGACACCGCACAGCACTCGGGCCGTGTCCCAAACAACACTGCCATACTCCTGTCATTTTAGAAGTAGCCTATGGGATACACAATGCACACTATTTTAATGCATTTTTATTTGTTCTTCTATTGTTCTTCTGCCGTGTTGCATGATTCATTCAGCAAGTGTGTCCAGTTATCATCTCAGAAATAATTATTAACTATTATGGATTATAATTCAACTTTTGAGTTTGCTTTTGGCAGTCTGATATAAGCGAGTCAATATTGCACTGCATTCAGGGAATGTAGTGTTATCCATATCTTCAGTACACACTTACTGTATATTGTAGAAATGGTATTGCTGCCCCAAATGACGCTTATGATGTGCAAAATATCTGTAAGTATGAATAACCCAAATGAGCTGTGCAGAGAAATATGCAGTACACAGGTTTTTTGGCTTTATTATTCATACTAAATGTGTTGTTTATACACACACACACACACACGTGAAGGGTTTGTGTGACAGGTTCAAAATTAAATGTTGTTACAAGATTAGATTATACATTGGAATTTTTAATAAATTATAAACAAAACCAGAAAGACTGAATACGGAAATATTTAGGATTATTATACACTATATTGCCACTGCCTTTACATGCACATGAGCTTTAATGCCATCCCATTCTTAATCCGTAGGGTTTAATATGGAGTCGGCCACCCTTTGCAGCTCTAACAGCTTCAGCTCTTCTGGGAAGGCTTTCCTCAAGGTTTAGGAGTGTGTTTATGGCCGTTCTTCTAGAAGCACATTTGTGAGGTCAGGCACTGATGTTGGACGAGAAGGCCTGGCTCTCAGTCTCCGCTCTAATTCATCCCAAAGGTGTTCTATCGGGTTGAGGTCAGGACTCAAGTTCCTCCACACCAAACTCGCTCATCCGTGTCTTTATGGAGCGGCGCTTTGTGCACTGGTCAGTCATTTTGGGACAGGAAGGGGCCGTCCCCAAACTGTACCCGCTAAGTTGGGAGCATGAAATTGTCCAAAATGTCTTGGTGAAGCATTAAGAGTTCCTTTCACTGGAACTAACCACTGAAAAACAACCCCACCCCATAATCCCCCCTCCACCAAACTTTACACTTGGCACAATGCAGTCAAGCAGGTCCCGTTCTCCTGGCAACCGCCAAACCCAGACTCGTCCATGGGATTGTCAGACAGAGAAGCGTGATTGGTCACTCCAGAGAACACGTCTCACTGCTCTAGAGTCCAGTGGCGGCGCGCTTTACCCCACTGCATCCCGTGCTTTGCATTGCACTTGGTGATGTAAGGCTTGGATGAGCTGCTCGGCAATGGAAACCCATTCCATGAAGCTCTACACACTGTTCTTGAGCTCATCTGAAGGCCACAGAAGTTTGGAGGTCTGGAGCAGAAAGTTGGCGACTTCTGTGACCCTCAGCATGCGCTGACCCCGCTCTGTGATTTCACTTCATGGCTGAGTTGCTGTTGTTTCCCAATTGCTTCCACTTTTCATGAACACCAGATTCAAGGACTTTTTAAAGCACCTTTTCTAAAAAAAAATATTTTTAATTTAAAATGTTTTTACATTTTTTATTACATTACTTCAAAATATAGAGCTAATATTGTATACATTAATTTTCTGATAAAATGAAAAGATATGGACAAGTTAATTGTTAGGCATTAAAAATATGCAAAATGATTTATTAATCACCTGTACACGGTATCTTTTTACAAATCTATTTTAAGGCTTTAAAGACCTGCACAGGGTGATATCAGTGTTTATGGAAACTGTAAAAACGACTTACTTTATATTAATACTAATACAACTTTATATTAATACAACTTAATATTCTAGATATGTTATAAAAGCACATTAGCTTCTCATCAAACCACCAGTTAACATTAACAAACGGTGTGTGCAAGCGGTGTAAAAATATGGGTTAATATGCATTAGTCTGAACAAACCAACTAACACACTAAAAATGCAATTTCACTCTTTGACAGTAGATGGCGCTTATGGAACAGCAGAAATATATCGGTTTCCCCGGTAACCTCTGTAAACAAAGGAGTGCTGCGCTTATAAACACTACTTTATTACGTTATACGTTGGAACTTTGATAAACCAATTTTTATGTAGCTCAACACCAGTGTTAATTTTGACAGCAAATTTATGTTTTAGTCAGTCTTTCGCCTAAAATGCCATTTAGATTTAGTCATATTTTATTCACCTGAATTGTTTTTAGTTTTAGTCGACTAAATATCATAAGATTTTAGTCTAATCTACAGTAGATTTAGTCTCCTAAAGTCTAATGAGTTTAGTTAATTGTAATACATTAAGCATTTAAGCGTTGCATAACCGACTGTCACTTGAACTGACATTTTGACATTATTTTGTTTTTGACATTAAAAATACACGAAAGAGCTCAATTCACTTTTTTGTTTGTTTTTTTAAAAACATTTATATAGTTTTATAACATTGTATTTCTGCTTTAGTTAGTAGCCTATATCAGGTTAAGCTAAAGCTTCAAATAAGTTTAGTTAATTTATTTAATTTCAAGTAATGAAGATTTTTAGTGAACTATTATAACCCTGATACTTTATTGAATATGTGTCAAATACTGGTCTTTCCTCCTGAATATGATTTAAATGGGAATGAAATTAAATACATTTTATTGTGTAAGCAAAAACGAATATATAATGCGTGACTTTTAATTATAAACCAGCTGGAAATACACCGGGACTCTTATTTTGAAATCTCGCCTTACTGTTGCAGTTGCAGGAGCTCATTCAAGTTCAGGAGATAAAATATGTGTTGTTACAACCGTCTAAAACATATTACTATATAAACATGGTAAAGTAAACATTGTCATTATTCATCAGCATTAGTTCATAAACAATTGTCTGGCATAAATGTGTGTTATTGATTGATTGTGAGCCGCTCTGGAGCGCTGGATTGGGGATGTGTGAGCCGTGTTCTCCAGCGGTTAGATCAGTTCAGATCAAATGTGCGCATCTGTGACACAGGACATCAGTTCTGACTGGATCTCTTCCCTAATCGTCCCTCCCTAACATTTTCGTCTCGTTTTTATTTGTTGACGAAAATGACAGTTGATTTTCATCATAGTTTTTGTCATCCAACACTAGTTTTTATTTAGTTATCGTCTCGTTTTCGTCAGGGAAAAAAGGTTACGAAATTAACACTGAGCCAAGCATCACTGAATTTGCACTTCCCTGGCACTAAAAGCTCCATGTTATGTGCTCATTATGCAGAGCTGACTGCACGTGATCACGATCCATTTCTTTTAGGTTTTTCCCACTTCCTCCCCGATCAGTAGCGCTGTTCTTTTTCTGGCTTTGGCAGCGCATAAAGGCCAATGTTTGTAATAGCACCATACTACTCTAACAAACTGTAGTTCACGCTTAATTCGTTGCCTTGTACTTGTGTAATGACAATAAAGTTGAATCTAATCTAATCTAATCTAATTCAAGCACCTATGTTTGTTTTCAAGTACTTTCCAGGCCTTGAATCCCTGTGTCTGAAATTCACTTCTTGTATTCCTCAACTTTGGATAAAGCATCTGCCAAATAAATGAACGAACGATAATGTCAATAAAAACCAAACGGCAGACTTCATGTGTTAGAAACGGAGCTTCATAGAAGAATTAGTGTATTTGTCTGTTTAATCTCTGATGAAACAAACATCTACCAGCATTGATACAATATGTTATGAAATGTTTTTAAAAAAACGCAGTGGATAGAATTTCAATATCAATAAAACATAGAAAAATTTAAAGAAACTACAGAACGTCACTTGAACTCAGCCTCGTACAACAGCTGGTGGATTTTTAACTTGACGGCGCTTTTCTTGGCGTAAGGCAGCCGTCTGAGATACGGCAGTAAACTAAACAAGAACATCTCGTCCTCCAAGTCCTCATTGGCCTCCATCTGCCATTTCCTCTTGCGGCCCGTTCCCTGCGAGCCCGACGCCGAGTAGTGCGAGGACCCGTCCAGCATCCCATGATCCCCATCAAAGTCCTGCACGCCAAACGTCGAGTTCCCGTCCGCTGTCCTCTCCTCTTCCTTGTCCTCGTCGTCTCGGTCTTCCTCGGGCTCGTCTGCGGCCAGCGATCTGGACTGAATGAACGGCGTCAGAAATGACATCTGCCAACTGTACTTCCAGCTGCGATGGGACGTCCCTGATGCCCGCCGGCGCTGCTCTGCACGCTTGTCTTTGATGAACATGTCCCGTAAACTCTTCCATCTCCTGCGACAGTCCTCCTCTGCACACACAAACAATATATAAGGTCACATGACTTTATCCAAAGCGACTTAACCCTCAAAGGACCTTCGGGACAAATGTGGGCAAAATCTTTTTTTATTTAAATGAAAAAATACTTCCCTTAATCTGAGCGGTACAAGACTTGGCTACTTTTTCTAAGTTTGCCCCCTGAACACAAAAAAAATACATTGACTCGATTTTATAATGTTAAAGGATTAGTTCACTTTTAAATAAACTTTTGCTGATAATTTACTCACCCGCATGTCATCCAAGATGTCCATGTCTTTCTTTCTGCAGTCGAAAAGAAATTAAGGTTTTTGATGAAAATATTCCAGGATATTTCTCCATATAATGGACTTCAATGGGCTCCAAACGGTTCAAGGTCCAAATGACAGTTTCAGTGCAGCTTCAAAGGGCTTTAAACGATACCAGACGATGAATACGGGTCTTATCTAGCCAAACCATCAGTTTCTGCAAGAAACCGAGCAGTATTTATACTATTATTTTACCTCTTATCAGACGAACGTGATCATCTCTGAGCTCCGCCATAACTTCTGCTAAGTGAGGTCAAAATACGAGCGTGGTCATAGATGTATTGATCGTAGATGCCTCATTCTACTGATCCGTGCAGGCGCTAATGAGGCATCTACGTATACCACGCTCATATTTGACCTCACTTAGCAGAAGTTATGGCGGAGCTCAGAGATGATCACGTTCGTCTGGAGGTAAAATAAAAGCATAAATACTGCTCGGTTTCTCTCAGAAACTGATCGTTTTGCTAGATAAGACCCTTATTCATCGTCTGGTGTCGTTTAAAGCCCTTTGAAGCTGCACTGAAACTGTCATTTGGACCTTGAACCGTTTTGAGCCCATTGAAGTCCATTATATGGAGAAATATCCTGGAAAGTTTTCATCAAAAACCTTAATTTCTTTTCGACTGCAGAAAGAAAGACATGGACATCTTGGATGACATGCGGGTGAGTAAATTATCAGCAAAAGTTTATTTAAAAGTGAACTAATCCTTTAAAAAACTCCTTAATTGGGCCTTCGTGGACAAAAATGGGCACCCATAGGAATTAATGGGAATTTAATAGATCAGAACTTTTTTTTTTTATTTGTCCAAAAAAATTAAATAAATCCAACACAATGCAGATCATACATACACATAAATTAAGAGGCAAGTCTGTACAACATTCTGATTGTGGCAAACACACACACACACACACACTCAATGAGCCTATAACAAAGCTTGTTATATTATAACAGTGTGCAATATAACATGTTATATTGCACACTGTAAACACAATCAAAGCTTCAAAAAAAAAAAACACGAAGAACGGGACCTTTAATGTTGCCACTGGGTACTATTATTGCCATCTAGTGGCTACAGAAAATTTTTTATTTTATACCAACATAGGTCACCAGATGTCACCAAAATCATCACATTTGTAGGTTTTGGCTCTCTGAACATACTGGAATTGTTTTTTTTTAACTTAAAGAAGCACTAGGTAGGTTTTGCTCTCGGGCTCCCCCTACAGTTGGGAAACAGTATTGTCCTCTACTACTGTCGTAAACTCTGTCATCCTGCATCAGGGGATGCATCGCACGCGCATTTGTTGACATGACAACTATGACTACCTTCATCCCAGCTACAGTGGCATATGTTTCAGCATGTCATATGAATATAATTTCATGGGTTTTATAATTTTTTTCAAACGCCAAATGATCGCGATGCTCACGTTTACAAGCCAGCATCATTAGTCTATTGGTTACCGTTTTACAGAATCTATATGATACTTCAATTCAATGTTTGAGTGGTAGGTAATAACCATATATCGTCAATATAATATATTGACCTCCTTCAGCTCACGCCAACGAGCAAACGCTGGCCCAATGTTGATCCTCGTCCTGCCTTTAATACGATCACTTTCTCGTTTTTCTCTTTTTGCATTCCTCCGACAAAACCTTTGCTTTCTTCTTTTTCTGTGCTGCCTCGGCCATGACTATAACATCCGGCAAACAAAGGATAGTTGGGCTCGCACGTCCGAATTTAAGGAAGTGGGGGTGATGGTGGAAGTGACGTATATGCCGTAAAGCAGTCGAATTTTGTAGTTCTTTTTTTTCTCGGGTTGCTACCCGAAACCCGAAGTTTAAAAGTACGATTAAAAACGATACAGACCCCGTCAGGCTATGGCAGACGTGTCATTCAACCTATTGTAAGTCGATGTATCATCACAAGAGTCTTGAAAATATATTATGAAGGTTGAAAAGTTACCTAGTGCTGCTTTAAATATAAAATATATATATATATATATAAAATAGATATATTTTACATAAAACTATGGTACTTTTAGTAGTAAATAAATGCAACAAAAAAAACCTGCATAAATTGATAGTTTTTATATTATTGAAGATATTGATATAACATTTATTTTAAAGCTACACTGTGTAATTTTTTAGTTTATTCTTAGCTAAAAACACTTAGTTCTTTCAAAAATATGTGCTCATTAATGTATATTTACTTCTTTCAAGTAATAAAGTATTCTCGTAAGTTTATAATATGCCATTGAAAATACATACGGGTAAGGGGTTCGAATGGGGGTCGCCATGTTGCCCCTCCATCTTGAAAGTACATTAGCCAAAGAGGGACATACCCGTAAATTCAAGCTTCACCTTTCGCGTTTTAACACTCGATGGCACCGTGTCGAATGTGAAGAGGGGGATTGCTTTAGACTGCTATATGAAAACCTGAAAGCCTTTTTGAAAGTCTGTTGCCACTCTTATTCTCGAGGATATGTAACGCCAAGGAAGCGAAAAAGAGAATTAAGACGGCAACACAACAGGCAAATCACAGTCCCTCCAGAAAAACGCAATTATGCGATCGCGTGATTTAACGCATAATCAGCCAAAGTCCGCATATTTATGCGGGGGCTGCATTTTTTCAAATACGCCGCACTTTCGCCGCATAAATTGCCTATTTCCGCGTGCAAAATATGCGGGGCTAGCATGATTTCACAATCCCTGCATTTTCATTGCAAAAAAAGTAATATATATATTAGCAGAAAGTTGAAAAATGTTTGTTTACGTCACACAAGAGCCGCCATTTCAGCCTGTTGCCATGGGAACGTTTTGAAGTGACGTAATTACCCGACGCGAACGTCATCGAAAAGCTGCAAACCCCCGTGGAGAAACCATAGATATCAGTGAAACCATGATGAAGCGCAAATCCCATTTGCCAACAAAAATAACAGCAAAAGACGCGCAAAGCAGTTTCCCGGTGTGCTGACCGATTTCAGAACACAGCATCATGAAGCTTTGAAGCGTTATGAATCAGTGAGTCGATTCAGTGGTTTGAAGCGTTATGAATCAGTGAGTCGATTCAGCGGTTTGAAAAGTTATGAATCAGTGAGTCGATTCAGCAGTTTGAAGTGTTATGAATCAGTGAGTCGATTCAGAGGTTTGAAGCGTTATGAATCAGTGAGTCGATTCAGCGGTTTGAAGCGTTATGAATCAGTGAGTCGATTCAGCAGTTTGAAGTATTATGAATCAGTGAGTCGATTCAGCGGTATGAAGCGTTATGAATCAGTGAGTCGATTCAGCGGTATGAAGCGTTATGAATCAGTGAGTCGATTCAGCGGTATGAAGCGTTATGAATCAGTGAGTCGATTCAGTGGTATGAAGCGTTATGAATCAGTGAGTCGATTCAACGGTTCGGATCGCCAAAGTCACGTATTTCAGCAGTTTGACACGCGATCCGAATCATGAATCGACTCGCTGATTCATAGCATCATGATGCGGTGTTTTGAAATCGGTCATCACTATATAAGTCATTATTTAGAGACGAACGGAGGTCTGACGGGTGTCCAACGACATGAGGGGACGTCATTAATGACAGAATTTAAATTATTGGGTGAACTAACCCTTTAAGAGATTGCACTTTGTGCATTGGAAGCACTCAAATGTCTGTTTTGTAAAGCTAGCTCTGTAAAACAGGAAGTTATTTATTCATTTTTCAGAAGTTGTAGCATATTCCTTTAGTAAAGCTACAGAACTTGTTTGACTCAATGTTTTGTAAATTTGAGCCGTGTGTTTATTAAGGTCTTCAATAAAACAAGATGAGAACTTAAATATTCCCAGCACTTTCTGTGATGTAGTGCTTTTTTTCTCTTTTTCATGAAACCGCAGTTTTTGCAAGTTCCCGCAATTTCATCGCATAAAATTGCATAAATATCCCGCATTTTCCATCGCATTTTTTAAGAAAACATGCCGCATAATCAAGGATTTTTGCCCGCAACAATCACAAAAAAAAGCCGCATTTTTCTGGAAGGACTGAAATCATGGATGAGGTCGGACTGGAAGCCACGTTAATCTTGGACTAAATCGGCCACCGTAGGAGTTAAAACGAAATCGGAATTGGGAGGAACAGAAACTAATATTTACTGGATGGTCATATACCTTTTCACCGCTAGATGGGGGAAATATCACACAGTGTAGCTTTAAAAAAATTTGAGGTCACACCTCAGACCCCGGTGCCCAAAAGTGTCCACGGAGGACCAATTAAGGGCTGTAATATGAAGGTCTTTTGAGGGTTAAAGTAAAAAACACACTGGTGGTGGCGACCGCTGGGATCGAACCAGCAACCTTCTGTGTGTCAGTTCAGCAGTTTAACCCACTGGACCCCCATCTCCATCATCATCATCATCATTGGTTGATTGATTTATTTTGGGCAAGTAAACATTTTTATACAGTAAAACATAAATAGCATCTTTTTTTTTGACAATTTGTGTGGTTAATCCAAAATGCAATAACAAAAAGCTTGCATGTCATGTGCAAGGTCATTTTCCCGCCAAAAAAGAGTGGGAAGAAAACTTTTTTAATCCCACCCCCATGATCATCATCATCTTGCATTTTCATAATATAATTAACAACACATTTTACAATAATCATGTGATTTATGAACATTAATATAATTAACAATAAATCTTACAATAATCAATAAGTGGTCATTTAAGCACAAGTATATTTAATTAATAATAAAATTTAACTTTACAATAATCGACATGTAGCATTTAAAGCATATGCATATTCAATTAATAATATAGTTAACAATAAATACATAGTAATTGAAGCACGTGTATTTAATTATTAATTTAACAATACTTTTTACAATAATCAATAGTGATTTACGATTACCAATAAGTTTTAAATTACTACTGTAAACAAATATATATTTAATAACAAGAATCTATGCGTAGCAATTAAAAGTATGCATATTAAATTATACTATACATAGTAATTTAAGCATATGAGTAATTAATTATTAATATAATTAACTATACATTTACAATAATCAATAAGTAATTTAAGCACAAGTATATTTATATAATTAAGGTTTACAATCTATATATAGTAATTAAAGCATATTTAAATTAAATTATAATATTATTAAGAATAAATTAATACATTTTAAGCACAAGTATATTTAATTATTTACACATACATATTTTATATATATATATATATATACACACACACACATACATAAATACATATACATATATATATATATATATATATAATTATTATTATTATTATTAACAAACTTTACAATAATCAGTTCTATGTAATTAAAGCATGTGTATATTAAAATAATACAATTACCAATATATAAATTAATAGTAATTTAAGCATATGCGTATTTAATTATTAATATAATTAAGAATAGATTTTACATTAAATCAATAGTGATTTATGCGCATGTATAATATAGTTACAAATAAATCTTACGATCTTACGATTTAAGCACAAGTATATTAAATTAATAATATAATTAACAATAAATCATTCAATAGTAATTTAAGGACAAGTATATTTAATATACATAAATCATTTTTTATATATATATATATATATTAAAAAACTTTACAATAATCAGTTCTATGTAATAAAAGCACGTGTATATTAAATTAATAGTACAATTACCAATACATAAATTCATAGTAATTTAAGCATATGGGTATTTAATTATTAATATAATTAACAATACATTTTCCAATAACCAATAAATAGCCAATTAGGCATTTTACTTAAAATGACATTAATGGAACAATAATAAATGTTTCTTGCATGGAAAATGTATTGTTTAGATCACAGTGTAATAGTGAATGTACTTTTGTGAGTTATTGGCATTAATATTTGCATGCAAGCATGTATAATCATACTTGACAGTATTAAATATGTAACACTTTAACCATTGTTATTATATTTGACTATGCAAACACAAACATGACTGATGCATCTCTGGTTAAAATGCATAAATTCAGCAGTTATGCAACTCAAACTTTGGGTGAAATCAAATCACACGACTGGTTCCAGAGCAGGTCACCAAACTCACCACAAACTCAGGCTTTCGTTTAGTAAAGTGTCACATCTATCCGGTTTACCCATCCTTTGCAGCTCAGAAACACGTCCTGTTCGATGAATGATGGTGTGGTTACAGTATCCATGAGATATATAAATGATATCTTCAAATCTGGACTCCTGTTAGCCTACTCTGCAACAAGCTAACAGCAGATAACTAGCAGTTTAGTTAGCGAGAAACGACTCCACAAACCTCAACTCTTACCTGGGATTTCAACTTGTAGGCTCACGGCTCTCCATGCTTTGGCTTTTCTTGCAGCGTCTTTATATGAATTTATTGTAGAATTGTATAACTCTGGATAGTCGGACACCGCTGCTATTAACCTCTCCTCCATTGTTGTTAGCATTGGTAGGGATTCGATTCCAAAAAGAATCGAGTCATCAATTCCAAAGTTTGGAATCGATTCCGTCAAGGGGAATCGACTCCTCTTTAAGAGCCTTTTTCAGGTCAACAGATTTAATCGTTAATTTGTCTCTCGCTCTCTAATAGTGATTGTAAGTCCGCGAAATGTTCTTTTGGCCAGTTCGTTTCAATCAACTAACGTTAAATTATAAATTGGAGTTATTGAAATTAATCTTCATTTTACAAAAAAACACCCTTTCTACATCCTTATGTTCTGTGGTCATTCTGGGACTATGTTCCTTCAATCTTGTGTGAAAACAAAGCAAAACAACAACAACAACAACATCAAAAGAATAGAATAATTGAACGCAACAGTGAGGAATCGATTCTTTGAATCGACTCTATTGATTCCAGAAACAGGAATCGGACAGTCATGAGCATTGGGCGGCAAACGCTAATTATTAACGGTTATTCCTCCAGAGGGCGCGCGGTGGCCCACAATTCCTACTTCTCATTGGGTTGTATTCAAATTTCAGCATCTTATCGGACATATTTCACTAGAATTTTTTTTAATGTATTATTTTAGATTAATTACTATGCGCTTCACAATAAAGATCTGTCATAGCCGCTTCCCTATACAATTTAGTTAAATTATTATTTTCTAGTAATCACAAGCGGCTGTGATTGGTTCATCACAACCAGCGCTGACAAAAGTAACACTGCTCGACGCCGATTTACGCCTGAACGTTGAATTTAAAAGTTGTTTTAAATCATATAATTACCATTTAGACATAACGTACCAGACAAATCAGAAATAGCGGACATCATACGTTTTAGATACATTATGTGGCCATTCTAGTCTCTCTATCAACTCCTTAATAAGTATATCTCAATGATTTCTACTCTTCTTCAGTCATATGCTGCGTTACCGCAGTGCAATCTGGGAAATGTAGTATACATAAGCAGCCTAAAATTGGAAATGTGTACTACTGTAAAACTAAAATAACTATATGTTTGAAAATTAAAACATGAAGAGAAAGCAAAACCTTATGAGATTTTGAACATGGAGGAAGCAAAAGCCTTTCATATTTAGTTTAATAGTCATAAATTAATCAAGACACAAAACAATTTTCCCAATTCACGTGCTTTTAGATCTTCTATATCCATTATTCATTAGTATTGTATCCTTCATTTTGCTCTCCTTCATACTGTAGTGTTTCCTTCAGGTCCTGTACATGTGTGGCTCCATACTGTTTGCGCTCTGTCTCTGACAGATTAATAATCTCCTCATTCACGCTGGAGCTTGAAGACAAAACCTCTCCTTCCGTTCCCTTCTGCACAAACAACACACTCAAAGTTAATATTCTGCTATTATTTTACATTGAACATTTAAAAATATATATATATATTCATCGTTATATTAATCATGCCCGGTGTGGACTGACCTTTAGTCTCTACAAAATAATATAAGTTACCTTATGATCTCTGTGATACCGGTCAACAGCATACTGATATTTGGCAGAATTCAGCCCCAGTAAACCAGCCATTTTCTCTCCAAGAAAATCACAAACTATAAAGAAATGACGTGATTTACTGTGATTACATGCCATATTTGTGACATAACAGTCTGGCTGGGATGCATTGTACTGAAAAGCTTCATTTGTGCTGTTTACTAAAGCAAACATCATTGCTATCATCTTAATTCTTCTTGAAAAAACAAAGGGATAGTTCACCCCAAAATTATCCCATGATTTACTTGCCCTCGAGTCATCCTAGGTGTGTATGGCATTCTTCTTTAAGACGAACACAAGAGTTATATTAAAAAAAGTACAGGCTCTTCCAAGCTTTATAATGGCAGTCCAACATTTGAAGCCCATCTCTCCATCATAAAAGTGCATCCATCCATCATAAAAGTGCATCCATCCATCATAAAAGTGCATCCATTCATCATAAAAGTGCATCTATTAATCATAAAAGTGCATCCATCCATCATAAAAGTGCATCCATCCATCATAAAAGTGCATCTATTAATCATAAAAGTGCATCCATCCATCATAAAAGTGCATCTCTCCATCATAAAAGTGCATCCATCCATCATAAAAGTGCATCCATCCATCATAAAAGTGCATCCATCCATCATGAAAGTGCATCTATTAATCATAAAAGCGCATCCATCCATCATAAAAGTGCATCCATCCATCATAAAAGTGCATCCATCCATCATAAAAGTGCATCTCTCCATCATAAAAGTGCATCTATCCATCATAAGTGCATCTATTCATCATAAAAGTGCATCTATCCATCATAAAAGTGCATCTATCCATCATAAAAGTGCATCCATCCATCATAAGTGCATCTATTCATCATAAAAGTGCATCCATCCATCCATCCATCATAAAAGTACATCCATCCATCATAAAAGTGCATCTATCCATCATAAAAGTGCATCCATCCATCATAAGTGCATCTATTCATCATAAAAGTGCATCTATCCATCATAAAAGTGCATCCATCCATCATAAGTGCATCTATTCATCATAAAAGTGCATCCATCCATCCATCCATCATAAAAGTACATCCATCCATCATAAAAGTGCATCTATCCATCATAAAAGTGCATCCATCCATCATAAGTGCATCTATTCATCATAAAAGTGGGTGATTTGTGGTTTCATTTGTGGGTGAACTATCCCTTCAATAAAATAAAAGTGTTTTCCAGGTTATTCTTACATCGCAAAGAATTTCTCAAAATCTGTGTGCCCCAAAACCGAGGAGAATCCCTCCATGTCCAGTTTCTCTAAAAGGTAAAAAAAAATATGATTATTTTCACACCTGACAGATTTTATTCTGTTATTGAATCTGTCGTCCACACTGACCGGGTCAGAAGCACTGGGCGCTTGATGAAGCTGATGTGCCTCCTCCTCCTCACTGTCCTCCTCTATCAGAGTCTCTCCACTGGAGAAATGAATCACCTTCACCTGTCTGACGTCTCCCATCGCCTCCTGCATATCAGGATTGTTTCTAATGTTTATTATAAATGATTAATCTGTGCATATCATTATTTTTGTTAAAATCACGTAATCTTGAATCAGAATAACTTCCCCTCTTCTCTTCTCTGATGACGTGGACAGGGCAACCTGTCACTCACATGAGATCCACCAATAGCAAACCACGACCATCCAATCAAATCCCTGCAGACAGCATCAAGCCCCGCCCCTACATTTGTTCTTGTTTGAGAAGCGTTTTACTCAGATATATACGGCACAATAACACATTTTAAGCATTGTTTTGTTCTCAAAAATAATGCAGGCCTAAATTTAAGATTTGCATTCATTTGGATGACACGGTTTTAAAAAACTTAATGAGATGCATATTAGTCATAATCATGTTTCTCAAATCACAAATAATCATGTTTTAAAATGCATTTATTCAAATAGCTTAGAATCATCATCTCTCATCATCAAAACAATTAAATTATTCCGTTTTAAAGTATGAATGTGGTTAAAGTATGGCTAGCGTAGCAATATTCAATTGAAACAAATATAATATTGCATTAACAAATGTATTCTTTTGTTAAAACTGTGTAATCCAAATGAATGGAACTCTTATATGAAATTCAAATACATACATTTTGACCTGAAACTCTTTTTTGAGTGTTCATCTGAGTGGTCCAAGACCCTAGGACTTAAACCATGAATACACACACAAAAAATGGACTGCATTCGAGGATATTTGTGGTTAACAAATCCTTCGCTCGCGGATCAATTTGACCCCCTTAGGAATGAATGGAATGCTTTAGTACACATATAGAAAAACCTAACAAATGCTCAAAATTAAAAATGCTAAACCTTTACCAAAAATATATTTATAATGTCTACATGTGTCCCAAATCTGCGCAAGATGTCAGCGCCATATTCTGACCTCCGGAGGCTTCGTCGCATCGTCCATTTTTTTTTACGGTGTATGATTTAGAGCTAAATTGAGCGGAAGTACGTAAGAGGGCGGAGCCAGGCTACCAAAACTGACCCAACATGAGATATTTTGAGCAGTTTCTAGCGGGTTATGCATGTATTGGAGATTTATTTTGAATTTAAGCTGAAATAATGTGAAGAATGTGTTTAAATGATATTATTTAAAGGTAAATAAAAAATAATAAAAAATCTCCCAAAAAATTGCATAAAAAATATAACAAATTGTGGCGGGCAGCGAGGTCGAGGGACCGTGAGGGCGGGGCGAGGCGGCGCTCATCAGGGAGGATGAGCGCCAGCTGCGCACCGCAGCGATCTCGGCTCTCGCGGAGGAGTGAGGGAGTATAAAGGAGGAGCGACGACAGTGAGGGACGAGAGAGGACCAGGCCTGGATTTTGTGTTGTGTTTTATTCACGTTTTATTAGGTGTATGCTGCAGTCGACCGTGAGGGGCTGCCGCCGCCATTTTATTTTGTGTTTATTTTTGATTAAAGTTTTTGAATGTTCGCCGGTTCCCGCCTCCTTCTTCCCGTACGAACAAACTTTACTACACAAATATTTTAAAAATGAAACGATATAAGCTTTCTGGACAAAAAAAAAAAAAAGACCCGCGAGGGAAAGATTTGTTACAGGATGCAGAAACTAATACTTTTATTCAGCAAGGATGCATTGAATTGATCAAAAGTGGCAGTAAATACATTTATAATGTCACAAAAGATTATATTTAAAATATAATATATCAGTTTCCACAAAAATATGACTTTTCAACATTGATAATAATCATAAATGTGTCTTGAGCTCAAATCATATTAGAATGATTAGTGAAGGATCATGTGACACTGAAGACTGGAGTAATGATGATAAATTCAGCTTTGATCACAGGAATAAATTACACTTTACTATATATTCACATAGAAAACTGCTGTTTTTAAATTATAATATTTCACAATTTGTACACTCAAAAAAATAGCTTTTTGGTCTAACTTAATACAATTATGACACTTATTTCCACACAGTTGAACTGATTTGTGACTGATCTAGTGCTTTTGCTGTTCAGACTGATGCCTTTGTGTAGAGTTGCGTGAGTTCTCTTTCATCATCTCGTGTTCGAGATCCACCTATGGGAAGGGCATCCGTACCTGACCTCTGCAGAAGCATCCAATTGCACCAAGTCTGACAAGACAGGCAGGAGCGCGCAGCCAATGCCCGGTAAGGCCCCGCCCCTTACCTGCGGGCATATATAGCCTGCACGCGCTACTGTACTCCAGTTGACATTCGCTTCTCGCGATCTCTGCACTGATACAGCTCGGTCGAATTTGCGCTGCTCACTTATTGCCTGCAGGAGGAAATATCTTCGGATCAGCCTCCGCCGGGCGTGACAGTTCCTATTCTGCCAGTTTCTCTGTGTCTGCTCTCGGAGCCGCCCACGCTCTTCCTCGTCATTCCTGTTCCACGGCTGCCGCCACAGATTTGTTCTGAGTTCTTCGCCGGTATGTTGCTCTCTATTCCTGCTTCTTTCCGGCGCTAGTTTATCACGGGCCTGCCCGGCCGCGTGTGGTGCTCTTGCCGCTATGATATTCACCATTTCTGCACGGTCTGCTTGGGCCTCAAGCACGCGGAAGAGGCCATAGAGAATCCGGAGAACTGCAGTCACTGCCTGGTGCTGCCTAGTTACTCCTGTGACGCCACCATAAGGTGCTGCTACCCAGTGGGACATAGTGACGACAGCCCGCCACCGGGGACCTCCCGGGGCGTGACTGCTCTTGTCTGGGCTGACCAGCCCAATCCTGAGTTCCCCGAAGAGGACATCTTTGCGGGAAACCCCCCGCTCGCCGACGATCCGGCAGGGTCCGGTGATGACGACGTGCGGGACTTCTCATTCACGCGAATTGCGCTGCAGAATGCCTATTCGCGTCTTTGCATTGACTTAACATGTAATGTAACTTAACATGTAAATCACTCGCGCGAAACGTTTCATTCGCGTCCGGTGTGAATGCATCATCAGAGGACGAGGAGGCCATCCCGCCCTCTGGCATTCCCCAGGCTAGCGCCCCCGCAGCCTTGCCTCAACCCATCTTCCTGGATACGTGAGCGAGCGGCCGCTTGTCTCAACATCGGCTCCACAGAGCGCCACCGACCAGGAGAGGGATATTTACGACGGTAAAATGCTGGGAGCTCCCCTCGGCCTGAGGTAACTTTCACGTTCTCCTAGCGTACGCTAAGCACACACGGCATTACTGGAGCGACCCGCTCGACCTTAAACACGGTCTCGCGAGTCTGGAGGTTAAAATATGGCGGCTCTCGGCATGGGTTAACCGCCCGCTATTGAGCGATCGCCAGGCACCTCAACCCAGTCAGGGCTGCTCGCCCTGATGAACCGTTTTCTGCTTCGGTGCACCAGGCCAATCCTCGGCCTTGGCTGTTAGGGCCCTAAAATGTCTCCTCCTCTCCGCTTACCAGGCGGAAATTTTGGACGACCTGGGCCAACAGCTAGGGATCTTCCTCTCCTGCATTATGGAAGTATATCATCACGGTTTACAATCTCGTTTCTCCATAACGCTCGTCAGGCCTTTCAAACCTTTGGGCGCTCCATGGCGCTTTGCTTTGTAGGATGTGACCAGGAGGAGGAGGAGGAGGACGAGGCCTTCAAGTTGTGCCTTCTTAGGAAGGCGGCCCCTAGCCAGGCGCGTTTGCCTAATTCCCCGGCCCCGGGACGTAACTTTCATCAAAACCGTTCTCGAGCGACAAGCTCTTTGAACTCTCTTTCTGCAGTAACCCTGTCTAAAAGACGGAGGGTTTCTTCTGGAGGGTGCCCCCCTCCCGTGGCTGCCCAGCCTATGTGTTTAGTGGATGGGGTGTGTCTCCCCCCCATTCAGGGGGTCTGTTGTGAGGGAAAGTGCAAAAGCAGTGTCACCACACCGCACATACTGTGTCCCCTCACTCAGCTAATAAAGGCTTCGGCCCCAGTTTTCCCAAACCCCAGTGTTTTCCCTAAAACAAAACACACAAAAACACGTTAAATCAGACGAATCATATTAATTAGTTACAGAGAGATACCCTCTCTCTGCAGGGAAAGCACTTTTCTCTGCAAAGAGTGGACAGCTCTCTGAACCCACGCATGCCGTCCCTAGTTTCTCCACTAGAGGGCGTCATTGCATCACAAATAAGCCAGCTGGGCAAACACTAAGCCAGCTGGGCAAACACTAAGCCAGCTGGGCAAACACGAAGCCAGCACGGCGCGAGTGGGCACGCTCGTGAGCCGTGTAACCACCCGTATGGGTATTGTGTACAATATCGCAGGGTTATCGTCTGCAGTTTGCAATGAAACCCCCACTTTTCAGCAGCGTTCGTTTTTCTCACACAGAGGAAAACACGGCGCGCGTTCTGAAAGAGGAAATCTCCTCTCTGCTGAGCAAAGGTGCGATTCAGGTGGTACCCCCCAATCTGATAAACCAGGGTTTTCATTCTCGTTTTTTCCTGGTTCCAAAGAGGGACGGTTGCCCCCGTCCTATTCTGAACATCAGGGTGTTGAACAAACATTTGAGGAAATAAAATATCAGAATGTTAACTCATGGTTCGCTCGCCCGCGCCATAAAACGGAACGACTGGTTCACATCGGTCGATCTGAAAGATGCTTTTTTCCACATAAGCATTTATCCACCTCATAGGAAGTGTCTTCGTTTCGCCTATCAAGGCATTTGTTACGAATTCACGATCCTGCCGTTTGATGAGTCTAAGCCCTCGCAGCTCCTGTCTGTGTGCGGAAGCGGGCTTGACTCCCCTGAGAATGTCTGGTCTACGGATCCTGACATACATAGACGATTGGCTCATCATAGCCGATTCGAGGGGAAAGGTGTTGCAGGACACCTGCCGCGTGCTCGCGCACATTACATCTCTGGGCTTCAGGGTGAATGTGAACAAAAGCAATTTTACACCCAGCCAGAATGTGATATTCCTGGGCCTGGAGCTGAACTCAGTCTCCATGCGAGCGCGTCTCTCTCAGGAGCGCGTTCTCTCTCTGATGAACTGTCTGTCGCAGTTCAGAGAAGGGGCGAGGGTGCAATATCGCACATGTCTCAGGCTACAGGGTCTTATGGCTCCATCTATCCAGGTTTTGTCACTAGGACTCCTGAGAATGAGGGCGTTCATGAAGTGGGTTTTGTCACTACATTTCAGCCCGTTACACGATCTTTGCCGTTCTGTGACAGTGACGCGCACCCGCGCTGCAGCTCTGCGCCACTGGAAGAGCGTGGACTTTTACGCACAGGGCGCCCCTCTCGGGACGGTTATGTTGCGGAAAGTTGTGACGACGGATGTGTCCTTAACAGGCTGGGGTGCCACCCAAGAGGGCAGAACTGTGAACGGTTTGTGGCCGAGCAAACTACGTTCAGAGCACATAAATTATTTAGAGCTTCTGACTATTTGGAAGGCTCTGAATAATTTTCTGCCCCGTCTGCAGGGACATCATGTGCTCGTACGCTGAGACAATACCACGGCAGTGGCTTATATCAATCGTCAAGGCGGCGTGCGCTTGTCGAAACTCCATGCTCTAGCTTACAAGCTTTTGGTATGGAGCAGTCGATTTTTCCTGTCGTTACGCGCGACTCATGTTCTGGGCATTCTGAACAGAGGCGCGGATCTTCTATCTAGGGGGAACCCGCTCTTCGGAGATTGGCGCCTCCATCCTCAGATAGCAGACATGATTTGGATGAGATTCGGACAGGCGTCCGTAGATCTATTCGCCTCGCGCGAAAACAGCCGTTGTCCTATGTTCTTCTCGCTAAAGGACTTGGACGTGCCCCTCGGGGTAGATGCACTGGCCCACCCGTGGCCCAAAGTGCTGCTGTATGCCTTTCCTCCCCTGTGCTTGATAATTCCAACACTGGCCAGGGTGAAAGAGGGGCACCTGTCTCTCATCCTGATTAGCTCCCAGGTGGCCCAAAGCGCCCTGGCTGGCGGAGATAATTCCTCTGTTACATGCCTAGCCGTGGCGCCTCCCCCTCCGCACAGACCTATTGTCTCAAGCGAACGGGGAGATTTATCACCCACACCCGGACAGGGTAGCTCTCTGGGCTTGGCCCGTGAGAGCGCGAACCTGAGCGCGTCAGGGCTTCCCCCGCGCGTGGTGGCTACTATACAGAATGCCAGAGCCATTTCTACACGGTCCTTATATGGCTGTATGTGGCAAGTGTTCGATGAGTGGTGTGATGGGCGGGGTCTCACGTCATATCAGTGCTCAGTTTCTGATATTTTGTGTTTCCTCCAAGACCTCATGGATAAAGGAAGGTCCTTTTCCACTGTTAAGGTCTATCTGGCAGCTATTTCTGCTTGTCATGTGGGTTTTGAGGGCTCAACGGTTGGGCAGCATCTTCTAATCCGCAGATTTATGAAGGGTGCCCGTCTTTCGTTGCCAGTCATTAGGGGAACGATCCCTGAATGGGACCTCTCCATGGTGCTGGAAGCCCTGTCTCAATTCCCTTTTGAGCCTCTGGGGAATATTTCCCTAAAGTTGCTGTCCTTCAAGACAGCCTTGCTCTTGGCTTTGGCGTCAGCCAAACGTGTCAGTGAGTTACATGCACTCTCGGTTCACCCCTCGTGCATTAAATTCTCTCTGGGCGGAAATAAGGTTTTCCTTAAGCCTAATCCAGCCTTCATGCCGAAATGTTTTCCTGCGTTCACATCGGAGGTGTTGGAGCTTTCCGCTTTTCACCCTCCGCCCTTTTTCCTCCGCGGAGGATCAAAGGCTGAATGCTCTGTGTCCGGTCCGTGCGTTACAGACGTATTTGGCTAGGACCAGTGCTTTCCGGAAGAGTGATCAACTCTTTGTTTCATGGGCTCCTCCCCACAAAGGGGATCCCCTGTCTAAACAATGCCTTTCGCATTGGTTTGTGGACGCTATAGTTTTGGCTTACGAATTGAAGGGAGTGCAACCCCCCAGGGGGCATCAGGGCTCATTCCACGAGGGGCTTAGCCGCCTCTTGGGCTCTGTTCAGGGGAGTACCACTGCAGGATATCTGCTCTGCTGCCAGTTGGGTTTTTCCCCATACGTTTGTGCGTTACTATAGGCTGGATGTCACCAGAACCTCGGTAGCACATTCGGTCTTGGGGGTGGGGTCTTCCTGACCCTGCCTTCTTTTGTGTGTGCCACACACGTTTCATGTCCTGCTTGCACACCGCAGTTACGTGTGTGCGTCCGTTTGGCGGGTTCATGATTATGAGACGTGTCAAGCACCGCCCCCTTGGGGGTGACCGTCTTTTTCTGGCTAACAGGACCTCACTGTGAGTATATTGGGCAATCGGGGAGCTGTCCATGTCTCTCCCATAGGTGGATCTCGAACACGAGATGATGAAAGAGAACAATAGGTTACTGTCGTAACCCCGGTTCTCTGAAACATCGAGTGGAGAGATCCACCAGCCTTGCCCCGCTTGCCGCACGAGAAGCGAATATTCTTACTGGAGTACAGTAGCGCGTGCAGGCTATATATGCCCGCAGGTAAGGGGCGGGGCCTTACCGGGCATTGGCTGCGCGCTCCTGCCTGTCTTGTCAGACTTGGTGCAATTGGATGCTTCTGCAGAGGTCAGGTACGGATGCCCTTCCCATAGGTGGATCTCTCCACTCGATGTTTCAGAGAACCGGGGTTACGACAGTAACCTATTGTTTTCTGTGTTTTTACGAAAATGGAAAGACCTGTTATAGTTTAAGTGTTTAATGTTTAGTTATCTTGAACATTTACAATAGTTTGTAGAATATATATATATAGGTTACCAATGTGGTGAAGAGTTGAGCTTGTGGTTAGGTTGTGAGTAGCTGCACACACACACTCACCTAAAGGATTATTAGGAACACCTGTTCAATTTCTCATTAATGCAATTATCTAATCAACCAATCACATGGCAGTTGCTTCAATGCATTTAGGGGTGTGGTCCTGGTCAAGACAATCTCCTGAACTCCAAACTGAATGTCAGAATGGGAAAGAAAGGGGATTTAAGCAATTTTGAGCGTGGCATGGTTGTTGGTGCCAGACGGGCCGATCTGAGTATTTCACAATCTGCTCAGTTACTGGGATTCTCACGCACAACCATTTCTAGGGTTTACAAAGAATGGTGTGAAAAGGGAAAAGCATCCAGAATGCAGCAGTCCTGTGGGCCAAAATGCCTTGTTGATGCTAGAAGTCAGAGGAGAATGGGCCGACTGATTCAAGCTGATAGAAGAGCAACTTTGACTGAAATAACCACTCGTTACAACCGAGGTATGCAGCAAAGCATTTGTGAAGCCACAACACGCACAACCTTGAGGCGGATGGGCTACAACAGCAGAAGACCCCACCGGGTACCACTCATCTCCACTACAAATAGGAAAAAGAGGCTACAATTTGCACAAGCTCACCAAAATTGGACAGTTGAAGACTGGAAAAATGTTGCCTGGTCTGATGAGTCTGGATTTCTGTTGAGACATTCAGATGGTAGAGTCAGAATTTGGCGTAAACAGAATGAGAACATGGATCCATCATGCCTTGTTACCACTGTGCAGGCTGGTGGTGGTGTAATGGTGTGGGGGATGTTTTCTTGGCACACTTTAGGCTCCTTAGTACCAATTGGGCATCGTTTAAATGCCACGGCCTACCTGAGCATTGTTTCTGACCATGTCCATCCCTTTATGACCACCATGTACCCATCCTCTGATGGCTACTTCCAGCAGGATAATGCACCATGTCACAAAGCTCGAATCATTTCAAATTGGTTTCTTGAACATGACAATGAGTTCACTGTACTAAAATGGCCCCCACAGTCCCCAGATCTCAACCCAATAGAGCATCTTTGGGATGTGGTGGAACGGGAGCTTCGTGCCCTGGATGTGCATCCCACAAATCTCCATCAACTGCAAGATGCTATCCTATCAATATGGGCCAACATTTCTAAAGAATGCTTTCAGCACCTTGTTGAATCAATGCCACGTAGAATTAAGGCAGTTCTGAAGGCCAAAGGGGGTCAAACACAGTATTAGTATGGTGTTCCTAATAATCCTTTAGGTGAGTGTAGGTTACCAATGTGGTGAAGAGTTGAGCTTCTGGTTAGAGTGTGGGTTACTGCACACATACATGTTCCATGCACCAAAATTATTTTATTCATGTCTATAAAAACTAATTGCCAAGACAATACTTGTTCATATGCCAAGTGTAACACTTGTAGCATGCAAGTATTGATCAAGTAAAAAACTTCTTATCACTGGCATTGGCTAATTTCTCATAGCCACACACAATGTCTACACTTCATGATAATGGTAACCTCAAAAATTGACATAAACTCTTTTAAATGTTAAATATAGCTAAACATCAAACATCAACTGGTCTTTCCCTTTACTAAAAAAAAACCCACACACATTAAACAGCACTTCATTTCAACATTTACTCTCCTGATCCATCCCTATGCAAAGCATGCTGGGAACTAGAAATCCACTGCCCAGTTTCAGTCAATGCAACAGAAATGGATCATGTAGACCCAACAGAAATGGTTTGTGATGTCATTTCATTTAAAGGGGTGGTAAAACACATTCTTTCGAAGGCTTGATTGTGTTTGTGGGGTGCACTGTAACGTGTTCATGCTTTGTTTTTAAAAAATTGCATTATTTTTCATATATTTGACCTTTATTCTACACTGCTCTGTCCCTCCTTGTAAAAACGGTCTGATGGTTTCCGGGTTGTATGAAGCCAGTCCCTCAAAAGTACGCAATGGGCTCAGATTGGTTAGCTGGCCCAGTGTGTTGTGATTCGCTAACCGCCCAGTGCACGTTTGTCGGAAACGTGACGCCCTTACCTTTACCGGTAGCCTGTGCTTTGGGTAGTATTAGAAACAATGGTGTCAATAAAACCATACCAGTTTGAGCCCGACTCAGACCCAGACAATTTTAGTGAAGATGATCGAGCAGAACCTGTTCAGTCCTCAAGAGTAAAGACTGCGGATCTATAGTGATCGCTACTGAATGGCTCCGTTACTTTTGTATTTTTAGAACGATTTGCCAAATATCTGTCGCAAGAACGAACACTAAACATTGGCTTTACTATAGTATCCAAATCAAACACAGAACCATGTTTAGCATGCCTGCCTGCACACTGGCAGTGTTTGTCTCGCGCAGCTGAACCGCGGCTCGTGTATTGCAAATACAGACGAATATTGTCCGTTATGTCACATTTTCCGGTCTTCTCCTCCGACCCCTGTCTGTCTCGTGCTTTGATTTATGATGGGCAGCATATATCTGCTGCAAATGCGACCGTGTTCCCCTCTGTCTCATACACACATGCATATAACATGTTGTATGTTAAACGCACTGCAACACACCCCCGTCCCTAGGAAGGCTGAACAAAGTGGACCTGCAATCCGGATGAAAATAACAGCGTTTCGTCGGCATTGGCAACAACACTCCAGCCTACTAACTATACCACAACAACTCTTCCCCACGGCGATACAAAATGGCCTCGCCCCCCCTTATTTCATATTCTCGTCGTAGGAGTTTATGTAAATATTGGGGCTGGTGATGTCAGAGACCCTGGAGGAATGTCTGTAGTCCCTACCGGCCGTTTGCTGTAGTCCTGAGAAATTGATTTCTTTAAAGGTCCCGTTCTTCGTGATCCCATTGTTCAAACTTTAGTTAGTGTGTAATGTTGCTGTTAGAGCATAAATAATACCTGTAAAATTATAAAGCTCAAAGTTCAATGCCAAGCGAGATATTTTATTTAACAGAAGTTCCCTTTCAAAGCCTACAGTGAACGGCTGGCTTGGACTACATCCTGGTACTTCCTTCATAAGTGACGTCAGAAGAACAGTAGAACAGACTAACCTCCGCCCACAAGAATACGTGAAAAAGGGGGCGTGGTCTTGTTGCTGTCCCACGTGGAGAAAAGGAAGTGCTGCGTTTGAGTGTGTTTGTCGCCATGTCGTCGAGACGCTGTTATTTTCATCCCGGAGTCAAATCACCTTTGTTTGGCTTTCCCAGGGACGCTGTAGAGATCATTGAGCGCATATATCTCCCGTTAAGAGGCGTGACCTTTCCACGTGCGCTAAGCTGCTGTCCAATCACAACACAGGAACCGCTGGCACAATCAGAACTCGTTACGTATTTCTGACGGACGGACTTCATAGAATAAAGGAACTCATCAGCCGTTTTTAGGACAGTGAAAACAGCGGTGTACAGATGAGTAAATTGTGTGAAAAATACTGTGTTTTTTTACACGCGAAACATGAACACATGTTATATTGCACACTGTAAACACAATCAAAGCTTCAAAAACACACGAAGAACGGGACCTTTAAAAGCAAATATCTCCCTTTGCTTTAAACTTTGAACGTTGTAACTTTGCAGATGTTGTTTATGCTCAAACAGCAACATTACACACTAGCTAAAGTAAGAAAAGTGAAATCATGGTTTACCACCCCTTTAACGCAATTCAATTTAATGTAAATGAAAATTAAGTAAAAAACGAAAGATTTGCGTTGTTTCATTTTTCACATAAACTGAACAAAGAGCTAGAATCTATTTTTTTTTAAGTTTACTGTATTTTTGATCGCATAAGAGACACTAACAAATCTTCCCGACCCCAAACATTTGTACATTAATGTAAATCTTACATTAGCCCTGTGTGTTAGGTGTGTTTACCGAGGGCAGGTGCTGCAATAAGTGTTCATTAAATAAAGGCTTGGTTAAAACGCTCAAACTGAGACAACATAATTTTGAGAGAAGACGCTTATCTAATGAATTAATACAAGAGGGAAAACACACTTACGACCGCATGCATGCTGGGACTTTCCAACCAGAATGCTCTTTAGTTGTGCGCCTTTGCTGAAAATATCTTCACCAAAATATCCTTGAATAGTTTATTTTACACCATCACACCACAAAGTTTCCTTCACCATCTCAGGAGGAAGTGTGTTTCATGAACACGGATGTTGTTTGTCAAGACTTGAGCTCCCGAAGTGCAATAATGCTGCTTTACTTGTGTGGCCAGTATGACAGAAAGAAGTGTGTGTGACTTGAGGAATCATGAGCCTGACGCAACACATGGTTAGCACACATTTTAATGGGGGAAACCATTAAATGCATGACAGTGAGTTACAGGTTGACATCATGATCTGTGAGTATATACTCGAAGATGAATACATATCCATACAGCTGCATAGATGGAAAACAGAAATAATTACAAAAACCAAATGCAACCCTGGAGTGTCATTTTACAACGTCAGGTTCTCTGCAGAACTGTGTTAAATAAATATACAGCAAAATATTTGACAGTCATTTACCCTACATGAACGTCTGATTTAACGTTAGGGAGTAATAAGCGGCCGTGTGCATAAGATGGTTGAATTTATTCAATGTTGAGCTTACAGAAAGAAAACAACCACCAGCCTGTCGAATCAAACCAGCACAGAAACACTGGGAGAAAAAGCAGTTTTGTCCCTCACAACGATCCATATTTGGACGGGTTTCAAATCAGAAGCAAATGAAATAAATATATACACGTATGGAAACGAGGTCCACAGAAAGCTGATATTAGAGATGGTGAGATTATAATGAGACTGTACACATCTGACGAGTGTGATTTCAGGTCAAACATAACTCATAACTGTGTCGATTCATGTCTTTATAGCACGAGCCAAATAAACATGTGCTTGTCCTCGCCAATATTACTCATACTTCAGATATTTCACGTGTAAAAAGTGAGCTACAGGGAATAATCTGGGTTCACAATAATAGTGAAGAAATTATATTTAGCATGAAACCTATTTTTCAGACCTATTTACTGCATTAAGACAAAAATAAGCACATTTTTTTTCTCTCTCTCTCTCTCTCTCTCTCTCTCTCTCTCTCTCTCTCTCTCTCTCTCTCTCTCTCTCTCTCTCTCTCTCGTTGTTTCAATAAGGACAAACTCAGCCGCTTTAACCGTTGGGTTTCTAGTTCAACGGTTGGATTTGTCCATATTGGACTTGGGTTAATGTACACACACACACACACACACACACAGACACACACACACACACACACACACACACACACACACACACACACAGACACACACAGACAGACACAGACAGAGACACACAGACAGAGACACACACACACACACACAGACACAAACACATACACAGACAGACACAAACACACACACAGACAGACAGACACAGAGACACACACACACACACACACACACACACACAGACACAAACACACACACAGACAGACACAAACACACACACAGACAGACAGACACAGAGACACACACAGAGACAGACACACACACACACACACACACAGACAGACAGACACACACACACAGACAGACACACACACAGACAGACAAACAGACACACACACACACACAGACAGACAGACACATACACACAGACACACACAGACAGAGAGACACACACACAGACAGACACAAACACACACACACACACACACACACACAGACAGTCACACACATACACAGACAGACACACACACACAGACAGACACACACAGACAGAGAGACACACACACAGACAGACACAAACACACACACACACACAGACAGACACACACAGACAGACACACACACACACACACACACAGACAGAGACACAGAGACAGACACATACACACACACACACACACACACACACACACACAGACAGAGACACAGAGACAGACACATACACACACACACACACACACAGACAGACACACACACACACACACACAGACAGTCACACACATACACAGACAGACACACACAGGCACACACACACCTACAGTGAATATATGAATATATTTCACTGTATGGGATGTGTGTATATATATATATATATATTTTTTTTTTTTTTTTAAACAATGCATGTATTGAAATATATGAAATATATTGCTACAGTGAAATACATACATATATTTTATATAAAATAATATTTAATATATCTATATATTTCACTGTAGGGTGTGTGCGTGTGTGTGTGTTCATATATATATAGCCTATTTTCTTAATGCAGAAATTGTATGGTCTTAAAATTCTTTTACTGTCTTTATGCAAAAAATCATTTCTTTAGACGGGGTGAAATATGATATTTCTGTCTGAAACTCAGTTGAAAGCTTAAAGAGTTAAACATTAGGATTTGCTCTGAACGACGGATCATTAACCGGCATCAACACGAAGAGCCACATTATAAA
Source organism: Romanogobio albipinnatus (assembly GCA_023566225.1). Lineage (NCBI taxonomy): Eukaryota > Metazoa > Chordata > Actinopteri > Cypriniformes > Gobionidae > Romanogobio > Romanogobio albipinnatus. Next base: position 48,076,119 of record CM042256.1, on the reverse strand, counting down.
CATTAAGAGAGAAAAAACTGAATTTAGTGACCTATAGAAGTTATTCTCTAATCATTGGACCCAAAAAGCCTTAAAAATCTCAATAAAATCTGTATAATGCTACAGAAAGATAATCAATGGTGCTATAGTTCAGATTCAGTCTGGGTTATTAACTCTAGATCATCTGTTGTTTGCAGATTAAACACCTTAAACAGAATCCGAGCACGAGACAGACGCCACGGTTATATCATCATCATCATCATCACTATGTTATATTGTTATATATTTGAGCAGGTTGAAGATCACAGACTCCTCTAGACGTCATGCTGAACCCGTCCATCCGTGGCATTACGAGACCACACAGCCTGTGTCTTTCTGCGGCTTCAGATCCGGCTCCTTCACTGGCTTGATCTCCTCATCGTGCTTCGCTTTTGCCTAGAAGGAGGGAAGAAATAATAGTTTATAGCTTGATGTAAAAATAGGACATTATGACAGTCAACAGCATACATTTATGATGACCCTAAAATTCAAGATATCAGGGGAAAATGAGTTTTTGGCTCATATTTATATCATCATATGATATAGTTGAGCAATATTAGATTAGATTAGACTCAACTTTATTGTCATTACACAAGTACAAGTACAAGGCAACGAAATGCAGTTTAGGTCTAACCAGAAGTGCAATAGCAGCAAGTGCAGGACATGGAAATGTACTGAATATATATAAATATGTATAAATAGAGAGACGGTTATTACTATAAACAGAATTTACAGGTGAATATGTACTATGAATATAATATACAGATGGCTATTACTATAAACAGAATTTTACAGATAGAGGTATACAATAATATGTTAGGCTAATATGAGGAATAGCAGTGGATTAAGGTAGTGCAATAAATTATGGACAGAGCTATCCGAAAGAAAGTGTAAAAGTGCAGTGGAAAGTGATTGCATATTGCAGTTAGAAGTACGGTGCAAAATGCAAATGTAAACAGTTGGTACTATAAATACAGTCGGCAGTGCAAATGAGCATAATCCAGTTAAGATATGGTAGTGCAGAATGCATAAGTAAACAGTTGTTACTGTAATAAACAGTCGGTAGTGCAAATAACAAAGTGAAGGCAGATATCACACGAGTGTTGTTTTTGTCCCGAGTGCAAATGTGATATTGATTTTATACGACAGTTCAATAAATAAGAAGTTAATGTTGTATTTTAGACACAATATTGTCTGTTTTTGGTCAATTTTGCCAATAGGAAATATTCCCTAAATCCAGAGCAGAACTGTCATGTGTCTCGTGCTGCGTTCACACCAAACGCGAATAGAGCGTCAGGAGCGAGTGATGTCAATGGAAAGGCGCGTTGACGCGATGGACGCGATTCCACCTCATTCGCGCGTCCAGTTCCAGTGGTGCTTTTTGTGCATTCACACGTTTGAGTTGAAAAATTTGAACTTTGGCATCAATTTGCGCCGCGTTAACCAATCAGGAGCCTGCTCGCTGCTGTCACGTGGTAAAGTGACGTGATGAGAAACCCTGCATAATTTAAAAATACTACTATTGTGTCATAAAATGTAGTTTTAAGACTTTTTCAGGTGAGAATGTAGTTGTTTAAATCTGTGGTTTGTTTATAAAGGGAGCGCCTATTTAAAAAAAATAATCTTGCGTTTGTATAATAATCTAGCAGAGGAAAGGCTGCTCTCTCTGGGGTTAAAGGAGAACTCTCCTTTAATATACATAAAGAGTAGTGGTGTCAACAATAATCGATTCAGCGATGCATCGCAATGCGGGGCATGCACGATTCAGCATCGATGCGGCAAAGTGCCATAATCGATTATGTCACCGTTTATTTTCTGGCCTTGAGTTGAACAATAAAGTTGTGAAGTTTCAATTACTTCCAGGGTCATAACAACAACAATCAAGATGGCTGAGGCGGAGGGAGATGACCGCGATAGACGGGTAATTAAAAACGCACCCAAAGCTTGGAAAGCGGACATCTGCACATTTCGGATTCTGACGCCGGCTTCACACCGCACGCGTTAGCAGGGCAGGAGCGGTGGGTGTGGAGAGCGGGAGCCCGCGCCCCCATTGTGGATTCACACTGGCAGCGTTTGTCTCGCGCAGATATTGCAAATACAGACAAATATTGAACATTATGTCACATTTTCCTGTCTCGTGCTTTGATTTATGATGGGCAGCATATGCTGTGATTGTGAAACACACGGGGCACTTCACTACATGATTTCATGGTGAAATTTGTTATTTTACATGTTAATCTGGTCAGTTTTGATCAAGAACAATCCACTGTGGCTTTAAATCAGCGTGAGCAGCGCGGCAAAAATAGACTCGGCGCCGAAACGATCGCGGCACTGCTGCTTCTGCTCCTGCTCCTGCGATGCGATGAGCTGCCGCGCCGCCTCTGCGTGCGATGTGAATGCTCTAATCTGTTAACATGGGCGCCGAAAAAAATATGCGCTGCTTACGCCCTGCTAACGCGCCTGCCACACTAAAATCAAGCACGAGAATTGACGAGTCCCTAGTGTCAACGTTACTGTGTGTGTTGCACTGAATATTTTTATTGCTGGGTGCCTGGGTGGTGGTTGTTGTTACAATAGTGTGACTGTAATTACGGATTAATATTTGCACAGGAGTTCATGAAGTGCCCTGTCTTAAGTGTTTTTTTTACACACAGTAAAAAGCTCTGTGTTCACTGCTGGAAAAAGTTGGCTTAGTTGGTTATTATTGCTCTATATAATTTCAAATGGTTCTAAAGCAGAGCGAAGAGAAACATTTCTCATTCAAAGCACTGAAAGCAGTGATTTATGTTTTCTTTTTCAGGTTTGAAAATGCCATATCCAATACCCTATACCATTCAATTTTATTTTATTTAATGACATTTATGTCAAAGATACAGGAGAGTGATAATACACACATAGCAGCCAATAAAATCTGTTGTTCAATATCTGACTCCTTGTATTGCCTCATGACTGATTAAAAATTTGCCTTGTTGTGTGCAGTAGAATTTTGATGCATCGCAATACATCGTAGAATCGAATTGAATCGAATCGTTACCTGGTGAATCGTAATCGAATCGAATTGTGAGGGCAGTGCCAATGCACACCCCTAATAAAGAGTGTCTTTGTGCCTCTTAACAGACACAAAATGCAATTAAAATGTCTGTCCAACATGAACAGGGCCCTTACATGACAACGAGATGCGTTTAGCAACTTAGCCCTGTTCATGTTGGACAGACATTTTAATTGCATTTTGTGTCTGTTAAGAGGCACAAAGACATTCTTTATGTATATGCCCCCATAGCTGCCGTGTTAGCGGAGTGGGAGCTCTGGGCATTAACTGTAACAGCTCCGTGTTGCAAGCACCAATCCGGTTCGGGTTTTTTCCTATAGACAGTACTCATAAAGATATAACGAGCAAGATTAAACTTAAAAATTCACCGGAGTTCTCCTTTAACCCCGGCGAGAGCAGCCTTTCCTCAGCTAGTCCTTCTGCCGTCTGCCGCTGGCTCTGATGTCCTGTAGTGGCTCGTCTTGTGTGGATCTATCGGCCGATCTTTAGTGTCATGAATCTATAATTTGTTGTCTGCCAAATCGTTTGGACTGAGGGCAAAGAGAAGTTTCATAACTTTATTCTTTAGGATATTTAAATATAGCTCAGTCCCTCCAGAAAAACGCGATTATGCGATCGCATGATTTAATGCATATCAGCCAAAGTCCGCATATTTATGCAGGGGGCCGCATTTTTTCAAATACGCCGCACTTTCGCCGCATAAAATGCCTATTTCCGCGTGCAAAATATGCGGGGCTAGCATGATTTCATAATCCCTGCATTTTCCTTGCAAAAAAAGTCATATACTGTATATATTAGCAGAAAGTTGAAAAATGTTCGTTTACTTCACACAAGAGCCGCCATTTCCGCCTATTGCCATGGGAACGTTTTGAAGTGACGTAATTACCCGACGTGAACGTCATCGAAAAGCTGCAAACCCCGTGGAGAAACCATAGATATCGGTGAAACCATGATGAAGCGCAAACTCCCATTTGCCAACAAAAATAACAGCAAAAGACGCGCAAAGCAGTTTCCCGGTGTGCTGACCGATTTCAAAACACAGCATCATGAAGCTTCGAAGCGTTATGAATCAGTGAGTCGATTCAGAGGTTTGAAGCGTTATGAATCAGTGAGTCGATTCAGCGGTTTGAAGCGTTATGAATCAGTGAGTCGATTCAGCAGTTTGAAGTGTTATGAATCAGTGAGTCGATTCAGAGGTTTGAAGCGTTATGAATCAGTGAGTCGATTCAGCGGTTTGAAGCGTTATGAATCAGTGAGTCGATTCAGCAGTTTGAAGTGTTATGAATCAGTGAGTCGATTCAGCGTTTCGGAACACCAAAGTCACGCATTTCAGCAGTTTGACACGCGATCCGAATCATGAATCGACTCACTGATTCATAGCATCATGATGCGGTGTTTTGAAATCGGTCATCACTATATAAGTCGTTATTTAGTTTTTTTTTGCGCACAATAACTATTATCGTCGCTTCATAAAGTTATTGTAGAACCACTGTAGTGAGATGGATTTTGTAACAACGTCTTTAGTACTTTTTATGGGTCTTGAGAGTGACATTGAGCCAATGGAGGCCTTTCTGAGCCATCGGAATTCAACTAAAATATCTTCATTTGTGTCTGAAGATGAACGGAGGTCTGACGGGTGTCCAACGACACGAGGGGACGTCATTAATGACAGAATTTAAATTATTGGGTGAACTAACCCTTTAAGAGATTGCACTTTGTGAATTGGAAGCACTCAAATGTCTGTTTTGTAAAGCTACCTCTGTAAAACAGGAAGTTTTTTATTCATTGTTTCAGAAGTTGTAGCATATTCCTTTTGTAAAGCTACAGAACTTGTTTGACTCAATGTTTTGTAAATTTGAGCCGTGTGTTTATTAAGGTCTTCAATAAAACAAGATGAGAACTTAAATATTCCCAGCACTTTCTGTCATGTAGTGCTTTTTTTCTCTTTTTCTTCAAACCACAGTTTTTGCAAGTTCCCGCAATTTCATCGCATAAAATTGCATAAATATCCCGCATTTTTCATCGCATTTTTTAAGAAAACGTGCCGCATAATCAAGGATTTTTGCCCGCAACAATCACAAAAAAAGCCGCATTTTTCTGGAAGGATTGAAACCTGCAGTGAAGATAATGTAGGAGTTGCCTGGACCACATTTGTGTGGCTATTAATGTTTAATATATATTTTGAATGAAAATGAAAAGTGGTGTTTTATGACATATTTCTCCTGGAGCGCCTTGAACGCACGTCTATTTCATTTCAAACGCTCAATTTATATGCGCGTCCACAGCAAATTGGACGCGCGTATGAATCGAGCATTTGAAGTGAAATAGACGTGGGGATTAAAAATGTTCAAGCGTCCAACTAGATGCGGTAGACGCGATTTTGACGCTCTATTCGCGTTTGATGTGAACGCAGCATCAGAGCAACACAGCAGTGAGTGAATCAGTCAGGTGAATCAGTGATTCAATGACTCGTTCATAAAGAGAGCCATTTACTTCATTCCTGAATGAATCAGCCGAGTGAATGAATGAATGAACGAATGAATGAATGAATGAATGAATGAATGAATACGAAAACGTAGGCAGCTGACTTGTTGCCACGCTGCCTTATCAGGCAATGACTTTGCTTTTCTAAGGCAGTATAACCGTTTAATGATCTACAGCAAAATAGAGTGAGAACTAAAAGATTTAATTACTACAGAAGAAATTTCTCGCTAGAAATGACATCAGAAGTGGAAAACTTTAGTCAAAAATGTACATGTACACACAAATTGACCAGCAACTTCAACATCTTCCTTTTTCTAGCTCAACTGTCACCGAATGTAACGCATAGGATTGTTGGATATCAAAGGCAGCAAAGGATACATCAATGCTGCCTTCAAAACTCGATCAGTGAAGCGAACACTGGATTCGGCCTTCCTACTAGGGATGCTCCGATTTTTTGCTGCCGATACCGAGTACCGATTTCTTGTCATGGTGATCGGCCGATCCCGATTCCAATGCTTCACTGATTTGTTGATCACTGTTAACCTTTTTCAGATAAAAAAAAAAAAACTATAGATGTTGCCTTTATTATATTTTTGTTACATTTTTATGTAATGTAATGTAACTATTGTTTTAACAGGGTACTAAATAATCACAAAAATTATTCATTATACAGCGAACACTTTAATATGCTTTTAAAATGGGGTTTCTGCATAAAACTATGCATATCAGGATACCTAATAGGGCTGTATTTTCTATGTTTTTCTATTTGGATAAAAACAAATCTGTATTTATTTTAATAATAATTTAATTTCACATCCTGCCCAATGATGTCCTACAAACAATGAAGGCTATAAACAAATACAGTGAATGTAATGTAGGCATGTATTAATAATTTTATTTTTTAAATCACTGAACTAAAAATGAAAATAAAAACAAAAGCATATGATATTAGCCTATATTTGATTATCTCATTATAATGGTCACTTTCATAAAAATATACATACTTGTAGGTTTAAAATTCTACATATGGCACATTTATTGTCCAACATCAAATAATTTAGAAATATGTATACTTTAGTCAGAATTATTGCGTTCTTTGCGCTCCGTGTGTTTGGCGCGGATGCGAGCGAGAATTTTAGTGGAGATTCACATGCAGAAGGCATGTCGTCGTCTCCTGACAGCAAAAAGGACATATTTGCATGACTTTCTAACATTTACAGATGGAGAATATACCTGTGAAATGTAAGTTATGCACTGAGGAAAGCACCACATCTCAAACGCATGAAACACCGCAGGTATCCAGGGTCGGCCCTGCAGGTATCTGTCTGTCTGTCAGCACAAGTATCTCTCAGAGCGTCTGACAGGGCAAGCTGCTTTACATACATGTTTAATATCTTACCAGTTATTTTAAAGTCCCTAATATAAAGCATGTCATGTTTAGTTGTGACATGTCAACTTGTATCGGGCACTTTCCCTGCATCAGCTCACTCTGCGTACGTATTTTTCAGATGCATTCGTATCAATCTACTGTATATCAATACTTCTGAACGGCGTTCGCCCATCCCTTAGGACCGTCTGACCCGTGTTCAACAGCTGTTTACATGAACCGGCGGGCGGTGGACAGGGGTCAGCATGGGCACCCTGACTGGTCAGCGGCTGTGCCGCCCCATATGCAACAAACTGAGATGCTCTGTGTATTCTGACACCTTTCTATCAGAACCAGCATTAACTTCTTGAGCAGTTTGAGCTCCAGTAGCTCGTCTGTTTGATCAGACCACACGACCAGCCTTCGCTCCCCACGTGCATCAATGAGCCTCGGCCGCCCATGACCCTGTGGCCGGTTCTCCACTGTTCCTTCCTTGGAGCACTTTTGATAGAGACTGACCACTGCAGACCGGGAACACCCCACAAGAGCTGCAGTTCTGGAGATGCTCTGACCCAGTCGTCCAGCCGTCACAATCTGGCCCTTGTCGAATCCTTACGCTTGCCCATTTTTCCTGCTTCTAACACATCAACTCTGAGGACAAAATGTTCACTTGCTGCCTAATATATCCCACCCACTAACAGGTGTTGACGAGATCATCAGTGTTATTCAATTCACCTGCCTGATTGGTGTATATTCACTATTTAAGGGCTCTTATTTGTGTGAAGGGAAAGATGTCCTCACCTTGTCGTCTTTCGGTCCTCTGGTAAGGTCAAAGGTGGCGTAGACTTCGGGTGTGCACTGAGCGCTGAGAGCCGGGAGCTCGAATGGAGTCGGTTCAGCCAAACCATAGCTGGCCTTCAACTCCAGAGCCGGAGCTTCAGCGGGAACCTTATGAAAGTAACTGACACAGACATTCAGCCGTGAGTTTTATAGGAAACTTTTGTATCGTACTGTTGCTTTGCATGTTAAAGAGGACCGATTATGCCCCTTTTTCAAAGTCTACCCTACTAGAACAGGCTCTCCCTGCTTGAATGTTGATTATTTTCCTCATATTCTCCATTGTTGCAGCTCCTATCTTCACAGTCTGTCAGTAACGCTCTGTTTAGTTCCGGTCTCTATGAAGCCCCTCCTTCTGAAAAGCACACTGTCCTCTGATAGGTCAGATGGACTAATGTGGTGTGATTGGTCAATTGCTTCCAGCGTGTTTGGGAAATGTACCACCCCTTCTCCTAACCGCCAGTTTCAACACCCTACTAACTCAACCAGGCCCCGCCCCTTTATTCTGCATATGAATGATTAAAATGAGGAGAAAATTGTGTTCGTTCCCGGAAGAAACTCAAGACTACAATGGAGGCGTTTCAGAGAGTTCATAATAGGTCCTCTTTTATACGCTCTAATGTAAGGCGTGTAATATATTCTCTGGGTGTGTTTGCTGACTCACATGAAGCCGTTCTCTCTCTGGCATTTCTCCAGGGTGTTTTTGATGAACGAGCCCAGTTTCTTGAAGAAGAGCTGCTCTGAGGGTTTGGCGGTGCTACCGGGACCCTTCATCTGACGGTACTCTTTACACAAGGCTTCAGCGCGCGAGTAACCTGCCGCCATTACAACCATCAGAAGGATTTCACACATGAGATTTAAATATTAACAGCTGTAAATAATCAGAAACTACAAGCCATTACAACATCATTTTGAAAATACACATTCAACCTTCTCAGCCAGTTATGAAGATGATTGAAGCATTGCAAGGTTCCTTTCTTTACTATCGATGCTAAAAATAACAAAATATCTTTGAATATAAAATAAGGAGTCATTATTTAATGCATTTATACACCTTTGTTAATGTAAAATTAACTAATCAGCTTTCGATCTTAATAACGCATTAGTAAATGTTGAGATTATTGTAAAGTGTCACCAAAATGTCCCAACTATACATCATAATTGACTGAAAAGTTTGATATTTTACTGAGAGATTGATTATTAGCGTACATTTCTCAGCCTCCTGCAGGGATCGTATGGCCTCTCCACATTTATCCCCCGCTAGAAGAGTCTGTCCATGATAGCAGTGTGCCTGCAAATCACATAATCATACAGTCAAATGTCGAAAATAGTGATCACATCCAAACATTCCACTCGTCTGCCATTCTTCAAACTAAAAGAAAGTCCCGCCTCAAACTAAAAACATTTGGTTGGGTCAATATTGAATGTCTCCAAAGACTTTACATATAGGTGCACTCTGATTACTTATGAATGGGAGAAAGTGCAACACCCAATATGGCGAATAAGCCCCGCTTTCTAAATGAAAGAGCCAATCGTTGATTAGTAAAGTCATTGTGTCACTGCAGCTGCCATTAGAAGCTCTGGTTGCTATAGAAACAAATTCAAAAATTCAATTTAATTGTAAGCTTGGCGAACAGTTTTGGAGAATTTGATGTCTCCCCATTTATATGAGCTGCACTCGCACGCCCGAGAGGCGTTTCAAAGATGGCCGCCGAGTGAAACTACTTGTCTTAAAGGGACTTTGATGTCTCCTACAATAAATTTACATGCATCAAAGGTCAAAAACACTTTCATTTTCTCATAATATCCATTGCCCTTTTTCTTACAGAGCGAAACAAATTATTCAGTCTCTTTAAACCCCGCCTCTCTGAGAGCTGCTCTGCTCTGATTGGTCAGAGGGCCCATTGTCTGTTGTGACAGCGTCTTCTCGGCATGAATAACACGAGCCAAACTCTTCCAGTCTCAGCTACAACTACAGTGTTTGTGGGCGGGACACTTTCAACCACTTCCAGAGGTAGAAGAAAACACATTGCTTTCGTAGTGTAGACGCTCATGTGGTCAAACAGCCACTAGAACACATCTACTCTCCGCCTACAGACCAAATGCATTAATATTATGGGACACGAGCTAGACAAACAGGATTTAAACTTTGTCGGCTGAAGGCCCAAGTTTGGTTTGAAGACGAAAAATGTATCACTATTCCTGATTTCTGCTCTTGACCATTCGTTTATTTGGCCCATTAGATGGAAAGACCTGAAAAAGCCCACACATTTACTCGCCCATAGACCCGCCCCTCGAAGAAATCAGGACAGAAGAGGATGAAAGTGGACAAAAGAGACGGATTAAAACACCAGGTGTAAACGGGAATGTGTCTCTCTCGTCTACTCGTGATCCGATCGACTAAAACGCATCTTAATCCCAGCTGTAAACAGGGCCACAGACATCCTGACGCGTTAATGTTCAGACCATAGACTGCAAAAAATATGGACGTAGTGTCCGTGACGTCACCCATGGGATTCTGAAGAGCAGTTCTGAAGTGTAAAGTAGGGTCGAGCTGGCCGTCGCCATCTTGTCAGCGCGTCACTCCCGGATAATAGAAAATGGGCAAAGAGGCGGGACGTGGGCGGAGCTGAGGTGACGTGATGACTTAGGGTTAGGGGTGTAACGTACACGTATTCGTATTGAACCGTTTCGGTACAGGGCTTTCGGTGCACGCGTGAACCGAACGGTTATGAATGTAATCTTTAACAGTTAACAGTCGGCTTGTTGTAAGCGCGGAACACACTTCAATCCGAGTTCCCACACGAACATATTAAGTATTCAGTCCATTTTATCACGAAATTCATACGATAAATGCCGTTTTAACGCTCTTTAATGTGACGTGACTGATAGACGCGTATCAGTTCAACTTAAAGCAGCAGCGCGCGAGTCAATGCGATCATCTCTTCCTAAAGAATAAACATAAATTAATACATCTTAAGATATGTTGAGGATACATTACAACTTACTGAAATGTATCATATGTCGTGTAATCGCTCCATCTGTGTTTCAACCGCGGAAAGACAATAAAACTGCTTGTAAACAATGTCATGCAGAATCACGTTTACTCAGAAGTCCTTCAGTGTCCACAGCTGTAGCTCACTAGAGAAATCAACTCTTTCACTGAATACATGCACTATATTAGCCGTTATATTCACTATATTAGCCGTTATATTCATTATATTAGCCGTTATATTCATTATATTAGCCGTTATATATTCATTATATAGCCTGTTAGTGATGTCTTGTTTATTTAATGTATGTTTAAATAAACCTGTCATGAAAATTACAGCCACTAAATTATTATATTTCAACAACGAATAAAAATAATTAGATTTAGAAGTTAATGCAAAAACTGCCTTATGTGAAGCTTATGAGTGTTGATTATTATATCTAAAAATAAATAGCAACTGAATTTAGGCTAATAGTTTGGGCTCTGTTGTTAATCTTTAATAGCTATATGTAAGTAAGGGCTCCCTATATAGTTTACAGCATTATCTTTAAGAAACTTTTAGTTTTAATTTAATTCATTTAAGGACAGACACAATTTTTTTCATTAAACCACTGTTGAATAAAAATTAATAAAAAGCAATTTTGTAAAACTGCTGTACTGAACTCATACCGAACCGGGACTTCAAAACCGAGGTACGTACCGAACCGTCAGTTTTGTGTACCGTTACACCCCTACTTAGGGTGCATTCACACTTGTAGTTCGGTTCGTTTGGTCCGGACCAAAAAACAAAAACAAAACATATAGTCCTGGTCCGCTTAGCGTTCACACTGGCATTTTTAACAGCGAACCTAAAGTTACCGAGCCAAAGGCATAGGGATATTTATGCAACCGACCCCTGATTGGTCGGCTTTTATGACGTATATTTCGCGACGGAGCTGCTCACCGAACATTCAAAACAATGCTGTGTGCTGGATTAAACGCCATCATTTAATGCGTGTACATATGGTTTTATTTTTACCAGAGAACTCACGAAGAGCTCATCAAATGTTCAGCACATTCAGAACAGCAGCAGGATTTCCTCCGTTGTGCAGAAACGCAGATCTGCATATATTGATGTGGCACTTTACCTCCTCGTTTGCCCTCTACTCATTTTGGATACACCGATCTTTCCTCATCGTCATATCAGCTGACTTGTAGCGGCATCTTGTGACATCACTTCCTATTTTTGGTTCGTTTACATGTCTTTGGTCCGTGTTGCATTCATATATCAATCGAACCGCACCAGAGTTGGTTTGGAAGCGGACCGAGACCCATCTCTTTAGCGGTCTCGGTCCGCTTGTTTGGTTCGCACCAAGGTTCGGATGGCAGCGTTCACATGCGTTCAAATGAACCGCACTAACCGAGCGATCGCACCAGGGTTCGTTTTAATCCAACCAAACATGCCAAGTGTGAACACACCCTAACAGACAGCAGACAAACGGCAATCCACCTGTCACTCAAAAGTGGCCACGCCCTTAATTATGCAGAACTTTAAGGCTTTATATAATGTAAACGAATGAGTTATAAATAAATTCACCCCCTCACAGTCGTCATGAAGGGCAAAATTAGCCGTATAGACCAAAAGCACAATGTGTCCCAGACTGTAAACATGTGTTCTTCTGCTGTAAAGTTGGGCATTTTAACATGAGCTCAGTGAGATTCTGCTCCTTCTGGAGCCTGTCTCTAGCGGCCAGTCCATTAACTGCAGTTTAAGTCACTTCTGTATCGGCTTCAAGAGAAACTGCGGGAGGTTGCCGCTTGGTTCAGATGGACTCACATAAGCCATGTAGAAGTGCTGCTTCAGCTGCAGGTATTTCTTCCATTTACTGCTGCATTCTGGGTCCAAAGTGTTCAGAGTGTGATCTGAAAATAATATGAAAAATCATCTTTTAAATGATGTATAGTGATGCAAGTTATTATACGGCTATCTGAAGTATGTTATTAATATTTGTAAATGCTCTCATGTGTCCTGCTGCACTCTCACATAATCTTATTTCAATTTACATCAATATTTAATGTGTATGTATTTTTTTATTATATTTTGTAAGATGACAACTGACTGCTCGACCATTTACATTATTTGATACATATGTTTAGATATAATCATAATTTGCACAACAAGCATGAACAACTGTTCATAGGGCAGTTATTAATCTTAACAGATACAACTAATGTATTAGTAAAAGTTAGTTAAATAACTAGGATTAATATGTGCTGTAGAAGTATTGTTGTTACTTCATGTGAGCTAATGTAGTTAACAGTACAGTGAAAACTGTAATATTGTGAAATATTATTATAATTTAAAATAACTGTGTTCTATGTGAATATATAGTAAAATATAATTTATATCCTGTGCTTAAAGCTGAATTTATCATCGTTACTCCAGTCTTCAGTGTCACATGATCCTTCACAAATCATTCTAATATTTTCTGTTTGTCTATTTAATAATATATATATTTTTTTTAAAAGTCCTATGTGTTCTGTTCTAGATTAATTGAGACTTGTTACAGCACTTGCATATTGTTGCCCTTGGCTGTCCTAGTTGCTTCTATTGCACTCCTTTGTAAGTCGCTTTGGATAAAAGCGTCTGCTAAATGACTAAATGTAAATATGAGGATTTGCTGCTCAAGAAACATTTATTATTATTATCATCAAATGTGGAAAATTAGATAGATTTTCAGGATTCTTTGATGAATAGAAAGTTTGAAATATAAATAATTGTAACGTTAAAAATGTGTCACTTGTGAATATATAACATATTATAAATATATACCCCAAAATTTGGAAATACAGGCAAATTATAATGCAGAATTTAAGGGAAAGTTCACCTAAATATAAACATTTTGTCATCATTTACTCAACCTCAAACCTGTTTGAGTTTCTTTCTTCTGTTGAACACAAAAGACAGGGCTCGACATTAAGCCTGTTCACGTGTAAGTAGTAAAGTGAAATCTGTCTCCGTCTCAAATCTCATTTGCTTGTCCGGAATTTTTTTTTTTTGGTAAATATAATTTATTCTGAAGCAATATTCTCACCAGTGTTCAATCAGCTTTGACATATTTAAATCTGCATATCTTTGATATTTTTACCTTTTATTTCCATAATCTTATTAAATATAGGCTATGCTTCAGCTTTCATTTTATATTCTTAAATTTTATCTATAAATTAATTTAGAATAAGACACTATAGGGATATACCAATCAAAATAAATAATTTACACTGAAAATATATTGTTTTTAAAAAAAAAAAATTCAATATACAATTAAGAAATGTTGGAAAAAATGTTTAAACATGAAACTAAACCACCAGTAGGTGGCAGCAGGTGACCGTCTTAATGAGTGAGTCATTGAGTCGATTCATTCAAATGGATGATTCATTCACGAATGAGGCAGTCGTTTATGAACAGGTCATTGAATCTTAGATTCAACCGATTCATTCAAACACTGAATCATTCAGTAACACACTCATGCTGTGAGAAGCGTCATGGTTCTGCTGGATCTTTGTTTGGAACTATTTTTGCTGCTGAAATAGAACAAAGACGGTCAATATTGCATCTAAAATGTAAATTACTTAATGTTAATTAATTGTTTATGGAACTGTCATATGACATCAGGGCCGTTTCTAGCCATTTTGACGCCCTAGGCGAAATCCTTATTGGCACCCCCCAGCCAAATCTTAAAAAGCAACATGGTATTACTGGTATTATTTTTAATCCTTATTAACAAATACATACATACCATTTTGAAACTGTAATCCTTATTAACAAATATATATATATATACGAATACAATTTGGAAACTACGTATAAAAGCTGTTCCAGTCACATAAAGTAACAAGAATAAATATTGATTCAGTGCGGTCTTTGTTTCTCATTGGCGCTTGAACTTCCCCTTTAAATAACGCAACGCTACGCCCTGTACGACACTATTAGAACTGAATGAATCGATTCAGCTTTCAACACCATCCGTAAAGATGCATTAAATTCGACAAAGCGGTTTAATTAAGGATAATACATATTGTGAATTAGCACATTTTATTATACTATTTTTAAATTGGCTGTTGAAGTTTTATATGGGACAATTACACACTGATCCTTTAACAATGCATTAGCGCAAAAACACACACCTTTTGGAGGTGCACGTAAGAGAAGAAAGCTTAATAGAGTCTAAATATAATGATATCATGAAATGCTAAAGTGAGTGTGATTAGCCTATATCTTGCCTCTATAATACACACCGAGCAATATTACACTATCTGCCCATTTCTCATCGTGATTTCTCGACTGCCACAAATACGGCCCTAACAAAATACAGATTTGTGCACTTTTTATTGTACCTGTTTTTTTTATTGGCCTTTGAATTTAGCTTTATTGTGTGGTTAAAAAAAGCGCTACCTTGCCAAAGCTTCGACCGAGCTCTTTGAGCTAATGGTGTTGAGCACTCCAAATGCAAACTTTACATGCAACATTCAGACAGTAATGACAGTACTCTGATCCAATAGTGTTAGGGGAACCAGTGGGGGCGGCAATCATATTTCAGGGTGGCCTTGACACACTTTACACACACCCCTGATATGCGTTCATTGGCGCCCCTTCAGCTGATGGCGCCCTAGGTGACCGCCTAGTTCGCCTATGCCTAAAAACGGCCCTGTATGACATCAGTGTAACATTTTCATTCGTGATGGTATTCTGGAAAACAGCACTCTTGCTCGTGTGATGTTGCTTAACTGTATCATAGGTTATAAATATAAAAACTACACAAATTTAACCGTGTATGTTGACTGAGATACTTTCTGTGAGAGGCGCTCATTTGTTTTGATTTCTCCTCGAGAGGCTGCGCGAGCGTCAACAGCGCAAAATTGTTACCGTCAGTTCATTATACATTATTATTATTATCCTCTATCAATCGCCACTTACACTAATGAATGCAGAATTATTCTTGCATTTTGGTGATTCCCTAGTTATTTTGGTTATTGACGTTTTAATCAGCTTGTCCGGTCGGGCAAGTAAAATTCTCTTCCACTTGCCCCTTCAAAAAAATCCACTTGTCCCGGACAAGCGTTAATGTCGAGCCCTGCAAAAGATGATATTTTGAAGAATGTTGGTAACCAAACATTGACTTTTCCTACTATAGAAGTCGACAGCTACCGCCAACAGTTTGATTAAATCTCTTGTTTTGTGTTCAGCAGAAGAAAGAAACTCACACAGGTTTGGAGCAACGAGAGGGTGAGTAAATGATAACACAACATTTCTGCGAGAACTGTCCCTTTAAACAGAGAGAAGCAGACGGTTGATCAGACAGTAGTAAACCTACCGGCCTTTTGGTAGAAGTTTGCGGTCTCGAATGACAGCGCTGCGATGAGGGAGGCGTTGTGCTTCAGCTCGATGGCTCTGGCAATGGTCACTAAAACACACACACACGCGAACCGTCATACACACGTCTGGTTCTTTATGGGGACTCTCCACAGGCGTAATGTTGTATACTATACAAACTGTATACTCTCTCCTCTTACACTAACCCTATCCCTAAACCTGCTCATCACACACACACACACACGCACGCACGCACACCTAAACCTACCCATCACACTCACTGACACACACACGCACACCTAAACCTACCCATCACACACACACGCACGCACACCTAAACCTGCCCATCACACTCACTGACACACACACGCACACCTAAACCTACCCATCACAAACACTCACGCACGCACACACACCTAAACCTGCCCGTCACACACACGCACACCTAAACCTACCCATCACACACACACCTAAACCTACCCATCACACACACACACCTAAACCTGCCCATCACACACACATACGCACACCTAAACCTACCCATCACACACGCACACACACCTAAACCTGCCCGTCACACACACGCACGCACGCACACCTAAACTTACCCATCACACACACACACCTAAACCTGCCCATCACACACACGCACGCACGCACACCTAAACTTACCCATCACACACACACACGCACACCTAAACCTGCCCATCACACACACGCACGCACGCACACCTAAACCTACCCATCACACACGCACACCTAAACCTACCCATCACACACACGCACGCACGCACACCTAAACTTACCCATCACACACACACACGCACACCTAAACCTGCCCATCACACACACGCACGCACGCACACCTAAACCTACCCATCACACACACACACACGCACACACACCTAAACCTGCCCATCACACACGCACACCTAAACCTATCCATCACACACACGCACGCACGCACACCTAAACCTACCCATCACACACACACACGCACACACACACACACACCTAAACCTACCAATCACACACACACGCACACCTAAACCTACCCATCACACACAAACGCACACCTAAACCTGCCCATCACACACACCTAAACCTACCCATCACACACACACACACACACACACACACACACACACACACACACACACACACCTAAACCTGCCCATCACACACACAAACCTAAACCTACCCATCACACACACACACCTAAACCTACCAATCACACACACACACACACACACACCTAAACCTACCCATCACACACACGCACGCACACCTAAACCTGCCCATCACACACACACACACACCTAAACCTACCAATCACACACACACACACACACACCTAAACCTGCCCATCACACACACCTAAACCTACCCATCACACACACACACACACCTAAACCTACCCATCACACACACGCACACCTAAACCTACCCATCACACACACACACTCACACCTAAACCTACCCATCACACACACACCTAAACCTACCAATCACACACACACACACACACCTAAACCTACCCATCACACACACACACACACACACCTAAACCTGCCCATCACACACACACACACACACCTAAACCTACCCATCACACACACACACACACTCACACCTAAACCTACCCATCACACACACACCTAAACCTACCAATCACACACACACACACACACACACACCTAAACCTACCCATCACACACACGCACGCACACCTAAACCTGCCCATCACACACACGCACACCTAAACCTACCCATCACACACACACACACACACCTAAACCTACCCATCACACTCACTCACACACTTACACTCACACACACTCTCTCACACACACACACTCTCACACACACATCCTGTAAAGTCAGTGTAAACATGCATGTTTTACCCTCCTGAGCCTCGGCCTGACTCTGCACAATGTAAGTGTCAATGACTCGGGGCTCCAGGTCTCGGCCCTTCTCTGCCGGAGTGATGAGCCGAGGAATATGAGTCTCCTGACAGAAAAGAGAAACATTACCATGGATCAAACAGTAAGCCACTCATGACTATGCCATACAGTGGTTTTACCACATTTAAGCGGTTTAAGGCACTCTGTGTTGTAAAATCTCTCATGGCTTTCTGCTTTAATTCGCCACAAAATAAGTCATTTTACCTTGAGGGTTTTAAATATTCCAGCAGCGATTTTCAAACTCTTGTGAACGTCTTTGGCCTCGTCCTCTGTGACGCTGCAATGTAAAAAACAAAAACTTGTAAAAATGCCTTTAATTAAATATTGAAGCTAAAAACCCAGACAGAATTCATTATAAATACTATATTTTACAGACAGTTAGTTTAACTTGTAATAATGACCAACTTACAGTACATATTCTAATTTATTACAAGGCTACTTGAATAAATTAGTGCTGTCAAACGATTAATTGCATCCAAAATAAAAGTTTGTGTTTACATAACCTACACTCACCTAAAGGATTGTTAGGAACACCATACTAATACTGTGTTTGACCCCCTTTCGCCTTCAGAACTGCCTTAACTCTACGTGGCATTGATTCAACAAGGAGCTGAAAGCATTCTTTAGAAATGTTGGCCCATATTGATAGGATAGCATCTTGCAGTTGATGGAGATTTATGGGATGCACATCCAGGGCACGAAGCTCCCGTTCCACCACATCCCAAAGATGCTCTATTGGGTTGAGATCTGGTGACTGTGGGGGCCATTTTAGTACAGTGAACTCATTGTCATGTTCAAGAAACCAATTTGAAATGATTCGAGCTTTGTGACATGGGACATTATCCTGCTGGAAGTAGCCATCAGAGGATGGGTACATGGAGGTCATAAAGGGATGGACATGGTCAGAAACAATGCTCAGGTAGGCCGTGGCATTTAAACGATGCCCAATGTGCACTAAGGGGCCTAAAGTGTGCCAAGAAAACATCCCCCACACCATTACACCACCACCACCAGCCTGCACAGTGGTAACAAGGCATGATGGATCCATGTTCTCATTCTGTTTACGCCAAATTCTGACTCTACCATCTGAATGTCTCAACAGAAATCCAGACTCATCAGACCAGGCAACATTTTTCCAGTCTTCAACTGTCCAATTTTGGTGAGCTTGTGCAAATTGTAGCCTCTTTTTCCTATTTGTAGTGGAGATGAGTGGTACCCGGTGGGGTCTTCTGCTGTTGTAGCCCATCCGCCTCAAGGTTGTGCGCACCAACAACCATGCCACGCTCAAAATTGCTTAAATCACCTTTCTTTCCCATTCTGACATTCAGTTTGGAGTTCAGGAGATTGTCTTGACCAGGACCACACCCCTGCATGCATTGAAGCAACTGCCATGTGATTGGTTGATTAGATAATTGCATTAATGAGAAATTGAACAAGCGTTCCTAATAATCCTTTAGGTGAGTGTGTGTGTGTGTGTGTACACTGTGTATAATAATTATGTATATATAAATGCACATTCAATCATTCATGTATATATTTAATTAAATTTTGCATGTATGTATATATTTATATATAAATATAATAAATATTTCTTACATATATACACATGCATGTGTGTGTATTTATATATACATAATAATTATACACGGTACACACACACACACGCACACACACACACACATATATTACGTAAACACAAACTTTTATTTTGGATGTGATTAATCGTTTGACAGCACAAGAATAAACTAAATATGTGGGATAAATATGTTTTTATGTGGGAAGAAAAAGAGTGATCTGAGAAACTTTTTTGTTATTTTAGTATTTGATTTCCTATTATAGTATTTATAATTAGTATTAATTACCTTTTATTTTTAAATTTAAATTTTAAGTTAAAATTTTGTTATGTGCTTGTCATTTTTTTTCTATTTAGCTTTAATTTATTTTAGGTTTATACATCTTTAGTACTTCAAGTACCAAGGCAACATTAAATTTTTTCCCCATCTAATATTTTTAAATATACATTTATATTATAGTTTTTCATCTAATATTTATATTTTATTTAAAATGATTAATTTTAGTTAATACCAACACTGGAGAGAAATTAAACTAGCACAACTATGTAGGATTTGTTTTCTTGATGATTGAACATCTGAAAACAGATATGCCGGTCTGCATGTGTACGGCTCTAGCAGATGAAGACGCTTATCTAATCATAAGACCAATCATGATCAGTTATTCCAGAGAATATTCCATTGAACTTACTTCTCCTTTCCAGCCAGTCGTGAGGCAAACTTGGTATACCAGATGGCCACATTAAACGCCATAGACACCAGCTCAAAAACCGCATCCTGCTGCGCACTGGAAAACACAAAATGCCCTTTAATGGGGTCATGCCTCTTAGTCAATACTTTCAGTCCAAGAAAAACATGTTATTTTAGTTCAAATCTGTCATTTGGTAGAAGCTCGTCAAATTAGATCGATGTCAACATGGACACTTTCATCTTCAAAAACCATGAACAAAACTACACAAGATATGTTTGTATGCAATTAAGTATTACTACTAGCTTGATAAATATAATAAATTATGCATTTCAATGTTTTCTTTTAAGAACGTGAAGCTGGAATATAAAGGAATTCATAATGTACATTCATTGCAATGAATTATTTATTTTCATTAATATTTGGATGCTTGTTACATCTGAAATCAGTTGCTTGTTTTAATGCATTATACCTTCTAAAGGATTAACAATGAATAAATTGTATTATAAACATGGTTACAGATATTCATAAGATCATACAATGCATCATAAGGTGTATTACCAGGGTTCGTACAGATACTGTAAAATGAAAATCCAGGACTTTTTTGGTTTTCAAGGACTACAATCGGAGATCTCACTTATCAAACAATATCTTTATTATCTTTCAAAATCTAAAAAAAGGTAAATGGATAAATACAAATAAACTTATAAAAGGTTCAAATAAAGTGCAGCACAATGATTGAAATATACTATGACAAAGATATCGCTTTTCTTATTCAAACCCTCATGAATATATGACTGACCTGAAGAATGAAAGCTGTATCATATATATTTAAATGAGCAATATCACGCTCATGGTCATGTGAAATGGCTCTATATCTATATCAGATGGGCTGCAGCATTAATTTTGCGTCAAAAGATTGTTTTATTAATAAAATTAAACACTAATTTCACATTTGTCTTTTAATAATTTAAGCACTTTTCATGTACCTTTTTATAAATATGAACTTCAATTTCAAAAAGTCAAATTCAAACACTTAAAGGTGCACTATGTAACTTGTCCGTCCGCTAGAGGTCGCCTATTCAAAACAAAGGCGTAGTTTGATGACGCCACGTTTGAGCGCAGACTCTTGGGACATGTGGTCTTCACCTCACAGCCGGTGGGAAAGAATCGGGACAGGACTCGGGCAGAAATCATGTTGATGGATGTGATTATTAACGTTACTGTAGTCTGAAGCAGAGCAGGAGCGAGTGTTGTGGAGCTGAGGAACCGCTGGAGCGAGTGTTAATGAGATGAACGCAACACACACCTCGCGAGCAGCGGGACTTTTATTATGCCACAGTCGCCACTTCCGCTCCTCCGCTCATGAGTGTGAGGTAACGCAGCTCTGCTGATCATATTACACACATCTGAGTGTGCTGATGATGGGATGAAGTTACTCTGTGCGTTCTCTCGCGGGCTGCTATGACACTTGTTCACACTGCAGTGAGAGTAAAGCGTTTCTGCAGAATAAAACCAGAAACCGAGGGGAACGCAGATATGATGTCATCGACAGGCCACGCCCTCACACGTCCCGGTCAAAGACAGTAAAAGAAATGGACACAGCGACTTCAATAGATCCCATAGACTTCAACCAGTGTTAATTTCATTGACGTATTGGATGACAAAAACTATGAAGAAAAATTACTGTCATTTTCGTCAACAAATAAAAGCGAGACGATATGTTAGGGAGGGACGATTAGGGAAGAGATCCAGTGTCAGAATATCCTGTGTAACAGATGCGCACATCTGCGTTATGAATCAGTGAGTCGATTCAGCGGTTTGAAGCGTTATGAATCAGTGAGTCGATTCAGCGGTTTGGATCGCCAAAGTCACGTATTTCAGCAGTTTGACACGCGATCCGAATCATGAATCGACTCACTGATTCATAACGCTTCAAACCGCTGAATCGACTCACTGATTCATAACGC
Organism: Romanogobio albipinnatus; assembly: GCA_023566225.1. Taxonomy (NCBI): domain Eukaryota; kingdom Metazoa; phylum Chordata; class Actinopteri; order Cypriniformes; family Gobionidae; genus Romanogobio; species Romanogobio albipinnatus. Next base: position 48,053,830 of record CM042256.1, on the reverse strand, counting down.
TTCAAACCGCTGAATCGACTCACTGATTCATAACGCTTCAAACCGCTGAATCGACTCGCTGATTCATAACGCTTCGAAGCTTCATGATGCTGTGTTTTGAAATCGGTCATCACTATACAAGTCATTATTTAGGTTTTAGCACAAAAACTGTTCTCGTCGCTTCATAAAGTTATTGTAGAAGCACTGTAGTGAGATGGACTTTTGTGGGTCTTGAGAGTGTACATTGTGCCAATGGAGGCCTTTCTGAGCCAACGGATTTCAACTAAAATATCTTCATTTGTGTCTGAAGATGAACGGAGGTCTGACGGGTGTCCAGCGATATGAGGGGACGTCATTAATGACAGAATTTACATTTTTGGATGAACTAACCCTTTAAGAGATTGCACTTTGTGCATTGGAAGCACTCAAATGTCTGTTTTGTAAAGCTAGCTCTGTAAAACAGGAAGTTATTTATTCATTGTTTCAGAAGTTGTAGCATATTCCTTTAGTAAAGCTACAGAACTTGTTTGACTCAATGTTTTGTAAATTTGAGCCGTGTGTTTATTAAGGTCTTCAATAAAACAAGATGAGAACTTAAATATTCCCAGCACTTTCTGTGATGTAGTGCTTTTTTTCTCTTTTTCATCAAACCGCAGTTTTTGCAAGTTCCCGCAATATCATCGCATAAAATTGCATAAATATCCCGCATTTTTCCATCGCATTTTTTAAGAAAACATGCCGCATAATCAAGGATTTTTGCCCGCAACAATCACAAAAAAAAGCCGCATTTTTCTGGAAGGACTAACTTTTATAGTGCATAATATATAAAGGCATCAAGGAAAGTGATTTTTGTGTACTTGTCGCACAATAAAATTCAATGTTAAATATGAAAGCAGGTGAAAACGGCTGAACATTGTGTGATAGTTACCTTGCAATATTTCCCTGTAGAGTGTCAGTCCATTTGAAGTTCTGGATGAACCGGAGCTTGCTCTCTTGTGTGGTACCATCCAGCGGCAAAATGAATCCTATGAGCATTCAAAAAAAAAGAAAGCAGAGAAACTTTCAACAATGGCAACACCACAACAACAACAACAACAACAACAACACGCCTCTGAGCAAAATAAAGGCAAATGAATAAAACAAGAAACAGCAACATGGAAATATCTGACCGGAGCCACAAGAGAGGAAATATAATATTTCACAAACCCTGTAATAGAGCGAAATATTCATCACTGGATTTCTTCATGATCTCTGGGGTGCATGTGGCATCAGTGAACATGTCCAGCAGTCTGGCCCGCGTCGTTCTCAGGTCACTGACACAGAGATTCAACATTCAGAACAATACACTGGCCCACAAAATCAACATAATGCCAGAATGAAATCCTCACTTGCAGATCTTATTGGCAGCGGGACTGGATGCCACCCCGTACAGGTTGAAGGACACGGGCGCTGTGGATTTCAGAGGGTTTCGGTGGAACCAGTGAGTCATGATGACCTGAACCAGAAGAAAAGATGCTTTTATCAAATAATAATGCATTTCAGTGTTTGATAGCTTCAGCGAGAACCAATGAGGTTCACTCTCGTGTTACGCATCACGTTTGAGCTTCAGCGAGAACCAATGAGGTTCACTCTCGTGTTACGCATCACGTTTGAGCTTCAGCGAGAACCAATGAGGTTCATTCTCGTGTTACGCATCACGTTTGAGCTTCAGCGAGAACCAATGAGGTTCATTCTCATGTTATGCGTCACGTTTGAGCTTCAGCGAGAACCAATGAGGTTCACTCTCGTGTTACGCGTCACGTTTGAGCTTCAGCGGGAACCAATGAGGTTCATTCTCATGTTACGCGTCACGTTTGAGCTTCAGCGGGAACCAATGAGGTTCATTCTCGTGTTACGCATCACGTTTGAGCTTCAGCGAGAACCAATGAGGTTCATTCTCATGTTATGCGTCACGTTTGAGCTTCAGCGAGAACCAATGAGGTTCACTCTCGTGTTACGCGTCACGTTTGAGCTTCAGCGAGAACCAATGAGGTCAATTCTCATGTTACACGTCACGTTTGAGCTTCAGCGAGAACCAATGAGGTTCATTCTCATGTTACACGTCACGTTTGAGCTTCAGCGAGAACCAATGAGGTTCATTCTCGTGTTACGCGTCACGTTTGAGCTTCAGCGGGAACCAATGAGGTCAATTCTCATGTTACACGTCACGTTTGAGCTTCAGCGAGAACCAATGAGGTTCATTCTCATGTTACGCGTCACGTTTGAGCTTCAGCGAGAACCAATGAGGTTCATTCTCATGTTACGCGTCACGTTTGAGCTTCAGCGAGAACCAATGAGGTTCACTCTCGTGTTACGCGTCACGTTTGAGCTTCAGCGGGAACCAATGAGGTTCATTCTCATGTTACGCGTCACGTTTGAGCTTCAGCGAGAACCAATGAGGTTCATTCTCATGTTACGCATCACGTTTGAGCTTCAGCGGGAACCAATGAGGTTCATTCTCGTGTTACGCGTCACGTTTGAGCTTCAGCGGGAACCAATGAGGTCAATTCTCATGTTACACGTCACGTTTGAGCTTCAGCGAGAACCAATGAGGTTCATTCTCATGTTACGCGTCACGTTTGAGCTTCAGCGAGAACCAATGAGGTTCATTCTCGTGTTACGCGTCACGTTTGAGCTTCAGCGAGAACCAATGAGGTTCACTCTCGTGTTACGCGTCACGTTTGAGCTTCAGCGGGAACCAATGAGGTTCATTCTCATGTTACGCGTCACGTTTGAGCTTCAGCGAGAACCAATGAGGTTCATTCTCATGTTACGCGTCACGTTTGAGCTTCAGCGAGAACCAATGAGGTTCATTCTCGTGTTACGCATCACGTTTGAGCTTCAGCGAGAACCAATGAGGTTCATTCTCGTGTTACGCATCACGTTTGAGCTTCAGCGAGAACCAATGAGGTTCATTCTTGTGTTACGCGTCACGTTTGAGCTTCAGCGAGAACCAATGAGGTTAATTCTCGTGTTACGCATCACGTTTGAGCTTCAGCGAGAACCAATGAGGTTTACTCTCGTGTTATGCATCACGTTTGAGCTTCAGCGAGAACCAATGAGGTTCATTCTCGTGTTACGCGTCACGTTTGAGCTTCAGCGAGAACCAATGAGGTTCACTCTCGTGTTACGCATCACGTTTGAGCTTCAGCGAGAACCAATGAGGTTCATGCTCGTGTTACGCATCACATTTGAGCTGCAGCGGGAACCAATGAGGTTCATTCTCGTGTTACGCGTCACGTTTGAGCTTCAGCGAGAACCAATGAGGTTCACTCTCGTGTTACGCGTCACGTTTGAGCTTCAGCGAGAACCAATGAGGTTCATTCTCATGTTACGCGTCACGTTTGAGCTTCAGCGGGAACCAATGAGGTTCATTCTCGTGTTACGCATCACGTTTGAGCTTCAGCGGGAACCAATGAGGTTCACTCTCGTGTTACGCGTCACGTTTGAGCTTCAGCGAGAACCAATGAGGTTCACTCTCGTGTTACGCGTCACGTTTGAGCTTCAGCGGGAACCAATGAGGTTCACTCTCGTGTTACGCGTCACGTTTGAGCTTCAGCGAGAACCAATGAGGTTCATTCTCATGTTACACGTCACGTTTGAGCTTCAGCGAGAACCAATGAGGTTCATTCTCGTGTTACGCATCACGTTTGAACTTCAGCGAGAACCAATGAGGTTCATTCTCGTGTTACGCGTCACGTTTGAGCTTCAGCGGGAACCAATGAGGTCAATTCTCATGTTACGCAGCACGTTTGAGCTTTAAAGTCCTACAGGTCTGGAACGACATGAGGGAGAGTAATTAATGACAGACTTGTCATTTTTGGGTGAACTAGCCCTTTAAGGACAATTAATTTGCTGTTGTATGAAACCATTTTAATACAGTATTAGGTCACCACCAAATGTCCGATCTACACCATCTGGTTACAACTGTTAATCTTAATTTACAGAGAAACACGTCCAATTGGCCAGATTAACTCAACTAGACGTGATTTTCTATATAGCTGTGTGAACGAGTCATTTGATAAGGCAGGTCCATTTATAACATCTCGGCCTTGTTTATCAACAGCTCTATATGAATACAAACAGACACTGACCCAATACACCGGTTCAAAACTATCTAGAGCTAATACTTTATCATCTACATATGACAACACGCTGATCTGTGACCTTAATGCGGTTCATAACACGAATACAGATCTGAGAGAAACGAACCGAGTCAGAGACTCGCTATTCGACAGCAGTTCACGAGTAAACACAGGCTCAAATCTCACAACACACTCATAACGCTGGGTTTAAAGGAAAGAGATATGTATTTATACCAGAAATGTGTCGTCTGACAGAAGTTTGTTGGTTTAATCGGCCAGACTTCAGAGATGTAAGACCAGAAAACGCCAAAACAATGAACGCTCTTCCTGTATGACGTATCTCGGGTGGTGACGTCAATGACACGCCCATTGAATTTAAACCCCTCCCCGCTTACGTCATTTATTTTGACTCGTGGTTTGGTTGAATAATCAATAAAAAAAATGTATATGCACCCCTACAATTTTTTACTTGTATTTTTGTTGGTGTTTCTGTTTAAATATAAGTCAGAATGAGAGAATGAAGACTTACAACATCTCTTTAATTAATCCAGTAATACATTAGTCTTACCACGCCCTTGTGAATTTCGTAAACCTTTATTGCACAGAATACATCAAATCGTTTATTTATGTGTTTATTTATATACAGTACCGGTCAAAAGTTTGGGAATTACTATTTTTTTATTTTTAAAAGTTACTATTTTTATGTTTTTGAAAGCATTTATTTGATCAAAACGACAGAAAAAAATATTATTACAATTTGAATTAACTGTTTTCTATGTGAATATATAGTCAAATGTAATTTATATCCTGTGATCAAAGCTGAATTTATCATCATTACTCCACAAATCATATGATGATTATTATCAATGTTAGAGCAGTTATATTTTTTATAACCCGTGATACTTTTTTCAGGATTCATTGATGAATAAAAAAGTATTTTTTTAAATATTTCTGAAAGAAATTAACACTTTTATTCAGCAAGGATGTGTTAAATTGATAAAATTATAGTATAGTAAAGATAGATATTGTTAGAACAGATTTCTATTTTGAATAAAAGCTATTCCGTTTAACTTTTTATTCATAAATGAATCCTGAAGACTGGAGTAATGATGATAAATTAAGTTTTGATTGAACATTTTATTAATATATTCACATAGAAAACTGTTATTTTAAATTGTAATAATATTTCACAATAATATTGTTTCCACTGCATTTTGATCAAATAAATGTAGCCTTGATGAGCAGAAGAGATAAAAAATATAAAATACAAAAATACAAATATAGTAGTTTCCATTATATATATATATGTTGCCATAGTTACTTTGAAAAAGTAATCGTATTACTGATTACTCCTTTAAAAAGTAACTTTACAGATGACTTGATTTTAAAAGTAACTAAGTTAGATTACAAGTTACTTTATTAGTTACATTCAGCCGTTGCCGACAACACTCCTGCCGCCTCAACATAGAAATGACAACCGTTTTTGCCAACACTCACTTTATTGGAAGTGCATTTTTAACAGTAACGTCATCAATGCATCTCCTGACATTTTAAGTTTAAATTAAAAAATATTTCCTGAAAAAAAAATGTTTTAATAAAAAATTTAATAAAGACTTCACTTAAAGGTCCCGTTCTTCGTGATCCCACTGTTCAAACTTTAGTTAGTGTGTAATGTTGCTGTTAGAGCATAAATAATACCTGTAAAATTATAAAGCTCAAAGTTCAATGCCAAGCGAGATATTTTATTGAACAGAAGTTCCCTTTCAAAGCCTACAGCGAACGGCCGGCTTAGACTACATCCTGGTACTTCCTTCATAAATGACGTCAGTAGAACAGTAGAACAGACTAACCTCCGCCCACAAGAATACGCGAAAAAAGAGGGCGTGGTCTTGTTGCTGTCCCACGTGGAGAAAAGGAAGTGTTGCGTTTGAGTGCGTTTGTCGCCATGTCGTCGAGACGCTGTTATTTTCATCCCGTCAAATCACCTTTGTTTGGCTTTCCCAGGGATGCTGTAGAGATCATTGAGCGCATACATCTCCCCGTTAAGAGGCGTGACCTTTCCATGCAAGTTACGTTCGCTAAGCTGCGGTCAAATCACAATACAGGAACCGTGACACGTTCGCTAAGCTGCTGTCGAATCACAACACGGGAACCGCTGGCACAATCAGAACTCGTTACGTATTTCTGAAGGAGGGACTTCATAGAATAAAGGAACTCATCAGCCGTTTTTAGGACAGTGAATAAAAATACTGTTTTTTTACACCCGAAACATGAACACATGTTATATTGCACACTGTAAACACAATCAAAGCTTCAAAAGAACACGAAGAACGGGACCTTTAATATAAATACTCTCCCCGAGACTCCCCAAGAAGCAAGCAAAAATATATATTTTTACTAAGGAAAATGACTAAAATAGTAACTCACAGTGACTAAATTACTTTAATCTGATTACTGGTTTGGAAATAGTAACGCGTTAGGTTACTCATTACTGGAAAAAAGTAGTCAGTTTAGAGTTAGCGTTACTGGCATCACTGTGTATATATATATATATATATATATATATATATATATGGGCGTCGGAAGCAAAAAAAATGTGGGTGGGTCCTCAGAATTTTTTTTACTGGAGTAGATGCCAATTACATTAAGTACAAATATAGCTTTACTTGCTAAGCGTATAGTTTGGAAAGACAAAATGACGGAAATCGCCATAACATTGAGAGCATCAGTAGTGTAGGGGCACAGTATCTAGTTTTGACACAAATCGACCCGCGGTTCGAGTCCGCCTTTCGCCGAACTCAATCTTCTCCCTTTTCCCATCACATATCAGATCGGAAAGGCATTTATTTTCAATAAAAATGAAGAAAATATTAAAGTGGAAATAAAGCATCTAACATGAGTTTAATAATACGTGTTTATCGATTAGGGGTAAACAGACATGTGCTGAATGTTAGAGACGATAAAAGTGAGTGGGTCTAATATCGTTGATCGTAAAAAGTGGGTGGGTCTTGTCCCTCCCACATACAATGGTTCCGATAATCTCCTGGGACCCAGAAAAAAAAAGTTTTTTGAATTTAGTATTTTTTTTATGTCATTACATTGTTTAGAGCATAAGAAACAAATGGAAAAAAAAAACATTTTTGAAAAATGATATTTTATTCATATGTTATGATATGTTCTCTGTAGTTGACAGCAGGACTCAGTTGTTAAAAAAATTAAATGACATGAAATTGCATGTATAGGCAAAAACAATGGGATTTATTTTTAATTCACCAATACATTTTTAGGTTTCAGGGTTTATTTAAAGATGATTCTGAACTTTGTTATGAAAGATATAATGAAATGCATTCATATACCATTTTACTTTATGAAATATGTGGGTAAAATGACAATACTTGGATTTTCCCATTCAATACAATGTATCTATTCACTGCATATAATTTGCATATTAATGTGTTCTTGGTGCAACATGTAATGAAAAAAGAAGTGTAATAATGGGAGGAAAAATTGGCAACATTTTCATAATAATATCTAATATTCCTATGAAATATTTGATATGTAATTTCTTTCCCTGTTCACTTGTTATGTCTCCAGAATGCCTGATAAACATGATTAAACTCCTGGTGTCCACTACAGTGGTCATTTATGAAATCAATGCCCTGTTTTGTAACAGAAAGTCATATTTTGATTAGAAACCCCATAACCTTTTCCTGAGATGTTGATTTATAACAAACAATTAGAAAATTAATCAGATTTAAATTATAATTAAAAAATATGATCATATTTCCATAAGAGTGCTAAACATTAATGTCAGCCGTTTTTAAAGACTAAGAAGAAGTTGTTGTCCTGGTGAAACCTCCAAACATTTGGTATCTCAGCAAAGCCCCGAATGTGCTCTTTACAGGACATCCAGACTGTGACATGTGACATGTATGATGTCAGAGAAATTCACTAAAATATAATGTCCACTACAGTGGACAAAAGTCTATTCGTGGGTCCCAGGAATATATATCTGACTAAGGCGAGTCAATTTTGTGGACTTTTATTTTGAAAACGCCACTAGCGAGCGCGTCTTCCGGTGCAGTCGCAGGTAGTTCGGTTGCACTCGCATCAGGCCTGTGGCGGTGAGCGGCGCTGCCACTGGAGCTTCCGGAGCCCAGTGCGTTTCCCCGGCGGTGCGCAACAATGCGGCGCTGGAGATAAAACTTCACCAGCGATGTCCGAACCCGAGGCTTTCGCGCGACTTTAACCAGAGAAGATGTCAGATGTCACCAAAACCGTGCAGAAATGGCACGCGAGTTTTCAAAAGGGCACGGACTTTGATTCGTGGGGGCAGCTGGTGGAAGCCATCGATGAATATCAAATGTAAGTTGCGCATTTCTGATAAAAATTTCTGGATCAGAACTGAATAGAATTTTTCTTTTTTTCTAAAATAATATATATTTGGCAAGTCATGCATTGCAATCACACAAAGTTGCATTTTCCCAGATAACAATTTTTGGTTCCCAGAACAGGCATCCTAACGTTCTCTATTGGTTAGCCAGGAAAGTTTTCTTTACGTAAATAGAACGTTCCCCTAACCTTCCCAGAACGTTCCCCTAACCTCTTTACCCCGATATCATTGACCCTGCGGTACGCCAGTAATCGTCCAGCAATGCCCGCGTCCCATAGGGTATAAGCGTCCCATAGGGTATAAGCGTCCCATAGGGTATAAGGGTCCCATAGGGTATAAGCGTCCCATAGGGTATAAGCGTCCCATAGGGTATAAGCGGCCCATAGGGTATAACCCCCAATTTCCACCGGCTGCGTTACGGCTGCGGAACGGCTCCGCTGCGTGACAGCTCCGTGTTCCGTCGTCCGTCAATACCCACCAGGTCCGGATTTGTTGCGGAACGGCTGCGGTCATGACTGACAGCTGACGTCACGAGGCCCCATGTAATCTCGCGAATTCTGGTGTGATCGCGCGATATTTAACCTGTATAGCTATATAACTCCTCATTACGAGTACATAACTAGCTATTTGCTTTCTATCTTTATTTCTTGGACAAAAATAGTGACTTACCATCCACACCAATCACTTCTGCTATAGTTTTCCACGCCGCATCCTTTTTAATGTTGTCCTTATAAAAAGGATGTGAGGGGTCATAGATGATGGGATGATTCTGTACCTCAATAATCAGCATTTCTTCATCCATCGTGTCAACGGGGTTAAAACAAGCCTGTCTCCGCCCATTATGACGTTTTCAAGGTGTAGTGTAGGGAAATATGAGCGCGGTGTATTTTATTTTGAAAATTAAACGGATCTTTTATTTTGTTTCTGGCTGTTCTGTTTTGTCACTCGACTTCCTGTCCTGCGTACTCTGCCCTGTAGTGCTGCGGAGCGCTCCGGCATCCGGCAAAAATAGAAGCTCTGCGTATTTGATGCGGAGGGCTGCGGCTCGCCGGAGTCGGAACGCAGCTGTAACGCATTCAGTGGAAATACACTCATTGACTTTAATGGAAACCTATTGACTCCGCCGCCGTGACGGAGCCGTAACGCAGCCGTAACGCAGCCGGTGGAAATTGGGGGTAAGCGTCCCATAGGGTATAAGCGTCCCATAGGGTATAAGCGTCACATAGGGTATAAGCGGCCCATAGGGTATAAGCGTCACATAGGGTATAAGCGTCACATAGGGTATAAGCGGCCCATAGGGTATAAGCGGCCCATAGGGTATAAGCGTCCCATAGGGTATAAGGGTCCCATAGGGTATAAGCGGCCCATAGGGTATAAGCGGCCCATAGGGTATAAGCGTCCCATAGGGTATAAGCGTCCCATAGGGTATAAGCGTCCCATAGGGTATAAGCGTCCCATAGGGTATAAGCGGCCCATAGGGTATAAGCGGCCCATAGGGTATAAGCGTCCCATAGGGTATAAGCGTCCCCTAGGGTATAAGCGTCACATAGGGTATAAGCGTCCCATAGGGTATAAGCGTCCCATAGTGTATAAGCGTCACATAGGGTATAAGCGGCCCATAGGGTATAAGCGTCACATAGGGTATAAGCGTCCCATAGGGTATAAGCGGCCCATAGGGTATAAGCGTCCCATAGGGTATAAGCGTCCCATAGGGTATAAGCGTCCCATAGGGTATAAGCGTCCCATAGGGTATAAGCGTCCCATAGGGTATAAGCGTCCCATAGGGTATAAGCGTCACATAGGGTATAAGCGTCCCATAGGGTATAAGCGTCCCATAGGGTATAAGCGTCACATAGGGTATAAGCGGCCCATAGGGTATAAGCGTCCCATAGGGTATAAGCGTCCCATAGGGTATAAGGGTCCCATAGGGTATAAGCGGCCCATAGGGTATAAGCGTCCCATAGGGTATAAGCGTCCCATAGGGTATAAGCGTCCCATAGGGTATAAGCGTCCCATAGGGTATAAGCGTCCCATAGGGTATAAGCGTCCCATAGGGTATAAGCGTCCCATAGGGTATAAGCGGCCCATAGGGTATAAGCGGCCCATAGGGTATAAGCGGCATGGAAAAAGGAAGAAAGGACGTCAATAATCAGCAGCGACTACAATCCATGTCTTGTTTTGAATGTATTTAATCAATAGAAATAATTCAAGCACATAAACCTTCATATGGAGGATTAAATCAGATTGAATTATGCATTAATATGTACATTTCATAAGTCAGTCGGTAAAAACGAAATGACCGTTAATTTTTAAATTACGCGAGTGCGCGTCTTTCTGTGGAAGACGAAAGAAAGCGCGTGCTGGAGAAGCGCGCGCAGATCAGAGGCGCGCAGTAACGAAATATACAAATAAACCTTATAAAAAAATTAAATCTAAAAATAACCTGCAGGGAACGTTCTGGGAAGGTTCTCTTTAGGTTACAAAAACACAACCAATAGAGAACGTTCCCAGAACGTTCTTATTTGGTTCCCCACAAAAATAACCAAACGGGAACCATGTGGGAACGTTAGGGGAACGTTCTGTGTTTACTGGGTTATTTCCTGCATTAAAGATGCGTTTGCATTGTTCGCTGTAATGCATGCGACGCGTTAGATGTGCATCAGTGAGTCACTGTTGAGTGTTTGACAGCCTGTTTGCATTATGTCGCGCGCCACACCCTACTCGCACACGGGGCGGAGCTTCACTGGCCGCGTTTCCATTACAGATTTGCGCAAAACTTTTGCGATATTTTCTAAAAGTCGATAAAAAATATTGCAAAATGAATATAGTAAACACAGAACGTTCCCCTAACGTTCCCACATGGTTCCCGTTTGGTTATTTTTGGCCAAATTTGCCCATTGGCCCCTGTCCATCATGGCATCCTAATCATCCCCATATATATACGATTGGCATCATCCCTCAGCCTCCTCTCCACCAATCAGCTGGTGTGTGGTGGGCGTACTGGCGCAAAATGGCTGCCGTCGCATCATCCAGGTGGTGCTGCACATTGGTGGTGGTTGAGGAGATTCCCCCCTTCTATGTAAAGCGCTTTGAGTGCCTTGAGTACGCTACGGGAAAGTATTCTTTCTTCGAGATCTGAAGCCACAAAATTATCCTAATTTTGCATTTATTGTCAACGCAGTGCGGCAGCCAGCAGACCATAGCAGGCTGTATCAGCGTGCCCATTGGCTGCTTGGCTGGCAACTGCTTCAGGCTATCGGTGAGCCCCGTGTGACGTCACGTCCAATGAGAGCGCTTTGCGCCCTCCGCGCCCTATTTACCTACAGGTAGGGCGTGGCCAGTGTGTATATACAGGAATGAGAGAATAGTTCCTGCCATATCGGCCTAGAAAATCACAACTTTTCATTTTCCGTCGGTCTTAGTGCACGATGTCACTAAAGAAGAGTCAAGTTTTAAATAGGAAAAATATCTACTCACTTTGGTCATTTTTGAGCGAGATGCTAACGGTCAAATCAGATTCAATGATCTATGCTAAGCTATGCTAAAAATGCTACCGCCAGACCCGGAGATCGGCTGAAGGGATTCGAAAACGTTCAAACTCAACTGTTCATCTCTAGGGGAGACGAAAAATGAGCAAAAAAAGTGGCGTGTTCCTTTAAAATGAGAATAACATTCTGTCATTTACTAACTTGTTCCTGTGATTTATTTCATCAGACTCGCGAGGCAACTACAGAAGGAAGTGCAGTCATCCAACTTGCATGATTTTACGGAGGAACAGAAGGTACGTTTTCCCAGAGTTCACTTCTTTAAAGTCAGCTTGAAACAGAAGTTGCGCTAGTCTTTTCTTCCCTATTGTGCCGTATTTCCGAGTGAAACGCTTCTCAAACAAGAACCAATGTCGGGCAGGGCTTGATTTTTTTCTGTGGGGAATTGATTGGATGGTCGTGGTTTGCTATTGGTGGATCTCATGTGAGTGACAGGTTGTCCCGCCCTCATTAACTATATAAATAAAGATATTAAGTTATTCTGATTGAAGATTATGAGAGTGCATGAATTTAACAAAAATAATGTGTATTGTGCATTTACAGTGAGGAAAATAAGTATTTGAACACCCTGCTATTTTGCAAGTTCTCCCACTTGGAAATCATGGAGGGGTCTGAAATTGTCATCGTAGGTGCATGTCCACTGTGAGAGACATAATCTAAAAAAAAATCCAGAAATCACAATATATGATTTTTTTTAACTATTTATTTGTATGATACAGCTGCAAATAAGTATTTGAACACCTGACTATCAGCTAGAATTCTGACCCTCAAAGACCGGTTAGTCTGCCTTTAAAATGTCCACCTCCACTCCATTTATTATCCTAAATTAGATGCACCTGTTTGAGGTTGTTAGCTGCATAAAGACACCTGTCCACCCCATACAATCAGTAAGAATCCAACTACTAACATGGCCAAGACCAAAGAGCTGTCCAAAGACACTAGAGACAAAATTGTACACCTCCACAAGGCTGGAAAGGGCTACGGGGAAATTGCCAAGCAGCTTGGTGAAAAAAGGTCCACTGTTGGAGCAATCATTAGAAAATGGAAGAAGCTAAACATGACTGTCAATCTCCCTCGGACTGGGGCTCCATGCAAGATCTCACCTCGTGGGGTCTCAATGATCCTAAGAAAGGTGAGAAATCAGCCCAGAACTACACGGGAGGAGCTGGTCAATGACCTGAAAAGAGCTGGGACCACCGTTTCCAAGGTTACTGTTGGTAATACACTAAGACGTCATGGTTTGAAATCATGCATGGCACGGAAGGTTCCCCTGCTTAAACCAGCACATGTCAAGGCCCGTCTTAGGTTTGCCAATGACCATTTGGATGATCCAGAGGAGTCATGGGAGAAAGTCATGTGGTCAGATGAGACCAAAATAGAACTTTTTGGTCATAATTCCACTAAACGTGTTTGGAGGAAGAAGAATGATGAGTACCATCCCAAGAACACCATCCCTACTGTGAAGCATGGGGGTGGTGGCATCATGCTTTGGGGGTGTTTTTCTGCACATGGGACAGGGCGACTGCACTGTATTAAGGAGAGGATGACCGGGGCCATGTATTGCGAGATTTTGGGGAACAACCTCCTTCCCTCAGTTAGAGCATTGAAGATGGGTCGAGGCTGGGTCTTCCAACATGACAATGACCCGAAGCACACAGCCAGGATAACCAAGGAGTGGCTCTGTAAGAAGCATGTCAAGGTTCTGGCGTGGCCTAGCCAGTCTCCAGACCTAAACCCAATAGAGAATCTTTGGAGGGAACTCAAACTCCGTGTTTCTCAGCGACAGGCCAGAAACCTGACTGATCTAGAGAAGATCTGTGTGGAGGAGTGGGCCAAAATCCCTCCTGCAGTGCAAACCTGCTGAAAAACTACAGGAAACGTTTGACCTCTGTAATTGCAAACAAAGGCTACTGTACCAAATATTAACATTGATTTTCTCAGGTGTTCAAATACTTATTTGCAGCTGTATCATACAAATAAATAGTTAAAAAATCATACATTGTGATTTTTGGATTTTTTTTTTAGATTATGTCTCTCACAGTGGACATGCACCTACGATGACAATTTCAGACCCCTCCATGATTTCCAAGTGGGAGAACTTGCAAAATAGCAGGGTGTTCAAATACTTATTTTCCTCACTGTATATTAAAAACTGCAAATCTCCATAAATGTCCATCTAATTTTAGTTCTGCTGTCTGTTATCTCACAATATTCATCTTTTTATTTCCCAGAAAACCCTGGGAAAGTTTGCAACATGCCTTGAAATGCGAAGTGCAGCCTTACAGGTTAGTATTGTTCAGGATGACTCTACAGGACGATATGAAAGTTAAATCAGTGGTTTTGATAAATCAATTGCATGAATCGTTATGGCGGCTTATGCACAACTAAACTGACAGTTTCATCGGGACATGTAAAAATCTGGCTGAAGATATTTTTTAATCGCCCTACCCGCAGTCTATTTATCTCACATTGTGAATATAATAATTGATGATGATAAGCTAATGTTCTGTCATTTTGAGTTTTTAAACTAATCTGCTGTTTGTCTTTGTCAGTGCACACAATCTCAAGAGGAGTTCAAGTTAGAAGACCTGAAAAAACTGGAACCCAGTATGTACATAAATATGTGGACATGAATCCTTTAAACTTGTCTGGAAGTTTGAAATAACTTTGACAAGTTTGAATTTAATTGTTGGAATTGAAGTTTGGGACAGCGGGGGAACAAACATGTTTCTAGCATGAATTAACAAGAATTAACAGTATGTTAACATGTATGAATTAACATTTTGCTAACATGTTTTAGCGTGATGTTAACATTTTGTTAGCATTTTGCTAGCATGTTTTAGCATGAATTAACATGTCACTAGCATTTAACATGTTTAACATGCCGTTAGCATGATGCTAGCATGTTTTATCACTTTGTTATTGTGTATTAGCATGTTGCTAGCATTATTTAACATGGATTAGCATGCTGCTAACATGATTTAACAAGAATTAACAGGATGTTAACATGAATTAACATTTTACTAACACGTTTTAACATGAATTAGCATTTTGTTAGCATTATTTAACATGCTGCTAACATTATGTAACATGTTGCTATCGTTAATAAGCATGTCAATGGCATGAATTAGAATGCTGATAGCATGAATTAGCATTTTTCTAGCGAAATTTAACATGTTGCTAGCATGTTTTATAGCATGAATTAGCACATTTGCTAACATATCCTAAGCTTGTTGCTAGGTTTTGTCAGTGTATTTAAGTTTTGACCGCCTCAATGAAAGCATATGGGACTTTTATGAATTTTAATCCTCTTTTTTCTCCTTTTTTAAGCATAAGTCAGTATTGAACTTTTCAATAGTTTGTATATTTAAAACAGAACCCATGCAAAGTGTTTTTGTCTAAAGGCACAATAAACTCTTGCATTTATACATCACTGCTGTTGTTCTGTTTCTCTGCAGTTATTAAGAACATTCTGACTTACAACAAAGATTTCCCTTTCGATGTCCAACCAGTGCCTTTGAGGTAATTCTTCAATGTTTATTTATGCAATGGATAGTTCTGGTCCTGGATGCTGATTGGCTAATCCAGTGTTTCTGACTAGAGAGTGCATTAGTGCCCGTCCACTTTTTCAGCAGTGTTTTTTTTTTTTCATTCATTTCTCCCGTCTTTAAAGTGTTATAAGCCATGAACCAGCTATGAGGAGAATCACAACATTACAAACTTTGATTTGAAGCAAAAAAGTATTTGAAATTCGAACAAAAGCACAGACTGTGAATTTAACAGCTTTAGTGAGGGAAAGAACTACAATCCCATGAAGTATTGCAAACATAATGAATTTAAAATGTTTGAGAAATATAAAACTACTCATTTACAAATGTTGATTTTATATATATATATATATATATGCTAAAGAGTTATTTTGTTTGTTTCGACTCTGATTGGTGGAATTTTCTGTACTGCATCATGGGTAATGTAGTTTTTACCATGAATTCTGCTGTTAAACACGTTTATTTTAAAACTAAGTTGAAATAATGTGGGCTGACGGCTTCAACAGAAGCAAATACCCTCGATCATAAACCTCGTAGCTCATAGTAGGTCTTTAAAGGTTTATAAGTTTCCTTATGGAGAAAATGAATGAAGCTTTTACTTCCGGAACAGACTGTTATTGATTCCCAACTCTGTGTTTTTAGGAAGATTCTTGCACCAGGTGAGGAGGAAAACCTTGATGTCGAGGAGGAGCTGGACGCTGGTACTGGAGCAGGTTCCACACCATCATTCCCTTCACGGGTGCCAGGTGATTCACTGCATAGTGCACGACGATCAGCCGCATGATTAATCGTTAATAGATCGCAATCTCGATTCAAACACCCATGCGATCTCATTCCTAAATAATCATTCATTCAAGAGATTTGTTCAAAAACGCTGATTCATCCAGGAATGAAACAAGTGAAGTCTTTGAGTGAGTCATTGAATCATTCATTCAAGAGTTGTTCAAAAATGCTGATTCATCAAGGAATAAAACAAGTGAAGTCTTTATGAGTGAGTCATTGAATCATTCACTCAAGCGATTTGTTTAAAAACGCTGATTCATCCAGTAATGAAACAAGTGAAGTCTTTATGAGTGAGTCATTGAATCATTAATTCAAGAGATTTGTTTAAAAACGCTGATTCATCCAGTAATAAAACAATTGAAGTCTTTATGAGTGAGTCATTGAATCATTCATTCAAGAGATTTGTTTAAAAACACTAATTCATCCAGGAATTAAACAAGTGAAGTCTTTATGAGCGAGTCATCGAATCATTCATTCAAGAGATTTGTTCAAAAACGCTGATTCATCCAGGAATTAAACAAGTGAAGTCTTTATGAGCGAGTCATCGAATCATTCATTCAAGAGATTTGTTCAAAAACGCTGATTCATCCATGAATGAAACAAGTGAAGTCTTTGAGTGAGTCATTGAATCATTCATTCAAGAGATTCGTTCAAAAATGCTGATTCATCCAGGAATGAAACAAGTGAAGTCTTTATGAGTGAGTCATTGAATCATTTACTCAAGAGATTTGTTAAAAAATGCAAAGTACCACTTACATTTCAGATTTAGTGTCGATGATATACTATTATAGTTTTTGTTAATTTTATATATATTATCAGTTATTTTAATATTTCAACTTAAACTAAACAAAAATGAGAAACTAGCTGAAATAAAATAAGTTATCTTTTTATTTTTTATTTTAATTAACCTTAATTAAATTTCAAGTACTTTAATGGAATACTGAATTACTGCAATATTAAATCTAATAGGAGTAAACCGCAGATGAACTGAACTATTTTTATATTTATGAGTATTTTCCACAAGTCATTTTCTGAGAAACCTAAGCAGTGCCAATTGATCCATTTTGTTTGTCAAATTCTCATTCATGCATTTTTTTCATCATGGTTTCAATGAAAGTTTGACGTCTTTTGACAGGTACTCTGTTGCCACGGTTACCCTCGGAGCCTGGCATGACGTTGCTCACGCTGAAGATAGAGAAGATCGGTCTGAAAGATGCCGGACAGTGCATCGACCCGTACATCACAGTCAGTGTGAAAGGTAGAGCTCAGCGTTTCTTAGCGTCAGACTCTCTGCCCTGACATTTTCTGACACACTTCTCTCTTCTTCCCGCTCCAGATCTGAACGGTATAGACTTGAATCCGGTTCAGGACACCCCAGTGGCCACACGGAAAGAGGACACGTATATTCATTTTAGCGTGGAGGTGGAAATCCAGAAACATCTAGAAAAACTACCAAAAGGTCTCACTTTGCTGTTAAATCATTGTGCATTGCTTGTTGCAGTCGTGCATGAGATGTATATACACCTACCCGATCAGGCATAACATTATGACAGGTGAAGTGAATATAACAGATTTTCTCTTCATCTCCTGTTAGTGGGTGGGATATATTAGGCAGCAAGTGAACATTTTGTCCTCAGAGTTGATGTGTTAGAAGCAGGAGAAATGGGCAAGCGTAAGGATTTGAGCGAGTTTGACAAGGGCCAGATTGTGACGGCTGGACGACTGGGTCAGAGCATCTCCAGAACTGCAGCTCTTGTGGGGTGTTCCCAGTCTGCAGTGGTCAGTCTCTATCAAAAGTGCTCCAAGGAAGGAACAGTGGAGAACCGGCCATGGGCGGCCGAGGCTCATTGATGCACGTGGGGAGCGAAGGCTGGCCCGTGTGGTCCGATCAAACAGACGATGTGTACCTGGGGAACACATGGCACCAGGTGCATTATGGGAAGAAGGTGAGCTGGCGGAGGCAGTGATGCTTTGGGCAATGTTCTGCTGGGAAACCTTGGGTCCTCCATCCATGTGGATGTGACTTTGACACGTCCCACCTACCTAAGCATTGTTGAGACCATGTCCAGCCTGTCTGTGGCTCTTTCAGCAGATAATTCGCCGCCACAAAGCACAAATGCTTCAGGAATGGTTTGAGGAGCACAACAACGAGTTTGAGGCGTTGACTTGGCCTCCAAACTCCCCAGATCTCAATCCAATCGAGCATCTGTGGGATGTGCTGAACAAACAAGTCCGATCCATGGAGGCCCCATCTCGCAACTTACAGGACTTAAAGGATCTGCTGCTAACATCTTGGTGCCAGATACCACAGCACAGCTTCAGGGGTCTAGTGGAGTCCATGCCTCGACGGGTCAGGGGGACCAACACAATATTAGGAAGGTGGTCATGATGTTATGCATGATCGGTGTATATAATACACTGGTATCAATTTACAATAAGCTTCCATGCATAACTTACATTAACATATTAGTTAATACAGATAAGACTGTTCATTGTCATTTCATAACTCGTGACTAGATGCAACTTTATTAGCATAGACTAAGATTAATAATGTATTTTTCATTATTAGTTCAAGGTAAATAATGTAGTTAACCTCTATGTAAGGTTTTAGCATTGCACTATATTCGTCTCTTCTGTAGGTGCAGCTATTTTCTTTGAATTCAAACACTACAAACCCAAGAAAAGATTCACCAGCACTAAGTGTTTTGCCTTCATGGAAATGGATGAAATCAAGCCAGGTCCCATTGTTATAGAACTGTGAGTACACGACGAGTTATTACAGATTCTTGCATTTAACTAACAATCAAATAGTTTGGATAGTTCACCCTACAATGAAAACCAAGTCATTGTTTACTCGCCCTGATGTTGTGTTAATGCCACATGCCCATCTTTCGTTTATGGACCACAGTAGAAGATTTTTTGTAAACATGTCCAGCATCAAGCTGTTTAAAAAAGACAGAAGTATCACAGAATGATCCCATGGGACACATGTTCCCAGTGTCCTGGGTATATATGATATAAAACAAACCGAAATGTAATGTATTATTTAACGAAATCTTGGTTTCTCACAGTTTGCGTGTTTTTCTGTGTTATTTTAAAAACAAATCTCCTTTTGTGATCCATAAAAGAAATGACGCATTAGAACAACATCAGGGCGAGTAAACAATGACTTGATTTTCATTTTAGGCTAAACTGTCCCTTTAATATTGAATGCAATATGGTTTTAGGTACAAGAAACCGACTGACTTCAAGAGGAAAAAGCTCAACCTCCTGACGAAGAAACCCCTTTACCTGCACCTTAACCAGACTTTGCACAAAGACTAAACAAAGCCAAACACATGAAGGACGGCAGAGGCTCTTTCAGGGCATCACCTCTCGCGGTCCTTGCAATATCGGACACATATCTCCCAAAGTCTGGGACACAGTCTGATGTCTCCACCGCTCTTCATCTGAAAGAGAGACGAGTATTTCAAAACCGGAATGTGCGCAAATGCTCTGTATGGTGATTTCTGATGAAGACGGATGTTTACACTACATTTCCCCATTGCATTTTTATATTTTTTATTCCATTAAAGAAACATCTCGCCCTCATGTTCCAAACCTGTATGCTGTTATCAATTTTAAAGAAGATATTTCACATCTGTTTTTCATACAATGAAAAATAAAGCTTCAAAAAGACAAAACATAAAAATAGCCCATTTGACTAGTGCATTATGATCGGTTTGGTTATGATTTGGTTCTTAGATTGAGATTTTCAATTGTTTGTTGTGTATGTGTGCATTATGTGGGTGAAAAAAAATAGCATAGAAGTTTGGAACTATTTGAGGGTGAGTAAATAAAGACAGAAAATAACATTTTGGACAAGCTGTTACTTATAAATGTTGTTTAACAGACCTGTTGATTTTATGGAGGACTTGTACACATAAAAATCCCGAGGAAACAACACTGACAAACTCAAATCTATAAATATGTTGGTTTTCGAGATGTTTTCTCAACTAATTAAACCGTTTCCAGGTTTGGTTAACTGCTTAGCTGGCTAATATTAATTTAGCATACTTTGAAACATGGCATTTGGTTAATTAAAATCATGGAAAATCACGATAATGGATATTTAAGAAGTGTATTTGAGTATGAAAAAGAAAAGCCAGTAAATGTATGGAACTTGATAGTATGAAAAAAATAAACAGTGGAGCTAATGAAGTGTTAGCATGTCGGCTTCGTAATTAGCTCCGCAGTTTGCTCTTTGATTAATAGTTCAGTGGTTAGTTCGAGGAAACTAACGTTTTAATTTGTAATTTACTTCCGGCTTAGTTTCTCAAACAGTTTTAACCAAGTTTAACTACATAAAGGTTTCTATGGAAATTAAACGGGGACTAGCCAAAGTTCTCATTTCTTTTACAGTTTCTGACAGGATTTTTCCAGATTAATACATATTTTATTAAGGAAACAAATAAAGAAGACACACATCAGGCTGTTTAAATTATGTTGTATTAAAACAAACTAAATGGCCAATAATTGCATTTCTGTGAAGACGCTATATGGTGTATTACAGTTTTTTTATGTCTTGTTTTTAATAAATGACAATGCTGCTTGAATTATGAATATCTTACACTTCTGCCTGAAATGTCAGTCTAGCTTTCAGGAAACTTTAAATAAGTTTATAGCCTATAGGTAGGGTGACCACCCTGCTGAAAAATCCAGCTAAAACCAGCCTAACATGGTCAGGCTGGTTTTAGCTGGTCTCCCAGCCTGGTCATAGCTGGTTTTTCAGGCTGGTTTAAGAGGGGTTTTGAACACTTTTTAGCTGGTCAGTGTTAGTCTTAGCTGGTCAGTGTTGGTCTTAGCTGGTCAGTGTGGTCTTAGCTGGTCGGTGTGGTCTTAGCATGGAATCTGACTGATTTGTAATTAGGTAAGATGTTCACCAGCTTTGCTAGGCTGGGAGACCAGCTAAAACAAGCAGACCACCAACTTCCAGTCCAGATTGGGAAACCAGCTTGATCAGATAAACCAGGCTGGGAGACCAGCAAAAACCAGGCAGCTGAACACCAGCTAAAACAGGCTGGGAGACCAGCTTGACCAGCTAAGCCAGGCTTGGAGACCAGCTGAACACCAGCTAAGCCAGGCTGTGAAACCTGCAAAAACCAGTTAAGTCAGGCTGGGTGACCAGCTAATACCAGCTAAACCAGGCTGGGAGACCAGTTTGACCAGCTAAACCAGGCTGGGAGACCAGCTAAAACCAGCTAACCATTTTAGGCTGGTTTTAGCTGGATTTTTCAGCAGGGCAAACGTCCAGTTTTCCCAGGACATTACCTGGCCCTAATATAACCATTTTCTATAGGGGGCATACTTTAAATGTATTGAAATTAAGGAATCTTTGAGTACACTTCGAGTATCTCATTGCCGGGCCTAGTGTCCTGGTTTTCGGTAATCCAAATATGGCCACCCTACTATTCTTCATGCACTTATGAGAGCATGCATGCAAACGCTGGCATGATTAATTACTAAATGCAAATTACCTGGATTTATGGAAAGTGCATTAGTCCAGTGAAATCCCATGCGAGTTCCTGCCCGATTCAGGGTCCCTAAAAGCACTTAAACACTTTATTTATCTATCTATAGGCTACATATAAACAAATAGTACAAATGTATTGCATTAGATAATAACTATCTCCTATATAATGTAGCTAACTGCTGTTTTGATTATGTAGTGGATGTATGAAGTCAGTTCACACAGGTGTAGAGAATCACATTAACCACTAACCAGAAACTGCATTTGCAACTCCACATCTATTAACCCTCTTGGGCTCTTCTGTCATTTCTGACCCCAATTTTTTTTTTTTTATAAAAAAAAAAAATCGTAGCTTCATCAGAATGGTCCGAAACTTGGTGACTTTATTGGTATTTGGTATATGAACACCCCAAAAAATTGGGGACCGGATTTGAAAAGTCTTAAGTGATCGTAAAAAAAAAAAGTCACACTGAGGACCTTCGGGTCAAAAATGACCCCCATAGGAAATGAATGAGAAATTGGCAAAAATATGAAAATACAGAGTTTTTTATTGTGCATACAATCTACAAATCAGCCTGGATGCAGAAAAAAATGACTCAACAGTGAAGGGGTGAATCTCTAAAACATCAAGAGTGCAAAACAGACAAAACACACACACAAAAACACAATTAGCTTTTGAAAAGGCACATGTAAACACTGTTGTGTTTGTGTGTATAAGTGTTTTTTTTTGTGTCTGTTTTGCACTCTTGATGTTTTAGAGATTCACCCCTTCACTGTTGAGTCCTTTTTTCTGCATCCTGGCTGATTTGTAGATTGTATGCACAAAAAAAACGAATTTCCCATTCATTTCCTATGGGGGTCATTTTTGACCCGAAGGTCCCGAGTGTGACTTTTTTTTTTTTTATGACCACTTAGACTTTTCATATCCTGTCCCCAATTTTTCATATACCAAGTACCAATAAATTCAACAAGTTTCAAACCATTCCAATGAAGCTACGATTTTTTTTAATAAAACGCAAGATCCACTATAGTGGTAAAAATGTGCTATTGCGAGAAACAAATTCTCAATGTGTCCACCGGATGGCACCGATTTTGAGGCCTAGGCTTGACTCTAAAATGAAATCCAGCTTTAATAAAAAAATAAAAATTATATATAGATATACATTTTTTATTATATTCAATGGGTCATAATTATTGCATAAATATGAATTATAAAGTCATAAAATGATCTCAAAACACCAAAAAATATCAAACAAAAATATATTTAATTGATTTTACTCGAATCTTTTTTATCTTAATCCCGCCCTCCTGAGTGTGACCCATAAATGAAGAACCCCAGAGGGTTAAGCATTTCAAAGCATGCAAACTTCTATTCGTCAATCATTTTAAATGTGTGCATGTTTATTAAAATAGAGAACCAATAAAGTTTTGCAATGACATTCAAACATTTCTAAGTGTCTAAATGCTCTTTGAGGCAAAAGCTTGCATGATTAATTACTTACTGCAATGCCCTGGATTAATTAGACCATGCCTCCTCAGAGACTTCCTGTTATATCAGAAGGGCAGGATTTGCCAGTAAACATCCATCAAAACTACAGGAAAAAGCAGCTTTATTCAAATCATTCATTCCCATGAAATCAATGCCACTTATTTTTTAAAACCGTTTCTTCCCTAAGATTTTCAACACATGATGCAGACACTCTTACTGCGCACACGATGCATCCTCTCTCAACACACTAAAATAATTTATTCTAATATCAACAAAACTATATGCCACAGAGAAAGAAACAAAACAGTTATGGATTTTGCGGACTGGAGATCAAAAAACCCAGAGAACATCATTCACGCCACGGGCCTCGCTCATGAAACATGCCAGAATGATTTTCTGTGAATTCAACAAGACGGTAGTAAATGGTTCATAAAAACAATGTAAATTATTGCGGTTCAGTGAATGGTTTGCTCGTAAAATCCTTCCTGTGTGAATTGAATGAGACAAATCGTTCATAAAATCATTCTTATGCAAACGGATGCATCAATGCAGAAGAACAATTCAAGCCTTTCGTTACACACAAATTCATTCTGCTCGTGTTTCATTATTAAAAAGCATCGCCCGTCCTGTACACAAACATTACAGTCCAACACTGATTACATTTGGCTGTATGAAAACACGAGTTCATCCGTTTCCATTGAGCTTATGTGTTTCGGGGACGTCTGATTTATGAATATTTTACTGTATACGCAGCTGAAAGAAATGTATAAATACTTTGTCAATATGACATCATGTGCCTTTCCGCTAGGAAAAGAAATCATAAGAGCAGACGCACGACGAATCAAACGTTAAAATAAACAGGTGAGCTGGCGAATCGTGGCTAAAAGCGGCCGGACAGGAATATGGGAATATATGCATTCAAAAACGGTGAAAAAGGCATACAAATTCAGAGTCCTCTCACATTAAAGGCATGAGGAAATGGCTTCACGACGGGTTTGTCTCACGTGCCTAAATATTTATTTGATATCCCAAAATGCATCTGGGTGAGTGGTAGATATATTCGAACCACATGACGACCACCGGAAAAAGAAGAAAATTACGTGTATATTAAATCAAAACTATTTCCATAGGAAAGGTTTGCTAACGTATAAAATCAAAACCCTCATAATTTCTGTCACAAACGTGTTAAGCAAGCACAAAATCAAACTTTATCTTCCCACCCAGACCAGATGTGGCATTTTGATGCTCAAGTAGGACCGAACAAAGTCAAGCTGACGAAACGGCTCGTTCCCTCAAGGCTCAGCCATTGCGGAGCCGCCCGCGCTCTGATGGGAGCCGTCCGTTGGCGGGGCGTTGGCTGGTGTGGCGTTCCCGTCGCCGTCTCTGGAGCTCTGAGGCATCAGCGGAGGGGGTCCCGGGAAACCGCGTCCGGCGTATGGAGGTGGAATCATTGCTCCAGGGGGCGGGAGAGGTCCGGGAGGGAAGGAGCGAGGGGGAAGTCCGCGAGGTCCGAAAAATTCAGGAGGGATGTCGCGCTGTCCGAGCGGTGGTGGAGGCAGCGGTCCCAACGGTAGGCCTCGTGCTGATGAAACAATTCAAGTCAAGTCAAGTTTATTTATATAGCGCTTTTAACAATGTAGATGCAGCTTTACAGTGTTAAACAGGAAAATAATGCAGCATCATTTTATTCAGCTGTATAGCCATTTGATGTCATCAGTTCATTTCAATTTCCATACGGTGACAGTGTGGGCTTTAGATCAATAATTAGATCAGTAATTTAGTTTATATGGTTAATTTAGTTTATTAATTAGATTTATTTCGATGTTTAGTTGAAAAATTTAGTGTCCCCAACTGAGCACGCCAAGCCAGAGGCAACAGTGGCAAGGAAACCAAAACCCCATCAGGTGACCTAATGGAGAAAAATAAACCTTGGGAGAAACCAGGCTCAGTCGGGGTGCCAGTTCTCCTCTGGCCAATTAACAAACAGAGTGTCAGTTAGCGAGGGAGGAACGATGATGTTTAACAGCACCATTTTTGACAAAAATAAAAACTAGGCTGTGAGAAAGGATTGGACTGTTGTTTAACAACTTGACGATAGTTCAGCTGAAGAAAGCATTTCTGCACCGAGTACCAGATATATTCGGTACCCGCTGATTCTGGATCATTCTCTAGTTGCTTACTGTAAAGACGTCTATCCCTCACAGCCCTGTTCTGCAGTCCAAGTCCGAGCGCAATGCGCGAATACACTGCAAGCTCAGTGAATCATTAACACCATCACCACTTACAGTACGTGTGTTTTATTTCACTAAATACATTACAGGTGGCTAAAACGAATGCGCAGGTTACTTTTCTGAACAAGAGTGCGCCCGAGTCCGTGTTTCTCACACTATCTCAGCACAGTTCGAGTGCAACCGAACTCTGAACACCTTGTAATGCGTTGTGTCCGGATGAAAAAAAAGAAGGCATTTTTATAATTGTTTTAAATAAAGCGTTTGAAATGAAAAGCGATAGCGCTCCAGAGGACAGATATCATCAGGGGCGCGGGAAGTGGGGGGGTTTCAAAGGATTGCAAATGCAATGCAAATTTTTGTTCATTTTATTCATTTTTTGAATTTAATAATTTATTTGTAATAAACATTTTAAGTGGCCCATTGAAAAGTATTATTTATAAGCTGAATTGTGTTTTTAAAACATACATAAGGTCATATTGTGACTGTCGCGGTGTGTGCGTTGAAAGAGCGGTAATATTTCCTCCAGTGGAGATCAAGCGTCTTTCTGGAGATTCTGCTCATTTCTGAAGCCCTTTCCGCTCAGCACCGCCGCTCAACCCAGAACTCCCTTTGTGACCTGCTGGATCAAATATAGGCCTATCTGAAATCAATAGCTAGGGTAGCAAGTTTTTTTTCCTTTTCTAGTAGTTAATTTAAGCCGTTGTTCACGCTGCGCTGCCGCCTCCTCCATGTCATTACCCGGATTTAATAAATAACAAGCAAATAGCCTATAACAGACAATTTGGTTGATAAAACATAGATTAAAATTAAGATACAATTTATACAAAACGAAATGTACTTTTGTGATATATTTGTTGTTCTTTCGTGTTTTATAGACTCGATATAAACACTATAATTTCGTTATTTTACTAACCCAACTAATGTGCTTTCTATATTCCACGTGAGGGAAAAAGCTTCCTCCCACTTAAGAGTTGTGTTCCTTTAAGCATTTTTTTTTTAATATACATCTCTTTACATAAATCTCATTTTCTACTTTAAAAAAAACTATAATTTCATTATTTTTCTAACCCAACTAATGCGCGCACTTTTCTCAATCCGTTATGGAGCTATTCAATTTAGATTTTTTTAAACGTTTGTTTGTGTAGTTCAAATGACTACTTTACAATATTTCAATAACATAATTTATTTTGAAGCCTATGCTGTTTTCTTGTACAAAATAAAATAGTTTAAGTTAAATGCAGATTAAGATGTGTAAAAAAGACGAGAGGCTGAGAGATTGTCCAGATCATTTGTGTAGCTTTCACAGACTAACACACGTCACATCTCTCATAGATTACAGTATTTAAAATAGCAGATATGCATCAGTTATATTCTCTATTTAATTTACAGAGCAATCCCTGCAAAGTGTTTATGTTAAGTATAGAAGAGACCAGGATTGTGCGTCGCACTCGCAAGACTCCCAGCGGGGGGCGATGGTCACGATGGTTTCGCTCCTTCAGCATAACCCTACTGTACATTACGCTGAACTTGAATGCACATGAAATGAAAGGAAATAATTTTCCCCCGGCCTTAATTGTTCGTGCTGGCCACGCCCCCGGCCACTATCAGAGGCCCGGCGTTTAATTGACTACAGGCTTTTATTTGAGGAAATACGGTAATTAAATCGCAATTTTTTCCATAATTATTAGCAAGTTTTTAATATTTTGATATTGTAATAATTTCTATTACTCTCCAAATTAATGTAGAAACAATTTAAAGACAGCATATTTTAAATGTGTTGTAATGGCATCTTTTTATGAATGAAGTCTCTATGAAACATTAATGACGTTACATTACAGTATAACGGAAAGCTCCCAATTTCAACATTTATTAGGCTTTAAAAAAACAACAACTTTTAATTTAAGTGAACTTAAAACAATCTTTACATAATCCCATTATAATAAATGTTATTTTTACCCATGGCCTTCCCTGTTAGACATATACAGAAATGTAATAGTTATCAAACACCTTTCTGAACTGCATAAATAATAAATGAAATAGAGAAAATTGTAGCTTTAATGATGATTAATCTATGTTCCCGTTGTTCTGTGATGAACATTAAAGTTCCTGTAAAAGCAATTGAAATTTGTTTCTAAACACATTATAAATGTTAGAAATGTATTGCTGAAACAAATTACAAAGACTGTGAACTATGTAGTACTGAATTCAGAAGTTAGACCACTAAACAGTTTTTCACCGTTGCTGTGTTCAGGATTTTCTGGGCGGGGCTAAAACGGTGGCTCGATGACGCAATGGAGCCACCGAGCCTGGCTCCTCCCCTAACACGATCATAACTAGAGCAGCACATTCACATCAGTTTGCCCGCTTGATCGCGAGTTCCTGTCAGTACTGTTAGTTACTATAGTCTACAACTTACAAAACAGCTTACAAAACAAAAACGATGATCAAGAGGAGGTGGATTAATTTTGTGAACAGCCATCTTGATGGAGAGCTGAGGATAACCACCATCGTTGTACAAACTTTCACCGGAGACAACTGGGATTCACACCCCCAGCGTTTGAGAGCAGAGAATGCTGCTAATTTTTTCACGTTTTTGATAAGCTATTTTATGTACTTGGCGGATTTTTTAATGATTCAAATTTGACTGGGTGGTTAATAACGCATGTATCTGAAACTCAGAACACATGTTTAGTTTTGACTTTAAGGGACATTAATGACAGGCATCATCAGTGCTCCTGTCACTTTAAGAACGGCCGCTGACGAACATGATGCGGATCTGACGCGCTGTCCCGCGCATCTCATTTCCTCACAACTCTTTAAGTTCATTTAAGATGTTATTTAAATCATTTAAGACTCCTAATATGAGAATACTCAATTCTCTGCGTTGTTGTTATTGTTTGTTCAAGAGCAAAAGAGAACTCGATGTGAGCAGGAGACTGACGCGAGTCTGTGTGCGTCGAGTGTGTGTGTGTGTGTGTGTGTGTGTGTGTGTGTGTGTGTCAGAGTGTCCCTCGATTAGCTGACATGAGACGCAGCCACACAGACAGGACATTGACATACGTGTCTTGTCGCGCTTGGAAGCATTTACATGAATAGGAGCGTGATCATGTAACGCTAGGCTGGATATAAAAGCAGACGCTGTGTTATTTGCGTTAAATATTTTTAATGCGTTAAGCTGAAAAAAAATGAATCGCCCGCGTTAACGCATTAATTTTCCCAGCCCTACTAATAATAAACATACATTTGCATAAAGCATGCATTTTTGTCCATACCCATGTTGATTAGAGTATTAAAAACTTGAAACGTATTAATTTAAGGTACATTTAGAACTGATAAAAATGTGCGATTAATCGCGAGTTAACTCATGGCAATCATGCGATTAAATATTTTAATCGATTGACAGCCCTAATTGAGACAACATATATTTTATTAAGTTGGTATAAAAACGTTCAATATTTACAACTCTGCTTTTAAGCGAGAGTTGATTATCAAATAAATTTGATTAAATAAACTTTAGTTTCGGATTCCGGCTAAAACTGGCTTCAGTTTTATTAAAGGCACAGTATGTAAGTTTGGCCGCTAGATGTCGCTTATTCAAAACAATGGTGTAGCTTGACAGCTTGATTTCATAGAATCATGGGAGTTGTTGTCTTCACCTCTACAGCCTGTGCAAAAGAATCCGACGGGCAGAAATCATAGATGAGCTGAAGTATTGCAGATTTATTAACGTTACTGTAGTATGAAGAAGGACGGGGCCACTGGAGCGATTGCTAATGAGAGACGAGCTCGACACACGGCTCAAGAGCAGTGGCGCTTTTATTCTGCCTCAGACGAGCGCTTCCTCTTCTTCCGCTCGTGTGTGTGGTAACGCAGCGCTGTTAATCATATTACACACATTTGAGTGTGTTAAAATCATGTTATAATGCTACTTTGTGCGTTCGCTCAGCGCTACTATGAGACACTTAGTAGTGAGAGATCATATTAGGCGTAAAACATAGTACTTGCGGTAAATAGTTTTTTTCAAATTGGATATTTAATCCAAAAATATTACATATTGTGCCTTTAATAAAAGCACAAAAAAAAAAAAAACGTACCAAAAGATGGCGGTACAGGTCCAAACGGGCCAATCGGAGGAGGGCCGTAAGAATCCATGTGTGGCGGTCTGAAGCGGGGCTCAAGGGGCATCATGGGAGGGTGGCCATTGGGCGGTCGGATCATCATTGGCGGCGGCCCATTGGGCGGCATGGTTGGGGGTCCGTAAGACTTGGGTGGCGGAACCGGAGAATCCCGGATGGGAGACGGCAGGAAGGATCCATGACTCTGAGACTTGGAGAGCTGGAAGAGAAGATTCAGAACAACAGATTATGGAAGAATAATTTAACGGTGGATTCCTGTTAAAAAACCCAAGCAGATGTCAGTGAACCACTGAAGACCAGAAACATACTTTAAACAAGAACGCAACGGCAGACACAAAAGATTTACTTGAAGATTTATTATTTCAATAATTTAATG
This sequence comes from Romanogobio albipinnatus, assembly GCA_023566225.1. NCBI lineage: Eukaryota > Metazoa > Chordata > Actinopteri > Cypriniformes > Gobionidae > Romanogobio > Romanogobio albipinnatus. The sequence continues at coordinate 48,023,717 of CM042256.1, read as the reverse complement.
ACACATTAGCATGTTCATGGTTGTCTGATGTTTATTAGTTATACTGGTGTTTAAAGGGGTGGTAAACCACGATTTCACTTTTCTAACTTTAGAAATCGATTTCTAAGGACTACAGCAAACGGCCGGTAGGGACTACAGACATTCCTCCAGGGTCTCTGACATCACCAGCCCCAATATTTACATAAACCCCTCCTCCGAGAATATTAAATAAGGGGGGGGGCCATTTTGTATCGCCGTGGGGAATAGTTGTTGTGGTATAGTTAGTAGGCTGGAGTGCTGTTGACAATGCCGACGAAACGCTGTTATTTTCATCCGGATTGCAGGTCCACTTTGTTCAGCTTTCCTAGGGACGGGGGTGCGTTGCAGTGCGTTTAACACACAACGTCATATTCATGTGTGTATGAGACATGAGGGGAACACGATCGCATTTGCAGCAGATATATGCTGCCCATCATAAATCAAAGCACGAGACAGACAGGGGTCGGAGGAGAAGATCGGGAAATGTGACATAATGGACAATATTCATCTGTATTTGCAATACATGAGCCTTCAGCTGCACGAGACAGGCGGGCACGAGCGGCTACCGCGGCACATCTCGTGAAGGAAAGCTTCCACAATCTTCGCGAGTACGGGCTACAACCTGTAAGTGTGATTTATTTTTCGTCGATGTGTTTTCCTGTAATAGTTCGTGTTGTTAATTGTAGCCTACGTTGTAGCAAGGAAGTAAACATGACAGCGCTGTTTGGCTCTGCAAACCAGTTTGTTAAATGCTCATTCATATTAACGTTATCCGACAAACGCCTAACGTTACAAACTGTTTTAAATCTCAACAGTGAACTTGGCATTAGTGTAAATGATTCTTTGATTAGAGCTTTTATGTATTGTTTATCTACAGGCATGCTAAACATGGTTCTGTGTTTGATTTGGATACTATGTTTAGTGTCCGTTCTTGCGACAGATATTTGGCAAATCGTTCTAAAAATACAAAAGTAACAGTGCCATTCAGTAGCGATCACTATAGATCTGCAGTCTTTACTCTTGAGGACTGAACAGGTTCTGCTCGATCATCTTCACTAAAATTGTCTGGGTCTGATTCAGGCTCTTGGTATGGTTTCATTGACGCTATTGTACACAAAGCTCAGGCTACTAGCCTGAGGCTACCTGTAGAGGTAAGGGGTGTGACGCTTTCGAGAAATGTTCACTAGGCGGTTAGCGAATCACAACACACTGGGCCAGCTAACCAATCAGAGCCCATTGCGTATTTTTGAGGGACTGGCTTCACAGAATCCGGAAACCATCAGACCGTTTTTACAAGGAGGGACAGAGCAGTGTAGAATAAAGGTCAAATATATGAAAAATAATGCATTTTTTTAAAAACGAAGCATGAACACGTTACAGTACACCCCACAAACACAATCAAGCCTTCGAAAGAGTGTGCTTTACCACCTCTTTAAGGAAACTAATTACATTAAATAAAATAATGTATCAGTTCTAATTATTAACTAAAATAATAATTAATATTATAACGTTGAGTAGCCCAATTATAAAAAAAATTATGACAAATATTACTGTTGTAAATTACAATTACACTAAAATAAAAAAATAATGTTATACTTTTATACAAGTTACAATACTAATATTTGTCTTAAATTTCTTTAATTTTCAAACCCTAAAGCTTAATATTTCAAAGCCTCGAGCTTAATTAATAAGTGTTCATTAATAGTATTTAATTATGAACAATTGAACAGAAATATTAACTTCATAAACTACAATTGTACAGTACATTTTTTTAATAATTTGTAAATTACACTTATTTTAACTAATAGTAACATTAATTTATATATTACATTCTTCACTTTCAAACATTCAAAGCCTCAAGCTTAAATTACAAGTGTTGGTTATTAAACCTTACGCATGTTGAGTTATTATTGTGCATTACTTAATTAAATTGAAGTCTTTAATTTGGACCCATTCACCTGCTATACCTTTTATTTAACAATCTCAACATCTATGCATTTCCTTTGCTCTATCCTGCATACTATTGGGCCACTGCTACTGAGCCACTGCTATTGTCAATTAAGTTATTTTATTTCAAGTAACAAAATTTTTAAAAAAATCTGGTTTTAGTTTCCTATAATAACCCTGGCAGAACATGTGCTTGTGGCGATAAGAGTTTTGCTGCATTGCATTATGAATGGTGACAAAATCGAATGTGCACTGCTAGAAATCATTGGCATGCATACTTGCATAGAGTATGTTTCAGGCCTAAAACATGCTGGAAGTCACTCACGGACAAGAGTTTTGTTAAACATACCACAACATTCTGAGCACAAGACCCACACAGTGATTAGAAAGTGAAAAGAAACGCATCCGAGCAAAACTTGTGTTTAATCAGGCTCTGAAGACCCAAACACAGCTGACAAAAGCCATTAACCCCTGTGCACAAACACGGCCCTTCATCCCAGCACCCAACCGCTGTACTCACGGGCTCTCCGGGCTCAGACGAGACCTGCTCGGAGGCCTCGGCCGTCTCTGTGACCGGCGCGGTCTGCTTCAAAGCAAACACACCCACCGCGGTTTAATGGAGAACAACATCTGGATATGCATGAGTGTTTCTCACAGACATTTACTGAAGATCTCCCTGCTCACGTGTGAACTGTACATCAGATTACAAACAGAGAGACAAACATGACAACTGTGAGCCTTACCATTGGTCCGTCGTGTGCACATGGGGATGATGTCATCGGAGGAAACATTTCTGAAAAAGACAATGACAGTTAGACATGCAGATATAATGTAGATCTGAAATATGACACTCAAAACGGCAATGCAAACCAAAAAATACTAATAATAAAAATCACAAATGTACTTAAATGTTTAGGGTCAGTTCCATTTTTTTAATGATGAAAATAATATTTCAGCAAGGATGCATTAAATTGATCAAAAGTGACAGTAAAGACCTTTATAATGTTACAAAACACTATTTCAAATAAATGATGTCCTTTGAACTTTCTATTCAAAGAATCCTGAGAAATAAAAAAATATATATCACAATTTCCACAAAAATATGACCGTTTTCAACATTGATAATATTCATATACAGGTGCTGGTCATATAATTAGAATATCATCAAAAAGTTGATTTATTTCTCTAATTCCATTCAAAAAGTGAAACTTTTTTTGTATATTATATTCATTCATTACACACATTATTCCAAATGTTTATTTCTTTTCATTTTGATGATTATAACAGACAACTATGGAAAATCCCAAATTCAGTATCTCAGAAAATTTGAATATTGTGAAAAGGTTCAATATTGAAGACACCTGGTGCCACACTCTAATCTGCTAATGAACTCAAAACACCTGCAAAGGCCTTTAATGGTCTCTCAGTCTAGTTCTGTAGGCTACACAATCATGGGGAAGACTGCTGACTTGACAGTTGTCCAAAAGACGAGCATTGACACCTTGCACAAGGAGAGCAAGACACAAAAGGTCATTGCAAAAGAGGCTGGCTGTTCACAGAGCTCTGTGTCCAAGCACATTAATAGAGAGGCGAAGGGAAGGAAAAGATGTGGTAGAAAAAAGTGTACAAGCAATAGGGATAACCACACCCTGGAGAGGATTGTGAAACAAAACCCATTAAAAAATGTGGGGGAGATTCACAAAGAGTGGACTGCAGCTGGAGTCAGTGCTTCAAGAACCACTACGCACAGACGTATGCAAGACATGGGTTTCAGCTGTCGCATTCCTTGTGTCAAGCCACTCTTGAACAACAGACAGCGTCAGAAGCGTCTCGCCTCGGCTAAAGACAAAAAGGAAAAGAAGTGGTCCAAAGTTATGTTCTCTAATGAAAGTAAATTTTGCATTTCCTTTGGAAATCAGGGTCCCAGAGTCTGGAGGAAGAGTGGAGAGGCACACAATCCATGTTGCTTGAGGTCCAGTGTAAAGTTTCCACAGTCAGTGATGGTTTGGGGTGCCATGTCATCTGCTGGTGTTGGTCCACTGTGTTTTCTGAGGTCCAAGGTCAACGCAGCCGTATACCAGGAAGTTTTAGAGCACTTCATGCTTCCTGCTGCTGACCAACTTTATGGAGATGCAGATTTAATTTTCCAACAGGACTTGGCACCTGCACACAGTGCCAAAGTAACCAGTACCTGGTTTAAGGACCATGGTATCCCTGTTCTTAATTGGCCAGCAAACTCACCTGACCTTAACTCCATAGAAAATCTATGGGGTACTGTGAAGAGGAAGATGCGATATGCCAGACCCAACAATGCAGAAGAGCTGAAGGCCACTATCAGAGCAACCTGGGCTCTCATCACACCTGAGCAGAGCCACAGACTGATCGACTCCATGCCACGCCGCATTGCTGCAGTAATTCAGGCAAAAGGAGCCACAACTAAGTATTGAGTGCTGGACATGCTCATACTTTTCAGTTGGCCAAGATTTCTAAAAATCCTTTCTTTGTATTGGTCTTAAGTAATATTCTAATTTTCTGAGATACTGAATTTGGGATTTTCCTTAGTTGTCTGTTATAATTATCAAAATTAAAAGAAATAAACATTTGAAATATATCAGTTTGTGTGTAATGAATGAATATAATATACAAGTTTCACTTTTTGAATGGAATTAGTGAAATAAATCAACTTTTTGATGATATTCTAATTATATGACCAGCACCTGTATGTTTCTAGAGCAGCAAATCCTCATATGAGAATGATTTGTGAAGGATCATGTGACACTGAAGACTGGAGTAATGATGATAAATTCAGCTTTGATCACAGGAATAAATTATGTTTTCAAATATTTCACATTGTTGCTGTTTTTTTTATCAAATCTTTGCTGGTTTGTAACCGGTTGTATCAAAAGCACCTGGTCGGGATGGCAGCGGGTGTCCGAGGTCCGAGAAGCGCCCGTGAGGGTCAGAAGGGGGTCGTGGACCTGCAACAGATCACATGTCATCAGGAGCGGTTATCAATCATTTCAGCCTGAGGCCTAAACATTTGGAGCTCAGGAGCGTTTTCAAATGACAACAGGGACAAACACAGAAGGAGGAGAAAAACTGAGGGGGGAAATGACGGCGATCTAAAAACGTAGAGAGACTCAAACACAGTAAAGCTGGAGAAAAATGAAAGGAGGAGGATAAAGTTGGGAGTCGTTACGGAAGACGATGCAGCGCCGACTCACCGAACGGTTCACCCCGTCGCCCTACAGGTGCAGAGGGGGGGCGTCCGGGACCCTCTATCATTAGAGGAGGAGAGGGAGCCCCCCCGCTCACAGGAGACGGCCCGTACGAATCACCTGTTCAGACCAAACCATGACAATCACATAAGAGGAGGCAACACTGCATTACACACTAACAGCCGTTCTGTGGGCTTGTGTTTTAACACAAGGCAAGGCAAGTTTATTTTTTTATAGCACATTTTATACACAGTGGCAATTCAAAGTGCTTTACACAGAAAAGAAGTTAAAATATTCGTAAGTGAATTAATTTTTTTAAATTTATTTATATTAGGGGTGTAACGGTACACGTATTCGTATTGAACCGTTTTGGTACAGGGCTTTTGGTGCACACGTGAACCGAACGGTTATGAATGTAATCTTTAACAGTTAGCAGTCGGCTTGTTGTAAGCGCGGAACACACTTCAATCCGAGTTCCCACATGAACATATTAAGTATTCAGTCCATTTTATCATGAAATTCAAACGATAAATGCCGTTTTAACGCTCTTTAATGTGATGTGACTGATAGACGCGCATCAGTTCAACTTAAAGCGGCAGCGCGCGCGAGTCAATGCGATCATCTCTTCCTAAAGAATAAACATAGATTAATATATCTTAAGATATGTTGAGGATACATTACAACTCACTGAAATGTATCATATGTCGTGTAATCGCTCCATCTGTGTTTCAACCGCGGAAAGACAATAAAACTGCTTGTAAACAATGTCATGCAGAATCACGTTTACTCAGAAGTCCTTCAGTGTCCACAGCTGTAGCTCACTAGAGAAATCAACTCTTTCACTGAATACATGCTATATATATCACTATATTAGCCGTTATATTCATTATATTAGCCGTTATATATTCATTATATACTACTTAGCCTGTTAGTGATGTCTTGTTTATTTAATGTATGTTTAAATAAACCTGTCATGAAAATTACAGCCACTAAATGATTATATTTCAACAACGAATAAAAATAATTAGATTTAGAAGTTAATGCAAAAACTGCCTTATGTGAAGCTTATGAGTGTTGATTATTATATCTAAAAATAAATAGCAACTGAATTTAGGCTAATAGTTTGGGCTCTGTTGTTAATCTTTAGTAGCTATATGTAAGTAAGGGCTCCCTATATAGTTTACAGCATTATCTTTAAGAAACTTTTAGTTATAATTTAATTCATTTAAGGACAGACACAATTTTTCTCATTAAACCACTGTTGAATAAAAATGAATAAAAAGCAATTTTGTAAAACTGCTGTACCGAACCCATACCGAACCGGGACTTCAAAACCGAGGTACGTACCGAACCGTCAGTTTTGTGTACCGTTACACCCCTAATATATTATTATTATTTTTATATATATATATATAAAAAGATAGTATAACAGTTATAATAGTTTTTGTAATAGTTATAACAGTATAAAAGTTTTGTCTTTGTTTTAACTGAAGAAAGTTGGCACATCCAACTGTTAACTTCATCAAAGCATTTACATAGAGAGTCAATGGGGCTGTAGTCATCAGGTGATAGGGCTCAGTAGATCTGGGTGTCGTCAGCATAGCTGTGGTAAGCCATTTTGTTATTTTTCATTTTTTAGTCCATAAAAAGTGCATCTGTCCATCAAATAACTGCTCCACATGGCTCTGGGGTGTTAATAAAGGCCTTCTGAAGCGAATCGATGCGTTTAATGACAAACAGAAAATTTGTTTATTTACAAATTTATATTTTATTTTATCTTTTCATTTATTTACTATAATATTATCATCAATTTCTTTTTAAATGAACTTTTATAATTAATTTTAGTTATTTATTATATTATATATATTTTTTAATCTAATATTTATTTATTTATTTAATTGGTTTATTTACAAATTCGTATTTTAATCTCTCATTTATTTTTATTTTATTATTTATTTTGAAGGGGCAGGTCAGATACCTGTGTCTCTTCTTTTATACACCTATCCTTCTTTTTATTATTTCCATAACCTGAATAATCAAGGATAATCAATCTATGTATCTCTTTCTCTGCTTTCATATATTTAGTTTAAAGATGATTGCAATTCAGTGTGATTTTATACTTTTATATATTTAGTTTAAGCATGATGATTTTGGAGTTTTAAATCTAGTCTCCTCAGCTGTATGTCTCTCTCTGGATGTATGTCTCTCTCTGGCGAAGGAAAGCAATTGCTGTATCTCTGTTTGGGTATTGGGCGTTCTCTTGATAACGGTCAGAATCCACTGACATTAACTAGAGTTTGATGCCCTAGTGCTTGTATGCGTGTGCGTTTCACATGTTCTGTGCAGGTTTGTTGGAGCTTTCTGATCTGGGCCTGACCCCCCTCCCGACATGCACGCCCTTTACGGCGTCCGAGGCCAATCTTACCCATCTGGGAGGGGTTTCGCGACAGGCATCCTGACTAAACTACGCCATTCCGGCATATCTATACATGTATGACAAATGGTTAGGCTTTTAGGTCTCTGTAGCCAATCAAGGCTTAGGCCATCTGTTATTGTTGATGTAATCAATGTCCTCGTAACCTGGGGCCCGTTCTTCGTACCTCGCTAGCTGGATTTGATTGTACTCAGTTAGCTGGATTTGATTATTGACGATTTGGCATGATCTTGGATTGTTTGGTTCTTCGACGCTCATCCTGGATTTGCTGTCATAGCAACAGGTCCGTAAACTTAAACCTGCTCGCCAGCGGCTGATTTCATGTAAACAGGATTAGATTGCATCTTGAGGTGATACTTAAACTCTGTCCCAGCCACTGCTACTTTATTACAAGAGTTCATTACTGAACCAGGGGCAATAATAATCCTTTTAAATAATAATAATATACAAGTGTTAAATTGTATATGAGAATGTATATAATATTATAATGTTGTGTATAACACTATAGACACAGCCACTTGATTGAGCGATTTATTTGTGATGGAATAACTACTTAATAATTGTATTGGAGGTTTGCACACATGTTGTACAGTTAATCTGAGCCGTGCATTAATTTAAGTGATGACGGATATTATGGGATGGCTTGATGCAGCGCAGGAGATGCAGAGAATTTGATCTTGACCCTTAAGAAACTTTAATACTGTCACGTTACAAATCTGCTTCAAATTGAATTACAACATTGAAATAAAAATGTAAAGGGTGTACAAATACTGTATAAAATCGTGAATATAAATAATTGGTAATCATGTAAAAAAAAAAAAAACATTTATCATTGATCTATTATAACTTTTATGTTGGTTTGGTCGTTTAGCTGTTTCCTTATAAAGCTCCAGATATTCGTGGGGTTTTTTGTGTAATTTGCCAAGTTTTTTGCCAGGTGGCTTTTTTAATTATATGATGTCATTACGTTGCTGTCTTGACGCCAGCCAATCGCTGCATTGCTGATCGTGGTTTCGAGTATCGATGCATCTGCCCTCTTCAGGGAAAACAAGAACGCGCAGTGATCTTAGATCATTTAATCCAGATATTTAAATCCAATCCGCAAATTCGTTTGAAGAACCAAATTAGCCAGACATCAGTTATCACGATTAAAAGATCTGGGATCTGTCAAATCATCTCAGATGTATTAAGCGAGGTACGAAGAACAGACCCTGGTGGGCAAAATTCTCTGTAAGGCAGAGTCTGGCCTGCGATTCCATGAGAGACTCTGAAGCTGGCTTCTGCTGATGAAACCGCAAACTATTTAAAATAGTAAATTTTTCTTGAATTAATCTAACTCCTGACTCTTGGTCTTCATTTTTCACTACTGGTCCTGGGTCCTAAGCTGTTACCCCAACAATTTACTTTCCCAATGTTTTCCTCAGATTATTTCCGCAAACATGTCCTCCGAATATCCTCTCCGAAAAGACCATAAACATTACAGATAACATCTGAAGTAACTATTAATTTACATACATATATCGTAAAGCTAATCCTGTGAGACTGAGACGCTGCAAATCGTGTGATTTTAGCTCAATGTTTTGGCTGTACGTCAATGATGCCCTCTGCTGGTAGGGAATAGTAAGATGGCCGCTTGAACACTTCCGGTGGCTAGAACGCGATGAGCAATCCAGTCATTTATATAGATCAGTGGGGTAATCATAAAAATATTTTTATACATAACATCATAGATTTTTTTCAGGAAATGGGCAGACTTGAATAAATAGCAACAGTTGCAAAAAATACACGATAAAAATTGCAAAACAAAAATGAATAATTAATCCAGAGTTTTAACATGTATGAATAACATCTTCATTTGAGTGTGTTGTGTGACTGTTACAGTAAGCCGACACGTTGCTCAAACACAGCACAAAAATAAAGGAATTATATAGGGGTGAATTTAACCTGCTGGCAGTTTTAGGTATAAATGCCACAATTTTAGTAATAGTCAATGACTGGGAGATTTGGATATTTTATTGAAAATCTGTTCTGTACATAAAAAAAAAAAAAAGCCATGGGTCAATTTTCCCGTGCTGGTTCTAGTGTTAAAATCCTTGTGAAAGCTGAATTAGAGGACGACATCTACTCACCTCTTCGCTGTGGCGGCATGTGGCGATCCGGGGGTCCAGAGTTGAGTTTGAACAGACTTTGCTCCATGTCTGAGATTTTATCTCTGTACTCCACAAGCCTTTATAAACACACAAACATCAGAGGTCAGAAACAACACTGAAAATAACAGCAACGATGAACAGTGTGATCTGAAGAATATATTCACTTCTGACGAAGGTTGGCCAACTCTCTTCTTTCCTCCACCAGAGCTCGTTCAGAGGTGCGCGCTTTCAACTATTGAAGATCAAACAAGTAGACGAGATTAATATATCAGTATTAGAAAATAGAAAATTAAAAACACTAATTAAGCATATAAATGCAAACGCTTCCAGTTAAACAATCTTGGTTACATGTGCCGCTGCTTTCTGAAATGTGTACAATCATTCATATCACTTATTACTGCCATAACACAAAATTATTATAGGCTATCGGTATCAGCCGGTGAATTACTAATATAAGAGACTATATAATACAAAGACTAACACAACATGCTACTCACCCAGTTCTCATGGGCTTTCTTTTCCTGGACTGCCACCTATAGGAAAGATGGGAGGGAGATAAGAATGAGCTCTTGATCGACCCATATGGATTTTTATGATGGCCGATATCAAACAGAGCAGGATGGCTGATATAAATGTGTGATGTCACATTATTTAATTTAAATACATAGTGAATAGCACATGCAAACAACTGCTGCAATAAAACAAATATAATTTTATATAATTTACTAAATTCCAAATAATTCATTGGAAACTATATCAATATGCAAAAATAAGCTTGATAAAAATAAAATGTTTATTAAAAACATGTTATGTTTAAATAAGCACTGCATTCACAGCGCTGTCCAGGCTTCTGACCAGGGTTTATTAGCTTTAAATAAAACTATTAAAACAAATGATTTTAAATAAAATATATAAATATTAGTAAAAAAAAAAAAACTAAGCAAAATTTTGAATTGTTGCCCTGGCACTAAAATGATTAACTTAGATTAAAAACCTAAATATTACTAATTAAAAAAATTAAAAAGACAAAAGCACATAACAAAATGACTAAAAAGTAAAATAAAATATAAAAATAAAAGTGAATAAATCTAAAATAACACTGCTCCCAACTCTAGTAGCCAATGCCAATAACTTAAGAAATGCTAAAGCAGTTTCTCACCTCAGATTTCAGCGAGCGCTCGTTCTGCTGCATCTCCTCCTCGATGTCCTTGATCTTCTGTTTAAGGGCTCTCAGCTCCTCATCCGACCGCAGAGCTTTACTGTCCACCTCCGACAGCTTCGTCTCCTTCTCGCGTCTCTCCAGCTCCTCCTGAGTCAATTTCCTGAGCACAAAGGAAGTTCATTAAGCGAGGAAATACAGGAGTGGTGAGTTTACACTACTGCTATTCAAATGAATGCAGGACTCAGGCTTTGTTATCATGGAAAGCACAAATTCAATCCATATCAGAACATCTAACTCGAGTCGTTTTTCCAGGTTCAGGAAATTTTCCAGGTTCAGGACAGTAAATCCAGGTTCTGATGTTGTTGTTGTTGAGCCGTATGCTGCGGTTTGCACAGTAAAATAAACCCGTGGGGAAAAAAAAGTGTCTTTTTAACGGGTCACAGACACTCTTCAAGTGTACATTTATTTAATGCCAATTCAATATTAAAATCTTATCAGTTAACGGTTAATAATCGGATAATGAGCGGCGGTTGTCGGTCGGGAAAATGAACCGTTTTGAGCATCCCTAACATACACACAGTATATATACATACATATTGAGACTACAAGCTAGCTAAAGCCAGCAAATTGAGCTTTTTCTCCGTTTTTTAAAATAATCCATGTCAGCCATTTCACAACGAGATGAGCCGGCTGGCAGAAGCCCCTCCCATGACATGAATTCGCGTCTGTTGTGAAGTGAATGTCACGCGCGATGAAGCTAGTAAACTCAAAATGCTCAAGCGTGCAACTATGCGCAAAGAGCACGATTTATTCGTGCAAGTCTTGTCGGGTGTGAACGCACAGTTAGGCTATTCATCGTATTTTAGTAGAACGTTTCATTTTAATCGATTTGACAGCACTAAAAAACATTGGATCTGATTTGATCACTTATTTTACATTGAACTATTACAATATTTGAATATCTTACTGCGTTTTTCTTTAAAATATACGTTTTAAATATATGGATATGATTGGATATAGTGGTCATCGTGCGCAGTGTGAATAATGTGTGTGTTCTCACTGCTGCAGGGCGTTTTCTTTCTGCTGGTAGAGTTCAGTGGTGATTTCTAGTCTCTGCTGCAGATTCCTGAACTGGTTCTCCAGATGCGTCTTCTCGTTGTTCAGATTCATCTGGTCGTGCATGACCTTCTGATATTGCTCTAGATTAAAAACGAAAGTTCTTGATTAAATGAAGATCTGGAACACAAACTGGAAGGTGTTCAAATACACACAGTCTTCATACCCTCCAGCTCCTGTCTGGATTTCTGCTCGGCAAGGAAACTTTCCATGTAGCGATTCCTCTCGTCTTCAACAACATTGAGAGTTGCTTTAATCTGCGAAACAGAAACGCCATTAGAAGTGAGAAGAGTGTAAATTATCCTCCTAAAAAAGAATCTGCCCCAAGCAGACGTACCCTGGAGACGTCCATCATCTGTTTGATTCGCACTCTTGTGCTGTCCATCTTCTTCTCTGAAAGAGAACAGACACTTGATGTTCAGCAAAGAGGAGAAGGTTTCATCTAACAATAGCTAAGGACCTCAAGTGTAAAACAGCAGCAATGTTATAAAAGGCACCAACATAGGGGATGTATGCGTTATTAAAATAACCGAAAACCGAAATCATGATTTGGTTTATTGAGATTAGGGGGTGTACGATTTATATCGTTTAGAATAGTACTGTGATTGTTTTAACAATGTGCGATCTGACCAAGCGGCACCTCCCGCATTTTCTCTTGAAGCCGATACGGAAGTGACTTAAACTGCAGTTCATGGACTGGCCACTAGAGACAGACTCCAGAAGGAGCAGAATCTCACTGAGCTCATGTTAAAATTTCCAACTTTACAGCAGAAGAACACATGTTTACAGTCTGGGACACATTGTGCTTTTGGCCTATACGGCTAATTTTGCCCTTCATGACGACTGTGAGGGGGTGAATTTAATTATAACTCATTCGTTTACATTGTTTAGTTTAGTGTCACGAAAATACGTCGACATGCGTCATTATTTACGTTCTAGAATAGAACATATCTAGAATAATGGCAGCTTCTGCTCCCGGGCATAGTGAAAATTATAATTTATCATATAAAGCCACACAGCGACATTCAAAAGTGTGGGAGTACTTTAAACAGAAGCCGAATAAAACTGTGTTTTGTTTTCTCTGTAACGCCGGTTTCACAACTACAAAAAGACAAACGATCACTTATGAGCACACATATTCTGAATGCCTTCGGCAGAATTCAAATGAGCCATTTTAATCTAGATTAAGTCCAATATTACAGTGAGATTAATCAAGATTAAAAAAAATAATCTATGCCCGCCACTAGTTTTTACACATGAGCAGCTCATGATTAAGGCAGATTTATGTCGGACCTACACCGTATCCTCTACGCCACAAATTACGCATTGGTTTTCATTTATACTTCTGCATTGTTGTCCAGTTACACATGCAGACCGCTAGGAGGCAGTGTCCACGGGCATGTTGATGGTCACCCACAGTATCAAGGCAAAAGCCGAAGAAGAAGCAGCTTGTTTACATTGTCATTGTATGCGTCTCAATCAGCTCCCTTGTTCAATAGTCAGGGCACTGATCAAGACACAACTCAATGGGCTGACTCCCTGATCAGTGCCCTGAACTAGGGAGCTGATTGAGACGCACCCGAAGTATCAGCAGCAGTGATGGCGGCAGATAGCGGCTTTTCTTGCAGCTTCAGTTGTTGTATGTAATACAAATTAAGCATCTCTAGTTGATTAGTAGAGTTACATAAGAACATCGTGCCGCTGTTTTCCGTATCGATGCATCGTGCACACGAGCGCTTCAATCGATTGCTGTTGCGGAGACTATTCGATCCATTGAAATCACAAAACCAAATGCACCCATTGTGATGTGTGTCCCTGTTCTTGATATACAATCACCGATTAACATCTTTGGTTATAATGAGAAAATAAATAAATATACACAGCGGATCCATGTTTTTATTCACTAACATAAAGAATATCTGCACTACAAAATACTGTGTTATATAGTAGATGTAAGGATTAAACTATCATCCTCTCCTATCGCAGATTTATTTATTGACCTGTGGGAGGGGTTCTGAGAGACCAATCACGGCATTTGCGGCAGTTCTACAGTAAAATAATTCCTTTTCTCAAATGCTTGATTTTCATCATTCACAGTGAAATATCACAATAGTAAAAGCATCTTATTTTGTTTTTAAAAAAAGTATTTGATATCATGTTTAATATTATTAGAGAGTCAATATTTATTGTCAATTTTGGGCAAATTTAACAGCCCTACAAACAAGATAAGAGCATCTACTAAACACAAATGAAGCCGTGAAGACTACAGAGAACACGAATGTAAATAAAATGTATTTGAGTTATAAATAGAGCGCTCACCAGCATCTTCTCCATTAGAAATTTTAGCATCTTCTTTCTGTAGTTCAGCAGAATCACAGGCTCCCAGACGATTGAGCTCTGCAATACAGCTGGACAACACCTACAAACCAGAGAAACACCGAAAACCATGGGACGTCATGCATTTACAATGTGATAATTTGGAGAAAACACTATAGTTAAGCAACGCAAGGGATGGGACACGCTATATTGTAAAAACAATCATGGCTAAAGGGATCTTCAGCATCGGTTTTAAAATATGCAACAAATTTGACTCACATCAATCTCATTTTCCTTGTGCACCAGAGAGTCCTCCAGCTCTTTCTGGGATTTGTGATAAACTCGGATCTCCTCGCTCAGTTTCTTGTGCTTCTCCTGCCAGTCTTTAGCGTCACGAAGGAGCTGTCAGAAAATAAATGTCCTTTAGGTCACGTTGACATTGATGGAAGGAAGGTCACAGCTCTGATAGAGGGACTTACAGATTTCTTCTGCTCTTTTAAAGTGCCGTTTTCCTTCTCAAAGGACAGCACCTGAGCCTTGAGAGCATCTTCTCTGAGTTTAGCTTCATCCATGAGGACGTGAACCTGTTCATTCAAAACAAACCCCAGAAACACAGAGCATTTCATATCATCAGGACATGAGAGGGCTAACACAAATGTTCAGATACAGGACTACAAAATCATTTAGGAGAAAAAAAACCCTACATCTCTAAGGTGATACAAACGTAATAATTTATCATGAATTGTCAATTTAGTTAAAGTCACCATGAAACCAAAATGGACTAATTCAGAATAACTTCCCCTCTTCTCTTCTCTGATGACGAGGGCGGGGCAACCTGTCACTCACATGAGATCCACCAATAGCAGACCACGACCAGCCAATCAATTCCCCACAGACAAAATCAAGCCCCGCCCTACATTTGTTCTTGTTTGAGAAGCGCTTCACTCGGATATACGGCACAATAGGGAAGAAAAGACTAGCGCAACTTCTGTTTCGTGCCGACTTTAATATTCAATGATGATATAAACATTTCTGGAAGAGTGATTAAAAATAAAACTTAATATTTGAATTATTTGGAAACAAATTTGTCAAATAAAATAATTTCCTTTCACATTTCTTTGATTTTTTTTTAATCGAAATCAAAAGCAACTTCGAGCTGATTAAATATGTATGAGCTAGGCATAAATAAAAACTTCTTTTTCCGTCGGTCTTAATACACGATGTCATCACAGAAGAGTCAAGTTTTAAATAGGAAAAATATTGACACTCTTTGGTCAATTTTGAGCGAGATGCTAACGGTCTAATCAGATTCAATTATCTATGCTAAGCTATGCTAAAAGTGCTACCGCCAGACCCGGAGATCGGCTGAAGGGATCCGAAAACAGTAAAACTCAACTGTTCAACTCTAGGGGAGACGGAAAATGAGCCTATTTAAAAAATAGTGGCGTTTTCTTTTAAGGGCGTGGCCACTTTGAGTGACAGGTGGATTGTCGTTTGTCTGTTAGTCATCTGCCAAGATGGAAAACGGCCGACTTTAAGGCTTCAAAACTGCTCTTCAGAACACTATGGGTGACGTCACGGACACTACGTCCATATTTTTTACACAGTCTATGGCAGGGATGGGCAACTCCAGTCCTCGAGGGCCACTGTCCTGCAAAGTTTAGCTCCAACCCTGATAAAACTCACCTGCCTGTAGCCTTCTAGTAATCCTGAAGACATTGATTAGCTGGTTCAGGTGTGTTTGATTAGGGTTGGAGCTAAACTCTGCAGGACAGTGGCCCTCGAGGACTGGAGTTGCCCATCCCTGGTCTATGGTTTCACCAAGAAGCTGCGCATAGTAATAATAATTTATTTGTTAAAAGGTGCCCTAGAATGAGTTGAAACAATATTTTAAATTGTTCTCTAATGTCTACATAGAGGGTATGTGACTTATTTAAGGGCAAAAATGGTCCAGATATGGTTTTACGGGTCCATTTACAACTTGAATGAAATGGTCTGTTTTTGCCTTATTTGGAAGGTTCATGAATATTAATATGGAGTTCTGCTCTGATTGGCTGTTTCACTGCGCGGCTAATTTAAGTAGCTTTAGTGACAAACACATCATGGCAATGGAGAGATTATGCATCCAACCTCATACGTTTGGTCCTGTTTCTGACGAAGATGCAGATTTTGAGCAACAACCAATTGTTTTGAGATTGGAAATGGACACTTCTGAGTGGTAAGTTTAGTCTTTATTATCAGTAAGACCTGCTAAACGAGACATCAGTACTATAACGTCAGCCTACATGTGAATTAGCATATAACATTAACTTTACACGTTAACTCATAACGTCAGCAGTCCAACTTTGTTTTTAGCATTGTTTTAATCATTGTAATGCGTCACCGTATGATTTTATAGTTTCCTCACTTTGAGTCACAAACTCTAAACAGCGAACTGGGTAACGTTAGCGCGTAAATATGTTGTTTGTACAGTACAGTAAAGTTTTTTTTTTTTTTTACAAATTGACTAGATGCCTGGTCAAATTACTATCATTTCAACTTAAGTGGTGGAGAAGGTGACGTTAGCTAGAAGGATTGAGTGAGCTATAAGCACCTAAACTAACACAGCTAGCTCCTGAGTTGTGTGTTGTTGATGAAATATAGGCTAATTATAATTCTATCCGACAAAAGGGATTGCCATATGTATCTACGGTTGTATTTTGTAGATTTATATAACAACACTGGCAGGAAATAATATTAACCTTTGTCATTTGACATTTGTCAAACTGTTATGTATGCTACTTGGAGTTTCTATTGTTACTGTACTAGCATCTTGCATTGGATCTAGACAACACGGGGGATATTATCGTTAATGTTGTCTCACTAAGAAACTTTCAATTTAATCAGAAACTGTTTTGACAGTCAATAAGTGGATAAAATCACTTACTGCTTGCGGAAATAGTTTGAATTGCCGCTTCTCCAGTATCAGACGCTGAGCCTGTTTGATATTGTCCCAGGATAGAAAAACTATCCGTGGTGAAATGGGCCGAGCAAACGAACAACTTTGAATTAAATTGTCGCGGTATCTGGTTATGGATAACCATCAACCATGCCTTTTGACAGTTTTGTTCTGTGGGAAGGGTATGAAAAGTCAGAACATAACATTTATCTCCATTTTCGCTATCCTCGCTTGACGCTTGTTTCTTCACAATACCTGCAGATACGCAACTCCTGATGATTCGGCTGTGCAGTTCCGCCTGGCCTTGAACATGTGCTGGCATATGCAAACATTGGGGGCGTACATATTAATGATCCCGACTGTTGCGTTGCAGTCAGTGTTATGTTGAGATTCGCCTATTTTTCCGTGGGGTTTTTTCACAAACGAGATTTACATACGAAGGAGGAAGCAATGGTGTTTGAGACTCACTGTATGTGATGTCCATCTACTGAACTCTTGTTAAGCTGCGTTCACACCGGACGCGATTTGCGCGAGTGATTTGCATGTTAAGTCAATGCAGAGACGCGAAATGGCATTCTGCGGCGCGATTCGCGCGATTGAGGCGGCGCGAATGACGCGAATTGAGCGTTTTGAACGCGTGATTCGTGCGAATTGCTCAAGTTGAAAAATCTGAACTTTGGCGGATATTTCGCGCCGCGTTAACCAATCACGAGCTTGCTCTAGTAGTGACGCATTTACAAGCGGAGGCAGAAATCCCAACAACAATGGAGGACAAGATAATGGTGGCCGTATGTGGAGACCCGGAGCTGTACAATACATCATCCTATCACTACAGGAACAGGAATAAAAGGAATAAAAAGGATCTTGCTTGGAAGAAAGTGAGTTATTGTGAGTTATTGTGAGCCATTGTGAGCCAAGTGAGCCATTTCACAACGAGACAGGAGCAGAAAAAAAAGAGCCAGAGCCAGCGGCAAATGTGAGAAGGACTAGCCGAGGGAAGGCGGGTCTCGCCGGGTACACGAGCGCTGAGCGCCGCTGATCCCCTGGATCTCACAACTCCGAAAACGCCAGATAAAATGCTCAAATAGGCACTCTTTTTATAAATTAACCACAGATTTGAGCTTTAAGCAACTATATTATCGCCTGAAAAAGTCTTTAAACTACGTTTTGTAGCACATTAATAGTAGTATTTTTTACAAAAAAGCTCATATAGGCTCATATAGAGCAGAAGCCCCGCCCATGACGCGAATTCGCGTCTGGTGTGTAGTTGTCACACGCGTTTTTCATGAAGCGAGTGAACTCAAAATGTTCAAGCGTCCACCTTCGCGCGATTAGCGCAAATTATTCGCGCAAATCGCGTCCGGTGTGAACGCCACATTATTCAATTATGCCATGGTTAATTCAATTTTTTATTCTAGGGCACCTTTAAAAAAAATGCAGCCTTTGACAAAATAACATGTGGTTTAATTTCAGTTAATCGTGCAGCCCTAATGGAGAATGCATGATGCTTGTTCATGTCACAAGAGCGTCTGACAAATTATTACTGGTTTCTCATTTCAACCGGTAGATCAGACAAAGCAGTAAAAGATCAGCTCATCCAGCACAATTCAACCTTCGCCACAAGTTTGATTGACAGGCGATCTGACCAATCACATCGCCGAATCTGCCGTTTTGTCCGACAAAGCAGTCAGGAGAGTTAGTAGATTAACGTTGGTGGAAAAACGGTGTGTACTGACATCTTTCCGAGGTTGAAACAACATTTCTTCTAGTGTTCATTCTTGTTAATTTGATGCTTATCAATGAACTACAAGGAAGAGATGATCGGTTCACAAGCAGCTTTGACTGAAGCGCTACAGTGATCACGACACATTAAAGAGCCACAAAACGCTATTTATGGTTTAAATTTCTAAAAACAAACAAAAAAAAAAAGACCATTTCAAAGTTGAGACTTTGCTTCATATCAAAAGTAACTTGCTCTGTCCTGTCTTTGGCGTGTTGTCAGTGTCCTCTTTGCTCCGCGATGTATTTTCTCTACGTGAGAACGTGTGTGTGGTGTGAGAGCGCCATGGCTTGTCTGACATAGCAACAGTAACTAAAGGGGGCGGGGCTTTGCGAACGTCAATTACCTTTGCACGCTCCTCGTCATAGTTCTTCAGTGTTTTCTGGTATTTCTCGATTCTCTGGTGCATTTTGGCAATCTGCGGTTGATGAAAAACAAAACAGCTCTGGAAAAATCTGACAGAGGCAAAAAACACACGGGCAGAAAATAACATGAATCAAAGCTAACCTTGTCATTAAGATTTGCATTTTCTTCCTGTGTGTCCACAATTTTTTGGTTAAGCTGTGAAACACTCCCAGACATCTCGTCCCACTGACTCTGGAGCTTCTGGTGATGAGTCTGGTCAGTAAAAACAACAGAGCACATTAAAGAAACGTGATGAAAATGAGATGCTAACAGATGAACCTGCTGCTGCGCTTCACCTTCAGCCCTTTCATTTCTTGTTGGCTGGAAGTCAGTGATTTCGCAGAGCTTTTCAGCTGTTCTTCACGCTCTTTTATCTGCGAGGAGACAAATGAAACGTTTAATCTGATCAGGTTCATCAGCCATTACCGAAAACAAACCCAACACGAGTCGAGAGAAAGAAACTTTAAGGTTTACCATGTCATTCAATTGTGTGATCTTGTTAACAGCATCAGATTTCTCGCTGAGAAGCCGCTGGATCTTGTCTCGGAGCTGCTTTTCTGTTACTGTGTAATAAAATACAATGTAAAATATATTAAATCAGAAAAGAAAATATTTTAAGAGGTAGTAGAAGTATGTCGCATGACCTCATACGACATTCATGCGCAATATTTTGCTGTGCTTATCGAGTATATTAAATATTTAATCAATTAAAAGTCCATTGTTGGACACAAACCAAAAGATCAGCTTAGTCTTAAATGGATCAATCTGACGTTTGCGCAAAAACAGTCCCATGACTGAGAATCCAGAGATCCCTATTCTCCCACAACTAAACAAAATAATGTGTAATTTAGTAGAAGTTCTGACAAAAAGTTAATTGCTGTAGTCGATATAAAAATGTTTAATTAATCTGAATGGACTATTTTTTTTAATCGGTTTGAGTGAATGATTCAATGACTCACTCATAACGACTTCACTTGTTTCATTACTGGATGAATCAGTGTTTTTGAACGAATCTCTTGAGTGAATGATTCAATGACTCACTCATAAAGACTTCACTTGTTTCATTACTGGATGAATCAGTGTTTTTGAACGAATATCTTGAGTGAATGATTCAATGACTCGCTCATAAAGACTTCACTTGTTTCATTACTGGATGAATCAGTGTTTTAGAATGAATCTCTTGAGTGAATGATTCAATGACTCACTCATAAAGACTTCACTTGTTTCATTACTGGATGAATCAGTGTTTTAGAATGAATCTCGAGTGAATGATTCAATGACTCACTCATAAAGACTTCACTTGTTTCATTACTGGATGAATCAGTGTTTTTGAACAAATCTCTTGAGTGAATGATTCAATGACTCGCTCATAAAGACTTCACTTGTTTCATTACTGGATGAATCAGTGTTTTAGAATGAATCTCTTGAGTGAATGATTCAATGACTCCCTCATAAAGACTTCACTTGTTTCATTACTGGATGAATCAGTGTTTTGAATGAATCTCGAGTGAATGATTCAATGACTCACTCATAAAGACTTCACTTGTTTCATTACTGGATGAATCAGTGTTTTAGAATGAATCTCTTGAGTGAATGATTCAATGACTCACTCATAAAGACTTCACTTGATTCATTACTGGATGAATCAGTGTTTTTAAACAAATCTCTTGAGTGAATGATTCAATGACTCGCTCATAAAGACTTCACTTGTTTCATTACTGGATGAATCAGTGTTTTAGAATGAATCTCTTGAGTGAATGATTCAATGACTCGCTCATAAAGACTTCACTTGATTCATTACTGGATGAATCAGTGTTTTGAATGAATCTCTTGAATGAATGATTCAATGACTCGCTCATAAAGACTTCACTTGTTTCATTACTGGATGAATCAGTGTTTTAGAATGAATCTCTTGAATGAATGATTCAATGACTCGCTCATAAAGACTTCACTTGTTTCATTACTGGATGAATCAGTGTTTTTCAACAAATTTCTTGAGTGAATGATTCAATGACTCCCTCATAAAGACTTCACTTGTTTCATTACTGGATGAATCAGTGTTTTGAATGAATCTCGAGTGAATGATTCAATGACTCACTCATAAAGACTTCACTTGTTTGATTACTGGATGAATCAGTGTTTTGAATGAATCGTGCTGATTTTAGGTTAGAAACATTTTGAAAATTCATATAAAAATGTAAAAAATAAAAATGTAAATATCAGCATTGTATCAGCAGTGCACTATAAAAATTTATTTTTATTTTAAAATATAATAGTATTAAATAACTATTATTTTATCAAAAAAACCTGCAATAATTCTGTTGTAAATAAAAAATGTACAGTTATATTTAAATGTGCAGTGTGAGCACCAAACCCCCTGTGTACATGCCATCCCATCATATCGAGACTGGTATAAAATAAAATGTACTGATATCTCAATCGAGGCTGAGAAGTGACTTACATTGATAGGTCCTGCCTTTGATCTAGAGGAGAAAAGAAGAGGCGAATGACTAATTGGATCATGTGAACATTCATCATGTAAACAAGGCGATGTCTTACGGCGAGCACCGTCCTCCAGAAGAACATCAGTATCGTGAGGGCCCCGACAACCGCTGTGACGAGCACAGGCTCCCAGGGGACTCCGTGGAAGGTGGGACCCGGTCGCCATTCCTCCGGAAGAGCAGTGATCACCTAGATGGCACAAGCAAAATGTCATCATCATCTGAAACGATTCATTATTTGACAACATGGTTTCACTGGCTGTCAGGGCTGGACTGGTAATCTGGCATACCGGGCATTTTCCCGGTGGGCCGATGCACTTTGGGGCCGATACAAGGTTATTTATTTATTTATTTGCCACTGATTGGCCCATCATGCGGGGACAGCAGCCCATTGGTTTGTCTTCTGAATTGACAGGCCAAAGCTAGACATACTCCCTCCATATTCATAGACTGTGTCCCTTTTAGGCGCTGTTTTTTCTATTTTTATTTTTTTGAGCGCATGAAACTGCAAAAGACGAATATCCGCACAGCGCTATCAAACGCGCGTTGTGTTTCTGCTGCTCTATGAAGTGACTCTGAATTTTGTTTTATACAGTCGTGTGATATGGGAACATGTTCTGCCGCTGCGGTGAATCAGCTGAAAACAGCCGCGAGCATGTAAATACATGATGAGGTAAATTGGAAAACGGCAATACACGCAACTAGCTACAAACTTGTCACTCTAGCACAACCACAACAGCTTGCAGCCACTAACTGTGAAGAAATATGGTGTTTTGGAAGAAATGTATATATTAAAAATGTTGCTATTATTACTTACATTAAATATTGCGGAATATACAGTACTGTGCAAAAGTCTTAGGCACGTTAGTATTTTCACCCCCAAAAATGGTTAAGCCAGTTATTTATAACTTTTGTAATAGTGTGTCAGTAGGTTATATCAGTTTACATTTTCAATCATTAATTTAGCCATTATTTGTAATAATCCATTCCAGTGAGATTTTTGTATGCAGAAGGAGTCTGACAACAGAGCTATGATCCACACAGAGATCTGATCTCACCATCATCGAGTCCGTCTGGGATTACATGAAGAAACAGAAAAAACTGAGACTAAATCCAGAAGAACTGTGGCAGCGTCTCCAAGACGCTCGAAGAAACCTTCCTGCAAAGCTCCCTAAAAAACTATGAGCAAGTGTCCCAAAACAAAAGCTGTTTTCAACACAAAGGGTGGTCACACAAACTGATTTGATTTAGTTAATAGAAGTTAATTGATCAAAAAAATTAACAGTCTACTTATGTTATTATTTTTGAAAACTTCCTGACTTTACAGCATTTTTACCCAAGTGTCTAAGTACTGTAGCTTTACAGGAAGGTTTCTTCAAGCGTCTTGGAGACGCTGCCACAGTTCTTCTGGATTTAGTCTCAGTTTTTTCTGTTTCTTCATGTAATCCCAGACGGACTCGATGATGGTGAGATCAGATCTCTGTGTGGATCATAGCTCTGTTGTCAGACTCCTTCTGCATACAAAAATCTCACTGGAATGGATTATTACAAATAATGGCTAAATTAATGATTGAAAATGTAAACTGATATAACCTACTGACACACTATTACAAAAGTTATAAATAACTGGCTTAACCATTTTTGGGGGTGAAAATACTAACGTGCCTAAGACTTTTGCACAGTACTGTAAATCACTTTTATAGAGGCTGTTTTTGTATTTTCTACATGTGTTTACAATATTTTTGATTACAAATTCAATAGTTTATTGTTATTTATTTATTTATTTTAGAAACCATATACCCATGGTGATGAGGAGCATGGTTTACCTGTGACTACCATGCTCTTACAGTTAAATGAAACTAAAATAAATAAAATGTCTTTAGGGTAATTAAAGGATAATTCAACAAAACAGCTTTAATGCATGGATCCCACGAATTAAGGACAAAGCTTTTTTCTCTTTAAATGAACTTTTTAATAGATCTAATGAAATTTGACTATCCCAAATGGAACCTCATGAAAGATAGATATCGGTGCTTTGAATTGTGAATTTGCAGTAAATTCGATAATATCCAGCATTATTTGTCCCTGTCTTAGTTGTATTTATTTACTCCAATTTAAGGTCCTAACCCCAGCAAAAACATTCACGAGGGAACTCATAGGCCGGATGGGCTGGGTTTGCCAGGGCCGAATTTTAGCCCCAGTCCAGCCCTGCTGGCTGTCAGCTTTGGGGTTAGTAGGGGAGAGCGGGGTTGGTTGGCACACTTTTCACTCTCCGTCATATTTCTCAGTCATGCTATATGTGAAAATAGTCTAACCAGTAAAAACTGAAAGGTTAAGATCTCAGCTAATCAACAGATACATTTAATGTTCTCAAATGATTCCTATTTTTTTTTTATTCATCATTAAAGTCATGTTGTGCACTTGTGCCAACCAGCCCCAGTATGGGGGTTGGTTGGCACCGATGCTATAGTTACAAAGAATGAGGCGACAAATGTAAATAACGTGAGAATTTAATTAAAAAAAGAAAAACATTCAACAGAATTTCTGCCCATTTTCTCCCCAGATTGTATTTATTTGAACTAAACAACAGTTTGTACGCATGGTGTGTGTACGAGTGGCACTGAAGGCAAACTTCCCCAGACCGGCTATTCCTTTAAAACTCAAAACAAACGAGATTGTATATTATTTGAACTAAACAACAGTTTGTGTGTGTGTGTGTGTGTGTGTGTGGGTTAGGGTTAGGTGCGTGCGTGTGTGTGCATGCGTGCGTGTGTGTGAGTGTGTGTGCGTGCGCGTGTAGGTTAGGGTTAGGGTTAGGGTGTTGGTTAGGTGTGTGCGTGTAGGTTAGGGTTAAGAGGGTTAGGAGAGTTAGGGTTGGGGTTAGGGTTATAACCAAATGGCTATACTGGGGTTGGCTGGCACATGTGTCAACCAACCCCCGCATCAGTGTGTCAACCAACCCCTGCCCCATTAGGACACACCTCTTTACTGACAGGATGCATAGCTCATAACCACATAGCATAGCTCATCAGAGACTGTTAAATTTCATATCAAAATATAGATAATTCCTATCTCTATCAACTGAAATCCTTACATTTTATATATCTCTATCTATTATAGTTCTAAAATATATTTAGTCGAGGGGACTTATTTTTTGTTTTGACACCTCAAATAGTTAGTCACCTCAATAGTTAGTGACAATTGGATGATTGCAATAAATGGGTGTGTTCACTACAAGAGGGCAGTCATTTTAAATGTTAGATTTTTGAGGCAGCGCCCTTTAGTAAACTTAAATTTAACTGCGTGCCAACCAACCCCTTGATCCAACCAGCCCCACTCTCAGGGGCATGAATGCTGATTTCTGCACTCTTATATTGACTAATCGAAGTCTGTTCAAGCACTGACCCTTATCACAACAGAAACACAACACTGGGGGTTTAGTGGACTTTCACCTCTGATGAAACAGTGGCAATGTAAGCACTCCGTTAAAATGAACCAATTCAGTTGCCTTGGGGGGGTTTTATCCAATCCTTAGTGGACTTACAGATGTAAGGAGAGCTGCAGGTATAAGAAGGGATCAAAATACAGCACTATGCCATTATTATATCCTGAGTGAATGATGTTTTAGCCGTTAAAACTCTCACATCTCACTCCTGGAGACGGTGATCGAGCCTAGAGAGTGGAAACACTTACTTCCTGAAGTCCGGACAGCATGAAGGCTGTGTTTTCTATCTCAGCTGGTGTGGAGGTAAGACCTGGCTGTGAATCCATCCTCTTAAAAGCGTTTAAACTAATGTAAGTTACCGGAGAGCGTTAGAGATGGAGGTTGAAGCCGATGAACACCGTATAAATGGCGGACCGTTGGTTCGCATCGGAAAGCCGGTGTTTTCAGCTATAAATCCACTCTGACTCTTGTCTTTCAAAGCTAATAGACGTTTAACTTGAATAATAACGTATACAGAAGGCTCATAAGTACATACAGTTAGTATGTTTTGAAATCATGCCTGGAGGAAGATCAGAGTTGATCTCTTTCAACACGTCAACATTACAAAACGCAGAGCTATGAGCTAAGAGTCTCTCACGAAGAGCAGCGTTTCCACTCGCGGGAGGTCATGTGCCGCTGACGGCGGCCTCTGATTGGGTAAGCGAAGTTGAGCGTATTTTAGCAGTGATGCTAGCGGGTTTGAAAGAATAACAAATCGAGGCTTCAGTGTCGATTTGTGCTATAAAAGATATAAATATTGAATTGACACGATTTGGAAGTTAATCTAGTTATGGTCTCACACACATATTAGTCTCGTATGGAGTTTTAGTAACAGGTTTAGCATGGATTTCATACCTATTAGCAGCAGAAGTTACTCTCTCATGACAAAATCATGATATTGATTACATGGCAGATCTTATAAATAGATGTATTTATAGAGCAGACATTCCTTTATGAATACATTTCATCAACAATAAATGCCATCTAAATTCAGTGACTGAATTATTTTGTGAGGTTCATACAAATATTATTTCAAATGACATAAAATCAAAATATAAATGTGACCCTGGACCACAAAACCAGTTATAAGGGTACTTTTTTTATTGAGATGTATACATCATCTGAAAACAGCCCTTACGAAAAATAACCATGGTTTTATTATAGTAAAAGTGTAGTGACCATGGTTTTTTTGGCTAATTGATTACCATTTATAACCATAGTTTTACCACAAATACCATGGTTAAACTATGGTTAGAGTAGCAAAACCATGGTTAATTTGTGGTTACTATGGTTTAACTACAATAACCATGGTTTTTTGGTTTTATTTGTAGTAAAACCATGGTTAATTTTCGTAAGGGAGAATAAATATTAGCTTTCCATTGATGTATGGTTTGTTAGGATAGGACAATATTTGGGAGAGACTTGAAAATCTGGAATCTGACGGTGCAAAAAAAAAAAAAAAATCTAAATATTGTAGAAGATCGCCTTTAAAGCTGTCCAAATTAAGTCCTTAGCCATGCATATTACTAATAATAATAAATTGGATATATTTACGGTAGGAAATTTAAAAAATATCGTCATGGAACATGATCTTTACTTAATATCCTAATGATTTTTTTGGCATAAAAGAAAATTCTATCATTTTGACCCAATAGATTTTTATTTATTTAAATATATCCCAAGACATTCTTGAGGTCTCATCAGATTCATCATTTACTGTATGCTGATTTACTCTCTTATATGTCTAAATTTTGAATTTAGAAGCAGCTCAGAACCAAAAAAAAACAGAAGTTCAGGCCAAAACACCAGCAACAACATGAACAAACCCAACACTAATTACACAACAACAAATGACTCCAAAAACCACTACAGAAAAGTTTCTCAAATTGCTGGGTTGCTTCTCAGAAACTCAAAAAACAATCCTGTTAGTAACGTCACACCACCAGCTACTCGTGCAACATGAGTTCAGTGTGCATGGAGTTAACAAGACTTAAGTTCAATCCACTCTCTTTTTTTAACTGCATTGACTGTAGAAATGTACACTAATGTCTGAGAAAGCAACATTTTCAGAATTCACAAATCGCACGCATGGCTATAAGCCTTTTGTGTTGATGTACTTGGGCATTAAGGTCTTAAAATATTGTCTTACTCACAATTTCTCCGTACACCCCAAGATATTCTTTGACAAGAAGCAGCAAACCCCAAAGCTCATCTGAAGCCGCGGAGCTGGAGGAATCATTGCTTGCTTCAGAGTCATGGAAATCTGAGATACCTGGAGACTCCAGTGAACCTGGAGACAGAAAGTAACAGTTATACCCAGGGCTTGACATTAACAACCGCGTGTGTATTTCAGCAGTGGCGTGTAATGCAGTCACTCCTACTAGCCACTTTGGAGAGTTGAATTTTATATATTATACAATTTTCAATTGTAAAAAATTGTAAAGTCTTTTAAAAAAGGCATCTGAAATAATAAACTAAGTGCAATGCAATGTCTAAAATATAGATTTTTCCATCGATACCGATATAATGCTTCCAATACTCATTTCCTGCAGAATAGATACAGGATACCAGCATGTCTCTCGCTCTCTCCGACAGCGAGTTACACACAAACCTGCCTCCCCTCACTCACTTGTTTAATTTTCTCTGGGTGAATATTGTTGGTTTCAGGGCTTGAATCTCGGCATATTGCGCATCATTTTACTCATTCCCACAGATTTTGTTCTCACACCGAAGTGCACACACTTAGATCCGCCTCTCAGCAATAAATTTAGTTATTTTTTGCTGCTTATTGCGCTTAACCCTTCTCCGGTTGTTTACCCCAAAGGACGTTTGCTCAAATTTAAAAAAAAAAAGTTCCCTTTGTCCAAATAGCATGAGACTTTGTACGGTGGTCAACACTCTCTAGATCTACAAATAAAAAAAATTATTGGATTGATATCTGTTTTTATGTTTGTGTGACAAAAAAAAAAAAAAGAAGTCACACTCAGGGTCTTCCTTAGAAAAGACAAAAATTCATCCTCAAAAACAGAAACAGAACACTAAACCATGTCAAATTATCCAGGTTATCCCCACGAATGAAAGTTAGAAATTTGTGTCTTTTATAAAGTGAATTTTACATTTAAAAAAAAAACTGATTTTGAGTGAAAATCCATTAAAAATATATATTTTTTAATTTATTTATATAAACTTAAAAAATATTATAAATACTCCAAAAACTGCACATATGTTGAGTAAAAACATTAATAAACAGAGTAAAATTACATTTGTTCTTAAAAAAAAAAAAAAACTTGTTTTGTTGCAAAATTACATTTTGTTGCCTGGGGTCTGTGGAGACCCCAAAGACCCTGAGTGTAATTCCCGAACGAAGGCCGGAGAAGGGTTAAACAGTCAAATACACACAAAATAATGTCAAAAAGCCGGTCTTTGAGAGTGTTCACGTAAACTTCGTAAACCATGTAAAATCAATTTTGTTTTAAGCGAACATAAACTGTTGAGAAAGAAAACGCACGTGTAACAGTGTAATGGATCCGTGCGTCAGCTCTTAAAGTGACAGCAGCCTAATAAACCTGCAGTCAAATGATGAGATAATATTACAAATATCTATATAGGAGTTTTCCCCATGGTATCAATGTCAAAATTGCATTTAAGTTAATGTCAAGCTATTAAGTTAAAGGGTTAGTTCACCTAAAATTGAAAATAAAGTCAGTAATTACTCACCCTCATGTTGTTCCAACCATGTAAGACCTTCGTTCATCTTCGGAACATAATTAAGTATATTTTTGATGAAATCTGAGAGCGGTCTCACTCCTCCATAGGCTTTCAGAGGGAATGAAACTTGATGGCCCAGAATAGTAAGTAAAAAACGTCATTTAAGGAGTCCAAATGACTACAGTGGCTCTGTATTAAGTCTATCATGCGACGAAAATACTTTTTGAGCGGAAAAACAACAAAAATAACGACTTTATCCCACTATTATTGTTGTTCAATTTGAGCCTCTGACGAGAGTTCGCGGGAGTGCCACGACGCATGCGCGAGAACTGAGATTAGTAGTAGTAGAAGAAGAACGCCGTAATCTCAGGCTCAAATTGAACAACTATAATAGTGGGATAAAGTCGTTATTTTTGTTGTTTTTCCGCTCAAAGTATTTTCTGAGATTACGGCGTTCTTCTTCTACTACTACTAATCTCAGTTCTCGCGCATGCGTCGTGGCACTCCCGCAAACTCTCGTCAGAGGCTCAAATTGAACAACAATAATAGTGGGATAAAGTCGTTATTTTTGTTGTTTTTCCACTCAAAAAGTATTTTCGTCGCATGATAGACTTAATACAGAGCCACTGTAGTCATTTGGACTCCTTAAATGACGTTTTTACTTACTATTCTGGGCCATCAAGTTTCATTCCCTCTGAAAGCCTATGGAGGAGTGAGACAGCTCTCAGATTTCATCAAAAATATACTAAATTATGTTCCGAAGATGAACGAAGGTCTTACATGGTTGGAACAACATGAGGGTGAGTAATTACTGACTTTATTTTCAATTTTGGGTGAACTAACCCTTTAATGTCAAGCCCTGGTTATATAACCCAAGACAAACAGCAACAATAATTGAAATAAAAAAATAGAGTTGAAAAAAAATTCACAAACCTGAAGATGGATCCATTTCAAAGTGAAAGCCGATGTCCACCGGTTTCTCCAAAATAGCATGAGGCCCCTTTTGAATGTCCTCAGCGTCCTCAAACCCTATTTGGGCATCTTTGTTTCTGTTGAAATGTCCGCCGTCCTCCTCAAGACCCGCATCTTTACTGTGGGACAACTCTTCATTCGTATTTAATTCAGAATTATGAATCAGTTCAGTTTCGTTGTGCTCCTCGTGCATTTCAGGACTTTCAGGTGGAGCGATCATTTCGATGTTACCATCCAAACCCTTCACCTCTTCAGAGTCAATTTTCTCATCTGTGGGGAGAAAAAGCATAAAGACGTTTATTAAATCACTGCCATGTAAAGCCTGACATATGAAAGAATAGTCTGAAAAATTATTTATTTTTAATGGAACAGTTTAATGAAGACAAAATATAATATATATGTGTTTTTTGTTTCATATTTGATTCATCAGGCTTTTGTGGCTCATATATATTATGAGAATATGGAGAAGAAAAGACAGCTCAATTTTATACAAATATGCATTTTGGTGCAGATGCTGATATTTATATGGCCAAAAAGTGAGATGAAATTCTAATGCTTGTAATGTAAATCAATGAGATCTTTATAACAGTATATAATATTAATTAAAATTAAATAAATATCAGTAGTCAGTCTATATCGTCCAATAATGTCTCAGTAAGACGATTATTAAATGCTTAGTTTTATGTTAAAAGCTCATTATTTTTAACATGGTTTTTCTATAAAATGATCAAATATCAAAATCATTCAAAGTTATTCTTCAGATTTCACAGCCAAAAGACACGAAGCACGAGCTGGAGGACGTTTTAACTTGCTAAAAAAAGTCTAAACTATCAATCAGACTGAAGGAGATTGTGTGTGACTGGTTTATTAGCAAAGTTTTAATCATGTCGATCATTTAGAGGCCTTAGAAACTCATGCATCAAATATGATAAAGCAGTCTTTATAAGGTTAAAACTATTTTAACAGCATGTGGTCGGAGCAAAACCCTGAAGTAACTCATTGAAACAAGCAAATGCATGTAATTAATGGATTGCAAAGGCGAGCATTGCTGTTAGTACAGAGTTAGAGATTCAAACAAACACCTAACGAATGTTCCTCACCCGCTTCAGATGCAGGTTGTTCTTCCTCGACCAATGGGATGCTGTCACTGGCGGCTGAATATTTTTGTCGCAAAGAGAAAACGATCTCCTGAAAAACATCTAAGATCGAAGCCTCCACATCAAACATTTCTGGCTCCTTCTCCTGTCCCTGAGCTCTCCGGTCTCTCTCGTTAAACATCTCTTCTGTCGCATCGAGAATGGAGTTCTCCGAGGCCTCCATGATCTGGTCTAGCGTCTGCTCGATCTCCTCCGTATCGGTCTTCAGCTCTCTCGCGGACTTCATCTCCAGATCTAGGTCGGAAAACATGGCCTCGATCTTAAACAGGCTCTTCAGTCCGAAATACTTCTGCATGCGCTCCGTTTCCTCGTCCTTCAAGTGATCTCGTAAGATGGTGAGTCTCAGTACGTTGTCGCTGTATTCAGGCTCGTAGGGAGGAAGACGATCCTCGTCGTTTTCTTCTTGTTCTGAGGCGTTTTCGCTTTGTTGGGAGACAACCAAATCATCGTCCCCAGGGTGAGGATTTTCTTCAGGTTCATTAACGCTTTCTGTGAGCCAAAGAAGAGCGTTCTCATCCTCCAAAAGCTTGTCGGTGTCTTCGTTCACGTCCTCTTCCTCCTCAAGACTTAGCTCTTCTGATTCCAGTGTGTTTTTCAGTAGATTCACCAGTTCGTTCTTCACTTTATCAATCCGTTCATCGGTTTCCTCAAGTAGAGGTGCAGTCTCTTGGCTTTCAGAAGGAAGTTCCCTACTTTTGGTTGCATTTTCATTCTCCGGTTCATCCTCGTCAATGGATTCACTCGCTTTTTTTGCATTCTGAAGATCGTCGTCTGCTGTGCTTTTGTGTGCGTTTTCATTCTTGTTCATGCTGGCCTTCTGAAGAAGGTTTTCCTTTTCGTTTGGGTCTAACGTCTTTGGAGTGTTTTCACTTGCATGCATCTGGTCTACATTTTGCGGCGGTTCAGATGGGACGACTTCACGTGCATCTGAAGCCGGTTTAGCGTCTGGTAGCAGATTAGAGAGTGCAGGGATTTTGACCTCAAGATCACTTTGTGCATGCGTGACCTCAAGACCAGCTTTCTCTGCGGCACCAGCAACTGAAAGCGATTCTTTGGGGAGTTCTCGAAGGGATTCGGTCCCTTGCGATTCACCTTCGAAAGTGTTCTTAAAAGACGAGCCGTCCTCAAGTGTTTTCTCTGGTGCCTGTAGTGGTACATCTTTATGGTTTAGCTCTGTTTTGGCAGGTTCTTCACGTGCTGCATCTAAACCTGCTGTTTGTGTTTCAAGTAGAAGTTGTGCGGGCTCCAAATCAGAGTCACTTTGGTTGTGCAAAAGCTCGGGATAATCGATATCTTGTGCATCAGAATCTGATGGTTCTGTGTGTTCATCTTCTAAAATGACATCGGCATCTTGGCTTATTGAAATATATTCCATCTCTTCTTTTACTGCATCTTTTGTGTCCAATGTTGGTTTTGATGAAACATCTTCCACCTTTGGCTGAATGATATCAGAGTCCTCTTCAGTAGATTTTGAATGTAATGTCTCGGTTTCAGGAGCTTTTATAGATTTTGAATCGACTGACTTTGGTTCAACAGGCGATGTTGATTCTGAACCGACTGACGTTGATTCAATAGGCAATGTTGATTCTGAACCGACTGACGTTGATTCAATAGGCAATGTTGATTCTGAATCATCTGACATTGATTCAACAGGCGATGTTGATTCTGGACCGACTGACTTTGACTCAACGGGCTTTGTTGATTCTGAATCGACTGACTTTGACTCAACGGGCTTTGTTGATTCTGAATCGACTGACTTTGACTCAACGGGCGATGTTGATTCTGAACCAACTGACTTTGACTCAACGGGCTTTGTTGATTCTGAACCGACTGACTTTGACTCAACGGGCTTTGTTGATTCTGAATCGACTGACTTTGACTCAACGGGCTTTGTTGATTCTGAATCGACTGACTTTGACTCAACGGGCGATGTTGATTCTGAACCAACTGACTTTGACTCAACGGGCGATGTTGATTCTGAACCAACTGACTTTGACTCAACGGGCGATGTTGATTCTGAATCGACTGACTTTGACTCAACGGGCGATGTTGATTCTGGACCGACTGACTTTGATTCAACAGGCGATGTTGATTCTGGACCGACTGACTTTGACTCAATGGGCTTTGTTGATTCTGAATCGACTGACTCTGATTCTACAGGTGATGTTGATTCTGAATCGTCTGACTCTGATTCAAGAGGCAAAGTTGATTCTGAATCATCTGACTCTGATTCAAGAGGCAAAGTTGATTCTGAATCGTCCGACTCTGATTCAAGAGGCAAAGTTGATTCTGAATCGTCTGACTCTGATTCAAGAGGCAAAGTTGATTCTGAATCGTCTGACTCTGATTCTACAGGTGATGTTGATTCTGAATCGTCTGACTCTGATTCAAGAGGCAATGTTGATTCTGAATCGTCTGACTCTGATTCAAGAGGCAAAGTTGATTCTGAATCGTCTGACTCTGATTCTACAGGTGATGTTGATTCTGAATCGTCTGACTCTGATTCAAGAGGCAATGTTGATTCTGAATCGTCCGACTCTGATTCGGTCTCTTCTACAGAAGCATCTTCATTCTGATCTGGTTCTTTTGATTCCTCTATTGAATTATCGTTCTCTGTCAACAATGTGCTGCCCAACAGTACATCTAAATCATAGCTTTCAAATTTATCAAGGCCAGTCTCAAAGCAAACAAAATCGGTTTCCTGAAAGAGAGAGAAAGATTCACGTTAACCAAACGTCTCATCAAAAATGGCCAGGCATCAGTCGATATTAACCACATGAACTCACCTCTGTAGGAGCCTCAAATTCTTTTTCAGTGTATATATGATTTATATTAAGATAGTCCTTTGGGAAATAACCAAAGTGGTTTCCAATCTATGCAGACAGAGGAAGAAATAAATGTCAGCACAAACATTTTTGCATCAATCAATCAATCAATCAATCATTAACAGGATACTTACACTACCAGCCCACATGTCCGACCTCTGCCCTGAGAGTTTATAATATACATATATTGTCTCTGCTTTCTTGAAAGAGAGAAACCGACAGTCCGGCCCCGTGAAATCCTTAGCAGCCTTCCCTCTGACGAGAAGCACTAAAGAGACACAAAAAAACATGGTAAGCTTTTATAATCTATAACTATAATGAGCACTTCTGTACGACAATTGTATGTAATGTGGCGTTCATAACACAAAAATGAAGCATATTACAGATACAATGTAACTAATCTTAAGAACTTATATTTCCATAAGCAAAACAGAATTTCTTACAAATTATTTTGAAGTGAAACACGACCCATGAGATTGTTGCATTTGAGAAATTCCATGTGTTGAATCCCTTGCGGGTGTTTAATGAAACCGTACCGCGCGCGGTCTTCCACATGGTGACTTTATCTTTTTGGTTTGTTTATTAATGGTGTGTCGACCACACCAGGATCAACAGTGCATCTAATGGGTTGCCAGTATATGGAATGGAATATTATATGGGTGAATCTCCCTTGGATTTCAGGAGAATGGATTTGGCTGAATGGATAGTAGAATGTAATCAAGAAATGATAATCAAAATGTACAAACAAATGCTGAAAGTAAACATTTTAACATCTCGACAACACTGGCATTATGTTTTATTATCCCATAAATCTCCGGTCGCCCACTAATGGACAGTGCACATTTTTTTTTGTAAATATCGGTGTACAAAAATGTTTCCATGTGCGTGCATACATATAAGGGCTATACGATTATGAAAAAAATAATAATTTTTGATTTTTATAATTTTTGATAATTATTATTCCCTTGAAATTGTAATTACGGGTGCACCGAAATTTCGGCCGCAAATGGCATTATCGGTTTCGGGCTGAAATAAAAAAAAAAACAGCCGAAAACGTAAACCGAAAATGAATGTCACCCGCCCCTCCCATCCGTGCGCAAGCAGCTGAACTACCCATTGCCAGAAGCCACAATCCCCTTGACTACTGGCGCGTGAACGAAGTCTGCTTTCCATTGCTTCGCGCGGATTGCAGGTATTTATCTGCCCCAAGCAGTGTTGCCACGTCCACGGTTTTCCCGCGGGATGTTTTTCCATGTCTGCGGGTTGAAGCGACCCCAATTATGTGATATTTAGACCCAGTAATGCGAATTTTAGCAACAAAAAAAAAAACACATTTTACCCCCCAAATGCCATTTTTCCCGGAGAACAGTGACAAACATTGAGAGACTATTCAGTGCAGCATCTCATGTTCTTAATGAGAACCATTCTGTGATTTTGTGTGCAGTTATTCAGATAATTGTGGATCTTTTTTTGCACAACTGTTAAAAAAACTATTTTATTTGATGGAACATAAAACATGAAGAATAATATTAGGCCTATTTGGTATTATTATTTATATTTATTGTTAAAAATATTTTAGGTTTTGTTATGTAACTTAATAAAAGTTTGATTATTCTATTGGTTCCTGATTTTTTCATTTAATATCCATTAAATTCAAGCAATATAATATATATATAATATTGATTCATTCCATGATAGCATTGATTCAACAAGGAGCTGAAAGCATTCTTTAGAAATGTTGGCCCATATTGATAGGATAGCATCTTGCAGTTGATGGAGATTTGTGGGATGCACATCCAGGGCACAAAGCTCCCGTTCCACCACATCCCAAAGATGCTCTATTGGGTTGAGATCTGGTGACTGTGGGGGCCATTTTAGTCCAGTGAACTCATTGTCATGTTCAAGAAACCAATTTGAAATGATTCGAGCTTTGTGACGGTGCATTATCCTGCTGGAAGTAGCCATCAGAGGATGGGTACATGGTGGCCATAAAGGGATGGACATAGTCAGAAACAATGCTCATGTAGGCCGTGGCATTTAAACGATGCCCAATTGGCACTAAGGAGCCTGTGCCAAGAAAACATCCCCCACACCATTACACCACCACCACCAGCCTGCACAGTGGTAACAAGGCATGATGGATCCATGTTCTCATTCTGTTTACGCCAAATTCTGACTCTACCATCTGAATGTCTCAACAGAAATCCAGACTCATCAGACCAGGCAACATTTTTCCAGTCTTCAACTGTCCAATTTTGGTGAGCTTGTGCAAATTGTAGCCTCTTTTTCCTGTTTGTAGTGGAGATGAGTGGTACTCGGTGGGGTCTTCTGCTGTTGTAGCCCATCCGCCTCAAGGTTGTGCGTGTTGTGGCTTCACAAATGCTTTGCTGCATACCTCGGTTGTAACGGTTGCTCTTCTATCAGCTTGAATCAGTCGGCCCATTCTCCTCTGACCTCTAGCATCAACAAGGCATTTTGGCCCACAGGACTGCCGCATACTGGATGTTTTTCCCTTTTCACACCATTCTTTTTAAACCCTAGAAATGGTTGTGCGTGAAAATCCCAGTAACTGAGCAGATTGTGAAATACTCAGACCGGCCCGTCTGGCACCAACATCCATGCCACGCTCAGAATTGCTTAAATCACCTTTCTTTCCCATTCCGACATTCAGTTTGGAGTTCAGGAGATTGTCTTGACCAGGACCACACCCCTAAATGCATTGAAGCAACTGCCATGTGATTGGTTGATTAGATAATTGCATTAATGAGAAATAATGAGAAACATATATATGCATGTATGTATATTTATGTGTGTATATGCGTGTGTGTGTGTGTGTGTGTGTGTATATATTTATGTATATATATATATATATATATATATATATATGCATGTGTGTATATGTATGCATATATAATTAATTAGGTTGATGTGTGTGCGTGTATGTATTTATGTGTATATGTATGTATGTATGTGTGTGTATATATAATATAAAAATAATTAATTAGGTTGACACAGTTCAACCTAATTAATTTCAAACGTGAATCGAATTATGTTGTTTGTAATTAACGACCTTCCCAATGGTGTGTTTTACATGAAAACTGCCGGAGAAATGAAACCAGGCCTTATTTTAACACTATTAACTGTTGCAGCGCGTGAAAATATCATATTAAGAGCATAAACACTCATCCGTGCAGAGGGTTCTTTATGTTGTGTGTTAGCTCGACTGGCTAAACTGAGCTCAGTATCAACAGGCAGGATCTTCAAGGACGTCTCTCTCTCATCCCTCTATGCGCCGCACAGAACCCGCTGTTTCTGCTGTTACTGAATGTTACAAAGTTACAGCTGTGGCGGCAATGCGGCCTTTATGACGTCAACAGCGCTGAAGTTTCATGGTCAGCATCCTGATACAAAGTTACAGTGTGTGATACTCACTGCTACACTCCTCATCTGCGCATCGCTTCAGGTCGGAGAAGCGCCGGTCCGCGCTGCTGCTGTGGAAACACGCGTACAAAACAAGCGTAAAAACATAATAAACATATGGATTCCGTGCAGCCATGCTGGCAGCTGTTGATCGGAGAGCCGCTGCCGACACGTCAGCAGATCCGAGGGCGCTCGAGCTGCTTCAGTGAGGAGGAGAAAAGGCTGGAGTCATGTTACACTGCGCTTAAAGAGATAGTAGCACCAAAACAACAAACCCTGGTCACATGTGTCTTCATGCAGAGCAGACCTCACTGAGGACTTTCATTCTGTATTATGCAAAATAAAAGCTTTTTTTCATAATAATTATTTTGCGTTTTCTTATATTTATTATTTCATTTAGCATTATTATATATTATTTCAAGAGGTATGTGATAATCATCACAAGAAAACAGAAAACATCACAAGAGATTTATTTAACGACAGCTTCTCTAACAGCTCAGAAATGGATATTCAGGATGGATGGATGGATGGATGGACGGACGGACGGACGGACGGACGGAAAGACAGACAGACAGACAGACAGACAGATAGATAGATGAGGGGCAGACGGACGGATGAATGGATGGATGATGGGTGGATGATAGATGGATGGGTGGGTGGATGGATGGATGGATGGATAGATAGATAGATAGATAGATAGATAGATAGATAGATAGATAGATAGATAGATAGATAGATAGATAGATAGATAGATAGATAGATAGATAGATAGATAGATAGATGGATGATAGACGGATGGATGGATGGATGGATGATAGATGGATGGATGGGTGGGTGGGTGGATGGATGGATGGATGGATAGATAGATAGAGTTTGCTGACGATACGACGGTGGTAGGTCTTATCACCGACAATGATGAAACGGCCTACAGAGAGGAGGTGCACACTCTGACACGGTGGTGTCAGGAGCACAACCTCTCCCTCAACGTCAGCAAGACCAAGGAGCTGGTGGTCGACTTCAGGAGGAATGAG
Source organism: Romanogobio albipinnatus (assembly GCA_023566225.1). Lineage (NCBI taxonomy): Eukaryota > Metazoa > Chordata > Actinopteri > Cypriniformes > Gobionidae > Romanogobio > Romanogobio albipinnatus. The sequence continues at coordinate 47,985,135 of CM042256.1, read as the reverse complement.
AGTGAACACCGCCCCATCACCATCGATGGAGCACCGGTGGAGAGAGTCAGCAGCTTCAAGTTCCTCGGTGTCCACATCACAGAGGAACTCTCATGGTCCGTCCACACTGAGGCCGTTGTGAAGAAGGCTCATCAGCGCCTTTTCTTCCTGCGACGGCTGAGGAGGTTTGGAATGAACCGCCACATCCTCACACGCTTCTACAGCAGCACCATCGAGAGCCTGCTGACTGGCTGCATCACCACCTGGTACGGCAACAGTACCGCCCGCAGCCGCAAAGCCCTGCAAAGGGTAGTGCGCACGGCCAGCTGCATCATTGGAGGTGAGCTTCCCTCCCTCCAGGACATTTACGCCAGGCGGTGTGTGAAGAGAGCTCAGAGGATCTTCAGAGACTCTAGCCACCCGAACCATGGGCTGCTCTCACTGCTGCCATCAGGCAGACGGTACCGCAGCATCAGAACACGCACCAGCCGACTTCAGAACAGCTTCTTCCCACAAGCAATCAGACTACTTAACTCCTGATCCATCAGGATCATAACACACACTGGACAGAATATCACTCCGCACAACCCACTGTAGATACACACACATTATATACACATTTATGTATCATTTATTATTTATCATTTATCATATAGCACCTATTGTACATAATTGGATCTCTACTGTGAATAATAATGTATACTGTACATTGTATATTATTATTATTATTATAGCTTAATGTATACTGTTTAATGTATGTTTAGTGTATATTGTTTAAAGTATATGTATATTGTAAGTATGTGTATATTGTTTAAAGCTGTGAGAACTACACTCACATTGTGTAAATTATTTATTGTTTATTGTAGAGTTTACTGTGCTGTGAGTAATTGTGTGCGCATCAGATGTGTAATCTGTTGTTGCTTAAATGTTGTACATGTCATGTCGTGACTGCTATGTTGCTCGGAACTGCACCAAGAATTTCACCTGCTGTTGCACTTGTGTATATAGCTGTGTGACAATAAAGTGATTTGATTTGATTGATTGATTTGAGAATAAAATAATTCTGAAAATAAAGATATGCAATGTTAAACTTGTATGAAGGTCAATTGTGTTTGCAAGATTTCACATCTATATTTTTTGTATACTTTTTATAGTTCTCACATGATTTCATACAATTTTATTGATTGATTTGTATGACCTGTTGTGCTGAAACGTTTCATTTTGCAGATACAGCTCATTAGAACCTGGATTACATCAAAACGCATTATACATTTCAAAAAGTACAGTTTTAAAATATAAGGTCAAGTTTAAGCGTAGTATGAAAAACATACATCCCAGACCCAGATAACAATTTTTGGTTCCCAGAACGTTCCCAGAACAGGCATCCTAACGTTCTATATTGGTTAGCCAGGAAAGTTTTCTTTACGTAAATAGAACGTTCCCTGTTGGTTTGGAGAACGTTCCCCTAACCTTCCCAGAACGTTCCCCTAACCTTCCCAGAACGTTCCCGGAACGTTCCCCTAACCTCTTTACTCCGATATCATTTCCCCTGCGGTACGCCAGTAATCCTCCAGCAATGCCCGCGTCCCATAGGGTATAAGCGTCCCATAGGGTATAAGCGGTATAAGCGTCCCATAGGGTATAAGCGTCCCATAGGGTATAAGCGGTATAAGCGTCCCATAGGGTATAAGCGTCCCATAGGGTATAAGCGTCTCATAGGGTATAAGCGCCCCATAGGGTATAAGCGTCTCATAGGGTATAAGCGTCCCATAGGGTATAAGCGTCTCATAGGGTATAAGCGTCTCATAGGGTATAAGCGTCCCATAGGGTATAAGCGTCTCATAGGGTATAAGCGGCCCATAGTCAAGTCAAGTCAACTTTATTTATATAGCGCTTTTAACAATGCAGATTGTTCCAAAGCAGCTTTACAGTGTTAAACAGGAAAATAATGCAGCATAATTTTATGAAGCTGTATAGTCATTTGATGTCATCAGTTTAAATTTCCATACGGTGACAGTGTGGGCTTTAGATCAATAATTAGATCAGTAATTTAGTTTATATGGTTAATTTAGTTTATTAATTAGATTTATTTCGATGTTTAGTTGAAAAATTTTAGTGTCCCCAACTGAGCACGCCAAGCCAGAGGCAACAGTGGCAAGGAAACCAAAACCCCATCAGGAGACCTAATGGAGAAAAATAAACCTTGGGAGAAACCAGGCTCAGTCGGGGTGCCAGTTCTCCTCTGGCCAATTAACAAACAGCGTATTATTATTATTATTATTATTATTATTATTATTCTGCCAGCTTTACAGGTCAGAGGTCACAACAGATCGGAACATTCGAATGACCGGAGGCAACACACCGGAGACGGGCCCATTGTGGATGACATATCGATTTAAGTATTATTTAATGTTAATATTTGAACAAACGGAGTCAACACGCTGAAGACGGGTTTATTGCGGATGACATATCGATTTAAGTATTATTTCATTGTAATATTCGAACAATCGGACTCATCACACTGGAGACAGGTTTATTAAGATGCCGTGTCGATGAGGCAGTTGCAGGGGGAGACCAACCGACACGGTCTCTGCGGACACCTCGGGGTCCTGTGTCGGTCCTCTCTGGGCGCAGGTCCACCACCCGATCAGGACACGGCCCGGATCCGGCTGACTGCAGTAAACCTCGGGATAAAACAGAGAGACTATCATTAGCGTAGATGCCATTCTTCTGATGATGTAACGAGTACATCAGGTGTTATGGGAAGTGTTCCCGGTTCCGGCTGACCTAGTTAATGCAGCCTAACAATCATTTCATTGAAAAAGTGTTTTATGTGTATGCCACAGTAAAGAGATGTGTTTTTAGTCTAGATTTAAACTGACAGAGTGTGTCTGCTTCCCGAACAATGCTAGGAAGACTGTTCCAGAGTTTAGGAGCTAAATAGGAAAAGGATCGACCGCCTGCAGATGATTTGGATATTCTCGGTATGATCAACTGGCCAGAATTTTTAGACCGCAGTAGACGTGATGGAGTATAATATGTTAAGAGCTCGCTCAAGTATTGGGGAGCTAAACCATTTAGTGCTTTGTAAGTAATAAGCAAGATTTTAAAATGTATGCGATGTTTAATAGGTAGCCAGTGCAATGTTGACAGAACTGGGCTAATATGGTCATACTTCCTGGTTCTAGTAAGTACTCGAGCTGCTGCGTTTTGGACCAGCTGGAGTTTGTTTATTAAGCGAGCAGGGCCACCACCCAGAAGAGCATTACAATAATCTAGCCTTGAGGTCATGAACGCATGAACTAACTGTTCAGCATTTTGCATTGAGAGCATGTGCCGTAATTTAGATATATTTTTAAGATGGTAGAATGCTTATACCATAGGGTATAAGCGGCCCATAGGGTATAAGCGGCCCATAGGGTATAAGCGTCCCATAGGGTATAAGCATCCCATAGGGTATAAGCGGCCCATAGGGTATAAGCGTCCCATAGGGTATAAGCGTCCCATAGGGTATATGCGTCCCATAGGGTATAAGCGGCCCATAGGGTATAAGCGTCCCATAGGGTATAAGCGTCCCATAGGGTATAAGCGGCCCATAGGGTATAAGCGTCCCATAGTGTATAAGCGGCCCATAGGATATAAGCGGCCCATAGGGTATAAGCGTCCCATAGGGTATAAGCGGCCCATAGGGTATAAGCGTCCCATAGGGTATAAGCGGCATGGAAAAAAGAAGAATGGACGTCAATAATCAGTAGCTACTACAATCCATGTCTTGTTTTGAACTTATTTAATCAATAGAAATAATTCAAGCACATAAACCTTCATATGGAGGATTAAATCAGATTGAATTATGCATTAATATGTACATTTCGTAAAAATAACAATGACTTCAACACAATAAGTGGTTTTAAAATATGAATTTTATTCACAGACATTAATAATGAATAAAGATTACTTTAACTGGGATGACATTGCATTATTTTCTTATCACTGAATTAACGGAACGCTTCTCTCTTTCGGTCAGTAAACCAAAACTCCTCGGTTAACATCATGTTGTCTTCAATTACGTGTCAAATCTCTCTGAAATCACACTATTTACACTGGTATATTTATTAATTATAACATATTCAATAAAGATCGATAAACTAATGTTAGTCAGTCGGTAAAAACGAAATGACCGTTAATTTTTAAATTACGCGAGTGCGCGTCTTTCTGTGGAAGACGAAAGAAAGCGCGTGCTGGAGAAGCGCGCGCAGATCAGAGGCGCGCAGTAACGAAATATACAAAAAAACCTTATAAAAAATTTAATCTAAAAATAACCTGCAGGGAACGTTCCCAGAACGTTCTTATTTGGTTCCCCACAAAAACAACCAAACGGGAACCATGGGAACGTTCTGTGTTTACTGGGATATCACATTTTTAACTCTCTTTACTGTTATCTACAGAAAGCGCGCGCTCGCGTAATTTAAATATTAACGGTCATTTCGTTGTGCTGACTGACTAACATTAGTTTATCGACCTTTTTATTTAATAATCACTTATAATTCATATATACGAGAGTTAAAAGTGTGATTTCAGTGAGATTTGACACGTCTAATCGAATACAACACGAAATTAACAGAGAAGTTATAACTTTAATGATTACTGACTAAAAGGGAAGCGCGCGTCCTGCTAATTCAGTGGTAAGAAACGAATATAATGTTATTAATTTTTTTAAACGGGCTCGTTTTTAATGTTAATCATATTTTTAAAACCCGGTATTGTTGTGAAGGCTTGCTATCACCCCCCTTTTTGAGAATACACATGAAAGTGCACTATCCAAACTTAAAGGGCTGTAATTCAAGAATGCTTTGGAATATAGACCATAGTTTGGTCTCGTATTAAAGACGACACTCTGCAGATTATTGCTGAAGTGAAAGCAATTCAAAATATGAAAGAGTTATGGAAGTTTACATTTACTGTACATGAAAAATACTTTACTAAATATTTTTTATTTCATATAAAATATATATTTTACAAAAAATAATTTACTATAAAATTACTATAAAATCAAAGCCATATGTCTAACCAATTTGTGTTCCAAATTTGAAGTTGATATCACAAAAATTAAAGTCCCCATGAGATTGTGTTTAGGTGCTGTACCAAAAACAGCCACCGGGTGTCATTTAAATTCCTTTTTTTTAAAAGTCGGCATGAAACGGAAGTTGAGATCGTCTTTTTCTCCTTATTGTGACGTATATCCGAGTGAAACGGCTTCTGAAATTAGGAAAAAATGTAGGGCAAGGCTTGATTTCGTCCTTCGGAATTGATTGGATCGTTGGAAGTTGGGCGTTGCTAATAAAATGGAGGCAGATTTGAAGTTTGCACTCAGTTGTGGAGAAAAACTCGATCTATCTCTTAAATAGATGTATTTTCTCTCTAATTCTTTTCTACATATGTTACTGAGCATATTTCCTCACTTTTCGCTGGTTTATGCTACAGATTTCACTTATTTTAAGCCTTTTATGGCTTTATTTCTGTAAAACTTTTTTCTCAGCTCTCCCTTATAAGGAGGACGCGCCGTACGCACATTCACACGCTGCATTCCTAAGTGCGAGCCGTCACTACAAGCTGTTCGTCCGACTATATTGAGTAATTTTTACATAAAAAATGCTTTTATTTCTCATTTCTCTCTTTTTGTCTCAAGTCCTTCTTGAAGAAGGTAGGCTACTGTGTACAACGAGAAAAATGTACCTAACCACCATATTGCTACGATCAGTGACAGGTTTCTGAGAGGCGGTGCAGAAACGAGATGGGGCGATAACCCCGCCCTCGCGCCATAGCACATGACCGGGAGAGAAGAGAGGTCGTTTCGATGGGGGAGGGAAAGTTAACATATTTGATTAAAGATTATAAGGGTAAATGAATTTTTAAAAAATAATGAAGTGCACAGATAAATCAGTTATAGTTAACACTACAATATTAAATATAAAATACGAATTTTAAAATTTGATTTCATGCAGTCTTTAAATGCATTTTCCTGTAAATTTCTGTCCAAATATCACTTCCATCACAAAACAGTCACCAAATATGGACCCTTGAGACTCAGACCTTTCCGACAATATGTGTTTTGTCAAGATTGGAAAAGATTTTGAATATAAAGTAGTTAAAATAAATGTTGTAATATGAAACATGACACGCCCACTAGGGGAGGAGCCCGCTAGAATAATTTAAAGTAACGTTTCCATGGTAACACAATGTCCGATGTCAAAGCGGTTTTCACAGGATGAATTTTGAGTTTGTAAGCTTTCAAATGATACCTAATTTATGATAATTACTTAAATATATAACACGAAAAAAAGGCGATCAAAAAAAGAGCACCAGGCGTCCCACCGGCGGGACGGTGACAGTTAAGAGGTTAAGGTAAAAGCGGTTATTGTGGCTCATTGAAGTTACGTTATCTAATTATTTAATCCTCCATGTTACGGTTTATGTGCTCGGATCAAGACATGGTTTATAGTATTGATTTGTCAACCATTTTTTCGTCGATTGATCAACCCATAGATATCTATGGATCAACCTGCGTTGTCTGTTATTGTCCGCCCGTGCGGCAGGTGGCGCTGTCAGCCGGTCACGCGCACCGCTTGTTTTGATGAGGAACAGTTTCACATGTCCACACATGTTGAGACCGAAGCGTGTATAGAGAAGGATACTTTTTTCACACGGTCTTCATAATACTCTCGAGTGAGTTATGGATGATATAGAGGATGAACTCAGTATTGAACAGGATTTTCCAGAGGATGAAACGACACATCGGGAACTGATTAAAAAGCCAACCATCAACGTTTATAATGACGACAAAGGTGCTGTTCTACTGTTATCTCATCATATTGACTTGTTGTTTATGTGGTCAAAGCAACTCAACCCCACTAATGTTTTCATGTTCAGGTGTCCGCACAACTACCAGCTTCCTCAAGTCGAACAGAAGGTGTCTAAAGCGGATCAGAGATGCGATGCTGCTTCATAACTGGCCGGAGGCTGCGGTTTATTACAACTCCTACATCCAGACACTGGAGGCCATGGATGCAAATAAAGTCAATACAACGGCTTCTGAGGTACAACAGCCTTTAAAACTGTCTAATCAAATGAACTGTGTCAAAATGATCACCTGAGATTTGGTGCCAAATTACAGGGGGGTAAACATGACTTTAGAAAGATGGCAGCCCTGCTGAAAAATCCAGCTAAAACCAGCCTAAGATGGTTGGCTGGTCTTAGCTGGTTTAAGATGGAAGTAGCTGGTTTTAGGAGCCTGGCTAAACTGGTCTCCCTGCCTGATTTAGCTGGTCAAGCTGGTTTTAGATGGTCTCCCTGCCTGATTTAGCTGGTCAAGCTGGTTTTAGATGGTCTCCCAGCCTGATTTAGCTGGTCAAGCTGGTTTTAGATGGTCTCCCAGCCTGATTTAGCTGGTCAAGCTGGTTTTAGATGGTCTCCCAGCCTGATTTAGTTGGTCAAGCTGGTTTTAGATGGTCTCCCAGCCTGATTTAGCTGGTCAAGCTGGTTTAAGATGGTCTCCCAGCCTGATTTAGCTGGTCAAGCTGGTTTTAGATGGTCTCCCAGCCTGATTTAGCTGGTTTTAGATGGTCTCCCAGCCTGATTTAGCTGGTCAAGCTGGTTTTAGATGGTCTCCCAGCCTGATTTAGCTGGTCAAGCTGGTTTTAGATGGTCTCCCAGCCTGATTTAGCTGGTTTTAGATGGTCTCCCAGCCTGATTTAGCTGGTCAAGCTGGTTTTAGATGGTCTCCCAGCCTGATTTAGCTGGTTTTAGATGGTCTCCCAGCCTGACTTAGCTGGTCAAGCTGGTTTTAGATGGTCTCCCAGCCTGACTTAGCTGGTTTTAGATGGTCTCCCAGCCTGATTTAGCTGGTCAAGCTGGTTTTAGATGGTCTCCCAGCCTGATTTAGCTGGTTTTAGATGGTCTCCCAGCCTGATTTAGCTGGTCAAGCTGGTTTTAGATGGTCTCCCAGCCTGATTTAGCTGGTCAAGCTGGTTTTAGATGGTCTCCCAGCCTGATTTAGCTGGTTTTAGATGGTCTCCCAGCCTGATTTAGCTGGTTTTAGATGGTCTCCCAGCCTGATTTAGCTGGTCAAGCTGGTTTTAGATGGTCTCCCAGCCTGATTTAGCTGGTTTTAGATGGTCTCCCAGCCTGATTTAGCTGGTTTTAGATGGTCTCCCAGCCTGACTTAGCTGGTTTTAGATGGTCTCCCAGCCTGATTTAGCTGGTTTTAGATGGTCTCCCAGCCTGATTTAGCTGGTCAAGCTGGTTTTAGATGGTCTCCCAGCCTGATTTAGCTGGTTTTAGATGGTCTCCCAGCCTGATTTAGCTGGTCAAGCTGGTTTTAGATGGTCTCCCAGCCTGATTTAGATGGTTTTAGATGGTCTCCCAGCCTGACTTAGCTGGTTTAGCTGGTTTTAGCTGGTCTCCCAGCCTAACTTAGCTGATGAACATTTACAAATTAATCAGATTACATGGTTCATATACAGATATAAATAATTGTCTAAACACCCAGTGGCAGAAAAAATAGGGACAGTCAGCCAGCCTGACCAGCTAAAACCAGCTAAGACCAACAATATCCAGCTAAGACCAGTTTGACCAGCCAAGACCAGCCTGACCAGCTATAAAAAAAAAATCAAAACCCCTCTAAAACCAGTCTGATAAACCAGCTATGACCAGGCTGGGAGACCAGCCAAAACCAGCCTGACCACCTTGGGCTGGTTTAAGATGGATTTTTCGGCAGGGAGCATCATTATTTTATTATTACACAGAGATTGGTAGGTCTATTAGTTAAATCTGTTTACTTTTGCAATCTTTGTTGCTTTATATGTGAACGTTGACCGTTCAAAAATGGGGAAAAGGCACTTTTGAGTGTGTTTTTTGCCCCGAGTTTGCATGCCTGTAACTCCAGACACTAGTGTTGTAGTACTCGAGACCGGTCTTGGTCTCGAGACCGGTCTTAAGACCATTTTTTGATGGTCTTGGTCTTGTCTCGGTCTCGACTGCATTTCTCCTCGGTCTTGTCTTGGTCTCGGACTTAAAGGACTCGGGATTTTATCTCAAGACCAGTCAAGACCACAACTGCAAGGATATCACTAAATTTCTGGTGCATTGTCTGATTTAATATCATTAATGTCACTATGCTGCCGGGTTCAAAATCAATGCAGAATTGTCTCAGAAATGTGCAAAAATTTATATAAATGCCCACAAAATTCTGAGATTGTTTTTTTATATAACATAGAATAGAATTAAGCAATATCGCAATAGCAAGAGAGCTGTTTTCATGAATATATTAGCGTGATTGCAAATGATATTGATTTATACAAACATTCTATAAACAAGAAGTTAATATTAAATTACATTTTAAACTGTGTCTTTGCTAATTCGGCAGCGTTTGGTTATTAAAAGAATCGGTTGCTTTGAACAAATCGGTTGAATAAAGGATTCTGTGACGGTTAAATAATGTTAATGTTTTAATGTTAAATTAATCTGAACATTATTTATGCAGGTGTATCGTATCAATTCAGATGCAACTTCTGTGCCATGAATTTTATTGGTAGTGATTTGATTGGTAACAGCGCTATAGTGTCTTACTATTCTAATTGTATTTAATTACCGTATTCAATATAAGTCATTTCTCAGACACTAGATATGGATCTTTTAGATGAATTTAAGGAGTGCTGGTCTGGTCTTGGTCTTGACTCGGTCTCGCCCTGTCTTGGTCTTGGTCTTGTCTTGGTCTCAACACCACAAAGTCTTGGTCTTGTCTTGGTCTCGGCACACGCTGGTCTTGGTCTCGACTTGGTCTCGGTTTAGGTGGTCTTGACTACAACACTACCAGACACTTTAAAGGGGTGGTAAAACACGATTTCACTTTTCTAACTTTAGCTAGTGTGTAATGTTGCTGTTTGAGCATAAACGACATCTGCAAAGTTACAACGTTCAAAGTTTAAAGCAAAGGGAGATATTTGCTTTTAAAGGTGAACTATGTAGGATTTTTTCAGTAAAATATCCAGAAACCACTAGGCCAGTGTTATATATTTTGTTCAGTTGAGTATTTAGAATATCCCAAATGTTTCCAACTATTTGTAAATCGTGAGAAATTGCTATTGTAACCAAGGAACCGGGATGTGTGAGCTATGCGTGTGAGGGAGTCGCCTGTCGATTGCGTCATATCTGCGTCACCCTCGGTTTCCGGTTTTATTCAGTGAAACACTTTACTCTCACTGCAGTGTGAACAAGTGTCATAGCAGCCGCCGAGCGAACGTCATAACTTCCTTTTCAACACACTCAGATATATCTAATACGATAAACAGAGTTGCGTTGCATCATACTCATGACTGGAAAAGAGGAAGTGGCGCCGGCAACCGTGTCATAATAAAAGTCCCGCCGGCGACTATGCCATAATAACAGTCCCGCTCTTCAATCGCTCCTGCGGCCTTGCTCAGCTCCACAACACTCGCTCCTGCTCTGCTTCAGACTACAGTAATGTTAATAATCGCATCCATCAACATGATTTCTGCCCGAGTCCTATCCTGACTGTTTTCCACCGGCTTGGAGGTGAAGACCACATGTCCCAAGATTCTGCGCTCAAACGTGGCGTCATCAAACTACGCCTTTGTTTTGAACAGGCGACCTCTAGTGGACGGAAAAGTTACATAGTGTAGCTTTAAAGAAATCAATTTCTTAGGACTACAGCAAACGGCCGGTAGGGACTACAGACATTCCTCCAGGGTCTCTGACATCACCAGCCCCAATATTTACATAAACTCCTCAGACGAGAATATGAAATAAGGGGGGCGAGGCCATTTTGTATCGCCGTGGGGAATAGTTGTTGTGGTATAGTTAGTAGTAGGGCTGTAATCAACCAAAGAAAATCTTGGTCGACTGAAGTCCTGAAATTTTCGACTAAAATAACGTTAGGAAAAAAAACCCTTAAATGAATAAGCTGCACACTGTGCGCAGTACTTGGTAGCCTTGTTGTCTCCCTAAATTAATTATAAATAAACATAAAAAACTAGTAGGCTAATTGCAGTATATTAAATAGTTTTTGAGCTGATTATTTTGCACTGAAATGAGTCTGACACACGAGTCTGTGGCTCTGACAGCGTCGCATCGCATGCACCTGCGAGCTTCCGAAAATATAGCACTATGTGTTGTCAACTAGATATCATCACAAGAACTTTTGAGGAATATGCAACATAATTTAGACAATTGTTTTTGTCATATGTATTATAATAACTGACAGACACTCATTGCAGCCGCTCTGTGAAGCTCAAACATATGAGCTCAGCTTCGCGGCTGAGACACGAATAGACTATTAACTTAAAGCTTTTACTCTTAAACACAAAAGGCACGTCCAATTTAATAAAAAAGAAATATTTATTAAACAAGCCAGATCAAGAGCAGAAAAAACGCTCTCCCAATTAAATAAATAATATACAAGAAAACTAGCCTTCTTCAATCTGTCTCTCTCTCCAGCGGGTTGGGCTCATCCAAAATAAGTGAAACAATGGGGGTGTTCTGAAGACAGACTGTTACCTGTGAAACAGGGGTGCTCTGAAACCACCCCCATTAGCAATTAGTGCTTTCCACCTGATGAAATGAACGCGGCGCGGCAAAACTGATGAAATGAACGCGGTAAAAAATCGACCAATCAGAATTTTGGTCGAGCCAGAACGTATCGACTAATAATCGACTAATCGACTGGGAGATTACAGCCCTAGTTAGTAGGCTGGAGTGTTGTTGCCAATGCCGACGAAACGCTGTTATTTTCATCCGGATTGCAGGTCCACTTTGTTCAGCCTTCCTAGGGACGGGGGTGTGATGCAGTGCGTTTAACATACAACATGTTATATGCATGTGTGTATGAGACCGAGGGGAACAGGTCGCATTTGCAGCAGATATATGCTGCCCATCATAAATCAAAGCTCGAGACAGACAGGGGTCGGAGGAGAAGACCGGAAAATGTGACACAAGGGACAATATTCGTCTGTATTTGCAATACACGAGCCGCGGTTCAGCTGCGCGAGACAAACACTGCCAGTGTGAATGATTCAGATGTTCATTCATGTTTATTCTTTAGGAAGAGATGATCGATCACGTTCACGCGCGGCCGCTTGAACTGTGATCAGTCACGCCACATAGAGCGTCAAAACGGCATTCGTTTGAATTTCCTGATAAAATGGACTGAATACTTAATATGTTTGTGTGGGAACTCGGATTGAAGTGTGTTCAGCGCTTAAAACAAGCCGACTGTTAACTGTTAAAGATTGCACTCGGAAACCGTTTGGTCCACGCGTGCACTGACCCGAAAGCCCCGTACCGAAACGGTTCGCTACGAATACGTGTACCGTTACACCCCTAGTATATTATTGCATTTCTGTCAATAGATCCTCATAAATACTACACTGAACCTTTAATATCCTTTTAAATTTTGTCTTTTAATAAACTTTTCTTTTAGTATCTTCATTTTATATGCCATATATGGAGGCGGCTCCATGAGTAAATAGGTCAATTGTATACATTTTTAGTGGTTAAAAAGCAAATCTGATCAAATTTGGGGCAAAAAAATTAGCTTTTCCCCATTTTTGAACGGTCACCGTTGGCATTTAATGCAACAAAGATAAAAGTAAACCGATTTAACCAATAGATCTAACAATCTCTGTGTAAAAAATAAAATGATGCTGCCATCTCTTTCTAAAGTCATTTTACCCCCCTTCCCTTGCAAAATAGTGGATTATCAGTAAATATACAGCCATTACATTTAATATTTTGGCTTTCATCACGATTTATGTTTGTCTGTCTTCAGAAAAAAATATGAACAAAATCAAAGATTCCGAAATTTGATTGATTTAACATGGAATGACCCCATACTATGTGCTTGCAAAGTCAAGAGAAGTGGGTTATCTGTTTTTTTGTTTAATATTAGTTATTAAATGCACTGTATAAGGATTAACATTGCTTCTTTAAAGGAATTGGATGCTGCTTTTTCAGGCCATGCATTCATTTTTATTATCATAAAACCATGAAATCTTCTTCGGCCTGACTTGTCAATTTGCCTCCTATTGGTCGTGTGTGTTTGCTACTGTACGGATGAAGTGTTTCACTGCTGACTGCATAATTGTGTCCATCAGATCACGTGGAGATTAGGCACAGAAATTCTGCGTCATCTCCCTAACGCCAGCGCTGAAGATTTCAACGCTGTATATGAACAGCTGAAAAACAATGGGATCAAAAACTTCTCGATGGTATGCAAAAGCTCAAACCTCCCTTTTACAACATTTCATTCAAGGCGTGTGTTTTTATCAGTATGTCGTGTGAATGTTGTAGATCTGTTTGGAGCATTGCTTTCATCTCATGGTGACCGGGGAGATGGAAGAAGCCAAGCGCCAGCTGTCCGTCGGAGAGAGCTGGAGATATGGCAACTTCTCGATTGCTCAGGGCGACACCAAGAAAATCATCCGTGCCTACAGCGGTTTCCTAGATTACTTGAGCTGGTTTAAGAAGAAGTCCTCTGTAGCTGAATACGGTAGGAAGATATTTGATCTAAGTTATGTGGAACAATAAACCGTCATTAAAAATGGATCTGACTTACTGGGTCAGTGTGTTGTGACTGGTCAAGTGCTTCGAGCGTGTTTGGGAAATATCCTGCCCTTTAACACAACCACCAGTTTCAACACACTACTAAAGGCCCTTTCACAACGGACGCGTAACGAAAAAGCGAAGCGGAAAAACTAATATTCTGTGTGCGAATAGTTCGCATCAAAACCATTCACATCAGCTGCAACGTGAGTTTGCGACGTCTGTGACGTTTCAGAGCTCCAACATTCCTAAACATTCGCGGCGACAGCTGAGAAAACACGGACACTTCCTCATACAGTGAAGACGAGCTTTTCATTTTATTTAAAAGACCAAGAAGAAGGTTTTGGGTGCACCCAGTCTTAAAGAAAGGGGAGTATGCTAATCTTGTACAGTAGGGTTGTGCCGATGGACCATCGTGATGCCACGCCCCCCATTGCGAGTCTTGTTGTTGAGTGCGACGCACACTAATCCTCTTCTATAGTTAAACTAAAAACTTTGCAGGGATTGCTCTGTAAATTATATTGAGAATATAACTAATGCATATAATCTATTTTAAATACTGTAGTCTTTGCCAGATATAACCTACATTTTGAAATAATAAACGAGGCTCAAACATCCATTTTATAAGCATGCATGTTTATTTCAGCACTTCCGTCAGTGAAACAACACCACGGCCTGTAAAACATTTAAACGATTATCAGTAAATAATGGTAACCTAAAGAATATAAGAAAATTAAATATTAAATAAAATCAAATTTCCCCTCAAAGATGTGTCACCGCTCTGCGCGAGATGAAACACGAGCTGTAGACACCTTCTCAAATATCTTCGTCTTCATGTGTTCTCCTGATGTTGCAAAGCAACACTTGTTCTGAAGAGCGAATTTTATCTTCCACAGGGTCAAGACAGTTAAGCTATGTTTGATTATTCACTGCCAGAGAAAACCAAAGTAAAATGGCCTGTGTGTGTGAAATGCGCCATTCAATTAAACTTGAAGCGCCTTACCAAGTCTAATAACAAGCACAAACTGTGTTAAATAAAATTAAGTAAAAAGGTAGCCTACTCATCCTACAGTGTTTTTCTACTTTCCCACAGTAAAGGACGTGAATGGGTATAATAGACTATAATAGAGGAAGAAACGTTTATAATTCCCTTTGAAAATGGGTGCGACGCGAGTGAAGATTTGAGAAAAGAAACGAGATGTCCATGTGGGATAAAATGGACTAACGTTAGGCCTATTGTTAAAATTCACGGAAGTCACAAAACAGAATAAAAAAGCTGACAAATCTTAAATTGGGCTCAGCCTACATCTCTCATTCGGCATGAATCCATTCATGGCTGCAAATTTATTTCCTTTGTAAACAAAGCTTTGTGCTTCACTCGGTATTATTCACGTAAAACAACATTAACATACAAAACACTGGGTTAGTAACGAAATTATAGTTTTGAAGTAGAAAATAGCATTTATGTAAAGAGATTTATTAAAATAAAAAGTGCACAGCTCTTCTTAAGTGGAAGGAAGCTACTTTTTTCCCTCACGTGCAACCTAGCGCGGATGAGTCATTATTTGGGTTAGTAAAATAACGAAATTATATATAGTTTTGAAATAGAAAATAGTATTTATGTAAAGAGATAGTAAAATACAGATAGAGTAAATTATATATTTGTATTAATAAAAAAAAAAACGACGATATCATCGTCCATCACAATGTTTTACTGTAAACATCGTCAGCTGCCAATTTAGGAGACATCGCCCAACCCTATTGTACAGGAGCTAAAACTATATTATGGCCGGTTCCGCTCTTACTGTCGAATGTCCGTGGGACAAATTTAAGGAGCTCCTCCAGAGACAGTAGCACCGCGTCTGATGAGACAAACACACACTTCAGGAACCAATCGATTCGGACACATTGTCGGAAAACACATTCACTTTCTATTAGGGCTGCGCAATATATCGTAATTGAAATATCGCAAATGTATATCGCAATATGCATATCGCAAGGGCACGCAATATCTGGATGATTTTAATAGGCTACTTCAACTTTGAAGTAAAAGTGTACTTTTTTTTTGAAAAGTGTACGTTTTAGGTTGACGCATATAGCAGAGAATAGACTGGGCACACGACTGTTACTCATGTGACTTGCTTGATGTTAAAAAGAGTCATTAAACACAATAACTTGCGAAAAACAACTCCTTGCAGTCTCGTGCTGTCTGACACACACACCGAAACGTGCGCACAAGCCGTTCTTTTTCCGTGTCTTGTTACACACTCGAACTGTCAATGCTTCCTTTTCCCAGAAAGAATGTGAAACAACACACAAATGATATCATTCTGTTTTTAAATATATATTTTTTTATATAATTTAAATAGATTTTACACACTTAAAGCAATATCGTATCGCATATCGAATATCGCATTATTTAACAAGGATATCACATTTTCCATCAATATCACACAGCCCTACTTTCTATAGTCGCGGACACAACTCGTTGATTTTTTCGAAACCTAATTTTAACTCAAAAGGTGATGTTATGGTTGTCTCTAGCCTACAGTGGGCAAACACAACTACAGCTGTAATCTCATGAGAATGCAATGCCTGTCAAAGGTTAATGTTGATTGAATAGCTAATGACATCAACTGGACATTTCGTCACCTTTGTTTCCGTGTATGTGATTGGTTTAAAGGGTTAATTCACCCAAAAAAGAAAATTCTGTCATTAATTACTTGCCCTCATGTCGTTCGACACCCGTAAGACCTCAAATTAAGATATTTTAGTTGAAATCCGATGGCTCAGAAAGGCCTCCATTGGCACAATACACGGTACACTCTCAAGACCCATAAAAGGCACTAAAGACGTCGTTACAAAGTCCATCTCACTACAGTGGTTCTACAATAACTTTATGAAGCGACGAGAACCTAAATAATGACTTGTATAGTGATGACGATTTCAAAACACTGCATCATGAAGCTTCGAAGCATTATGAATCAGTGAGTCCGATCATGATTCGGATCGCATGTCAAACTGCTGAAATCACGTGACTTTGGTGATCCAAACCGCTGAATCGACTCACTGATTCATAACGCTTCGAAGCTTCATGATGCAGTGTTTCGAAATCGGCGCTGGAGATCCAGTGAGAAAGCGCCACCACAGAATTAATAAGAGATCTAGTGGAAGCGTTCGGAGCAGAATTCTCTGTTTTAAACCAGAGACATCAGAGCAAACAGAGCTGACGTGGAGACCAGGAGAAACATTGAGCCATGAGCGAAGATCCAGTCCATAAATCACCAACATTCACCATGATTTACTGTAGTAACACCACAGGGATTTACTGTAGTAACACCACAGGGATTTACTGTAGTAACACCACATGGTATTGTGGCAAAAATAATTGAAAACAGTTGTGCGTTTCAAACCTTTTGTAACTTTACAATTGTCTTTAATGTCACTTTTGATCAATTGATTGCGCCCTTGTCCATGTTTCTGGTGTCAGATGAGGTGAGCAGTAACCATGAGATGCACAGCTACTTCAGACAAGCTTCTGTGACCCTGAAGGATATCATCACTCAGCCTGGAGTCTGGGACCCTTTTGTGTTGAGCTACATTAATGTGAGACACCATCTTACCTTGTGCAATTGACTGTTCGCAAAGCCCTGCCCCCTTTAGTTACTGTTGCTATGTCCGACAAGCCATGGCGCTCTCACACCACACACACGTTCTCACGTAGAGAAAATACATCGCAGAGCAAAGAGGACACTGACAACACGCCGACAGACAGGACAGAGCAAGTTACTTTTGATATGAAGCAAAGTCTCAACTTTGAAATGGTCTTTTTTTGTTTTTTTTTATTTAAACCATAAATAGCGTTTTGTGGCTCTTTAATGTGTCGTGATCACTGTAGCGCTTCAGTTAAAGCTGCTTGTGAACCGATCATCTCTTCCTTGTAGTTCATTGATAAGCATCAAATTAACAAGAATGGACACTTAAAGGTCCCGTTCTTCGTGATCCCACTGTTCAAACTTTAGTTAGTGTGTAATGTTGCTGTTAGAGCATAAATAATACCTGTAAAATTATAAAGCTCAAAGTTCAATGCCAAGCGAGATATTTTAATTAACAGAAGTTCCCTTTCAAAGCCTACAGCGAACGGCTGGCTTGGACTACATCCTGGTACTTCCTTCATTAATGACGACAGTAGAACAGACTAACCTCCGCCCACAAGAATACGGGAAAAAAGGGGGCGTGGTCTTGTTGCTCTCCCACGTGGAGAAGAGGAAGTGTTGCGTTTGACTTTGTTTGTCGCCATGTCGTCGAGACGCTGTTATTTTCATCCCGGAGTCAAATCACCTTTGTTTGGCTTTCCCAGGGACGCTGTAGAGATCATTGAGCGCATATATCTCCCGTTAAGAGGCGTGACCTTTCCACGTGCGCTAAGCTGCTGTCAAAACACAACACGGAAAGCGGTATACAGATGAGTACATCGTGTTAAAAATACAGTTTTTTTTTTACACGTGAAACATGAACACATGTTATATTGCACACTGTAAACGCAATCAAAGCTTCAAAAAGACACAAAGAATATATAACATGTTCATGTTTCGCGTGTAAAAACACAGTATTTTTCACACAATTTACTTATCTGTATACCGCTTCCCGTGTTGTGTTTTGACAGCAGCTTAGCGCACGTGGAAAGGTCACGCCTCTTAACGGGAGATGTATGCGCTCAATGATCTCTACAGCGTCCCTGGGAAAGCCAAACAAAGGTGATTTGACTCCGGGATGAAAATAACAGCGTCTCGACGACATGGCGACAAACACCCTCAACCGCAACACTTCCTTTTCTCCACGCGACACGTCCTCTTCTCCACGTGGGACAGCAACAAGACCACGCCCCCTTTTTCGCGTATTCTTGTGGGCGGAGGTTAGTCTGTTCTACTGACGTCATTTATGAAGGAAGTACCAGGATGTAGTCCAAGCCAGCCGTTCGCTGTAGGCTTTGAAAGGGAACTTCTGTTAAATAAAATATCTCGCTTGGCATTGAACTTTGAGCTTTATAATTTTACAGGTATTATTTATGCTCTAACAGCAACATTACACACTAACTAAAGTTTGAACAGTGGGATCACGAAGAACGGGACCTTTAATGCATCCTTGCTGAATAAAAGTATTCTGTAAAAAAGACATTCTGACCCCAAACTTGTAAAGAAAGTACGACCTTAACTCGCACAGGTGTGGAATGACATGAGGGTGAATACAAACTAACCCCTTTAAAGTGTACTTTGTATTATCTCATGCTGTCTATGTGTCGTCCACTGCAGATGCTGGAGTTTTACGACGATGAGGAAGGCGCTCTGCAGATTCTGGAGAATTACGCTTACAACAAGGAATTCCCATCCAATCCCAACGCTCATGTGTACTTGTACCAGTTCCTCAAGAGACACAATGCCCCACAAGCCAGACTCATCGGTTCATTAAGGGTATGGAATGGTTCAGCCAATCAGAACGTGCATAAAGTTTCTAATTAAAATGATTAATTTATTCTGGTTTCTGTTGCTCAGATTCTGCGCACTTTAGTCCCGAGTCATGAACTGATGCTGGAGCTCTGCCCTCTCCTGCTGTCCACCAGTACGTATGAAAACTAGACTTCTCTGATTGGTCTTTAGCATGTTGCTGTGAGGTTATAAGGGTGTTCTGGGTGACTGTTGGGTTTATGTGTTATATTCATCAGCCACCAGCAACTGAAATGTAAAAGTCTTTGATTTAAATCAGTTTCTGCTTGTTTTTCCCAGAACTCATGAGCGATCTAGAAGAAGCTCTCACCATTTCAATGGACCTTCTGGAGTTTTCCAGTTGGAAATGTGACATAAGGGCTTGGTCCTGTCTTCTGAATATTATGAAGATACTCAAAAAGAAGTAAGTTGATATTAATGTACGGTAATATTCTGGAATATAAGTCGCACTGGGTCAAATTAGCATTTGAAAAGAAAAAGAAAAGTAAAAAACATTACATTCAGAAATAATGTATAATACTGAAATATTTACAAAAACTATAAACATGATTTTTAGATCCTTTATATTCAATGGTATTCAGAACAAAACTGGAATTAAAAATTTAAGTATAAACAAACAAATCATAGTGGCATTCATTATAAACATTTATTGTAACGCTAAGCCTAAACATACATATATATACATGCATACCAGCATTTTGACGGCAAATTTTGATTTAGTTTTAGTCATAGTCTTTTGACTAAATGCCATTTAGTTTGTCATATTTTAGTCACCTGAATTGTTTTGTTTTAGTCGACAAAATATCATATAAATATCAAAAGTGCATCCATCCATCATAAAAGTGCATCCATCCATCATAAAAGTGCATCCATCCAAAAGTGCATATATCCATCATATAACTGCTCCACATGGCTCCCGGGGGTTAATAAAGGCCTTTTGAAGCGAAGTGGCGGGTTTGTGTAAGAAAAATATCCAAATGACTTAGTAAAGTAAATGATCTAGCTTCCGCCAAATCGGGGGAAAAAAACGTAACTGGTGTGCAATGTCGTCAGACGTAGTAGCGTAAGCATTTTGAATTGCGAGAGGCGTTACACTTTTTCGTAAGTTGAATACGGAAGGCGATCTGGTGGAAGCTGTGCTCTTATTAGTTGGCTGGAGCAGTTTGTTGTGATTGGTCTAGTGCTTCAAGCGTGTGTGGGAAATGTCCCACCCCTTACCATAACCACCAGCTTCAATACACTACTAACTCAACCAGGCCCCGCCCCTTTATTCTGCGTATTAATTATTTAAATGAGGAATATTGTGAGGTTTTCGTTCCCGGAAGAAACTCAACACTACAATGGAGGCGTTTCAGGGAGTTCAGAAACACTGACACTGATATAGGGAGTGATTACCGCATCACTAATGAACGTTGAACATGTCAAAAAGCAGCACATGACCTCTTTAATGTTTCTTCTCATGTTGGTTTGTACTCCTTTAGAAAGTGCATGGAGACTGTAAAAAGCGAATGGGATGCCAGGTATTCGCTGTGGTTCTCCTTACACTACAGAAGCTATATCGGCAGGAAAGACATGGCCGAGAACCCCAGCGTAATGCAGGTCAAGAGAGACGTTTTGAGGGTAGTGCATATATACAGTAAGTACATGATTCTCTTTTACCAGGTAAAATGTGAACTTCTTCTCAGGAGAAGCAGAACAGAAACCTTTGGGTCTCCGTTTATGTGTGGAGTCTGGAATGCGTGTTCAAATGATTAAAACCGGTTTGGTCTTTTGACCGTCACACATTTAATGTTCCTGTGCATTTTGTTTTCTGTTCACAGGTTCACGTTACATTAGATACGCTTTGAAAGTTGAGAGAAGGTCTGGAAGTAAACCAGAGGAAGACACAGTCAAGGAGAAGAAGAAGAAAAGGATGAAGGAGAGGAAAAAGAGGGAGGAGGAGAAGAAAAAGATGGAGATGGAGAAGGAGAAGAAAAGGATGGAGATGGAGAAGAAAAGGATGGAGAAGGATAATAAAAGGTTGGAGAAGGAGAAGAAAAGGATGGAGAAGGAGAATAAAAGGATGGAGAAGGAGAATAAAAGGATGGAGAAGGAGAATAAAAGGATGGAGAAGGAGAAGAAAAAGATGGAGATGGAGAAGAAAAAGATGAAGAGGGAGAAGAAGAAAAAAAAGATGGAGATGGAGAAGAAAAAGATGAAGAGGGCGAAGAAGAAAATGATTGATGATGAAGATATAGAAGAAGACTAAGAAGTTTTAGCACATTTTATAAAAAACATGTAAAATTGAGATTTGTACCAGACAGTGTCTGTGTATGACACATACACATTTTTTAATATACTGAGAATCTGCTCATGTTGAGCTTCACTTTGAATTAAAATGATGGAAATTGTTTTCCAGAACCAAAGCCTGGCGTGGATTGTCGTGGAAATTCTCAATACGAATACAACCTATTTATCTGACTTCTTCACCACGGACCACACAAACAACGGACCCACTTTATATTAGGTGGCCTTAACAACTATGTACTAACATTTTAATTAATAATTTGATACAATGCACTTATTGTGAACATGCATGTTTTTACATTGTACTTACATTTTTAAAAATACCTGCTTTTAATTACGTCTGTAATTAATTTCTGTAGTTACATTTGTAATTACATAGTTGACACTTCCCTTACACCTAACCCTACCCTTAAACTTACCCATCCCACCACACCTGTCCCTAACCCTACCCTTAAACTTACCCATCCCACCACACCTGTCCCTAACCCTACCCTTAAACTTACCCATACCACCACACCTGTCCGTAACCCTACCCTTAAACTTACCCATCCCACCACACCTGTCCCTAACCCTACCCTTAAACTTACCCACACCACCACACCTGTCCGTAACCCTACCCTTAAACTTACCCATACCACCACACCTGTCCCTAACTCTACCCTTAAACTTACCCACACCACCACACCTGTCCCTAACCCTACCCTTAAACTTACCCACACCACCACACCTGTCCCTAACCCTACCCTTAAACTTACCCACACCTGTCCCTAACCCTACCCTTAAACTTACCCACACCACCACACCTGTCCCTAACCCTACCCTTAAACTTACCCATCCCACCACACCTGTCCGTAACCCTACCCTTAAACTTACCCACACCACCACACCTGTCCCTAACCCTACCCTTAAACTTACCCACACCACCACACCTGTCCGTAACCCTACCCTTAAACTTACCCACACCACCACACCTGTCCCTAACCCTACCCTTAAACTTACCCACACCTGTCCGTAACCCTACCCTTAAACTTACCCACACCACCACACCTGTCCCTAACCCTACCCTTAAACTTACCCACACCACCACACCTGTCCGTAACCCTACCCTTAAACTTACCCACACCACCACACCTGTCCCTAACCCTACCCTTAAACTTACCCACACCACCACACCTGTCCGTAACCCTACCCTTAAACTTACCCACACCACCACACCTGTCCGTAACCCTACCCTTAAACTTACCCACACCACCACACCTGTCCGTAACCCTACCCTTAAACTTACCCACACCACCACACCTGTCCCTAACCCTACCCTTAAACTTACCCACACCACCACACCTGTCCGTAACCCTACCCTTAAACTTACCCACACCACCACACCTGTCCATAACCCTACCCTTAAACTTACCCACACCACCACACCTGTCCGTAACCCTACCCTTAAACTTACCCACACCACCACACCTGTCCGTAACCCTACCCTTAAACTTACCCATACCACCACACCTGTCCGTAACCCTACCCTTAAACTTACCCATACCAGCACACCTGTCCCTAACTCTACCCTTAAACTTACCCACACCACCACACCTGTCCCTAACCCTACCCTTAAACTTACCCACACCACCACACCTGTCCCTAACCCTACCCTTAAACTTACCCATCCCACCACACCTGTCCGTAACCCTACCCTTAAACTTACCCATCCCACCACACCTGTCCCTAACCCTACCCTTAAACTTACCCACACCACCACACCTGTCCCTAACCCTACCCTTAAACTTACCCACACCACCACACCTGTCCCTAACCCTACCCTTAAACTTACCCATACCACCACACCTGTCCCTAAACCTACCCTTAAACTTACCCATCCCACCACACCTGTCCGTAACCCTACCCTTAAACTTACCCATCCCACCACACCTGTCCCTAACCCTACCCTTAAACTTACCCACACCACCACACCTGTCCCTAACCCTACCCTTAAACTTACCCACACCACCACACCTGTCCCTAAACCTACCCACACCACCACACCTGTCCCTAACCCTACCCTTAAACTTACCCACACCACACCTGTCCCTAACCCTACCCTTAAACCTACCCACACCACCACACCTGTCCCTAACCCTACCCTTAAACTTACCCACACCACCACACCTGTCCCTAACCCTACCCTTAAACTTACCCACACCACCACACCTGTCCCTAACCCTACCCTTAAACTTACCCACACCACCACACCTGTCCGTAACCCTACCCTTAAACTTACCCATACCACCACACCTGTCCGTAACCCTACCCTTAAACTTACCCATACCACCACACCTGTCCCTAACTCTACCCTTAAACTTACCCACACCACCACACCTGTCCCTAACCCTACCCTTAAACTTACCCACACCACCACACCTGTCCCTAACCCTACCCTTAAACTTACCCATCCCACCACACCTGTCCGTAACCCTACCCTTAAACTTACCCATCCCACCACACCTGTCCCTAACCCTACCCTTAAACTTACCCACACCACCACACCTGTCCCTAACCCTACCCTTAAACTTACCCACACCACCACACCTGTCCCTAACCCTACCCTTAAACTTACCCATACCACCACACCTGTCCCTAAACCTACCCTTAAACTTACCCATCCCACCACACCTGTCCGTAACCCTACCCTTAAACTTACCCATCCCACCACACCTGTCCCTAACCCTACCCTTAAACTTACCCACACCACCACACCTGTCCCTAACCCTACCCTTAAACTTACCCACACCACCACACCTGTCCCTAAACCTACCCACACCACCACACCTGTCCCTAACCCTACCCTTAAACTTACCCACACCACACCTGTCCCTAACCCTACCCTTAAACCTACCCACACCACCACACCTGTCCCTAAACCTACCCTTAAACTTACCCACACCACACCTGTCCCTAACCCTACCCTTAAACTTACCCACACCACACCTGTCCCTAACCCTACCCTTAAACTTACCCACACCACCACACCTGTCCCTAACCCTACCCTTAAACTTACCCACACCACACCTGTCCCTAACCCTACCCTTAAAATTACCCACACCACCACACCTGTCCCTAACCCTACCCTTAAACTTACCCACACCACCACACCTGTCCCTAACTCTACCCTTAAACTTACCCACACCACCACACCTGTCCCTAACCCTACCCCTAAACTTACCCACACCACCACACCTGTCCCTAACTCTACCCGTATCCCACCTCAATATCAGCAAAGGTGTTTTGCAATGCAATTTGAACACAGTAAGTACATTGTACTTATTTCTTTATGTAAGTACATAGTAGTTAAAGCCACCTAATATAAAGTGGGGCCCAAACGACTTCCAGTTGCCAATATAATATATTACAATTATACATGACAGTATCTCGAGGTAATTTAGCATCTATACACTCTCACCGCCCTTCTCAGGTGTACGCTGGTCCAACACAGAACTCAACTGCACGCAGGCTGGAAGAAGAAGATGAGTGTAAACGATATTTGTCGGTGTTGTAAAAATAATTTAAGGATACACGGAGTACTTACCAACACGAGCATCATTTTTGAGAAAAATAGTAAAGGTGAACGCATATACGAACAAGTTCTCCGTTTAGTGACAACTTCAACCCAAGCGCTCTTTGGTGACGTGTAAATTGAAATGATCTGACCAGTATCAATTTGTAGCAGTAAATGAAGTGTCATATTGATCACAAGTTCAGTATGGAGTACCTCAAGGCTCTATATTCTGAAAAAACATTCTTACTATTGGACCAGAAACCTTTGCACGTAATAACCCTAGAATACTCTCTTATCACTTGATGGCTGCTCGGTCAAGTTCTCGTCATCGCCAACCTGGGTGCACTCAAAAAATTATTTTATGATGCTGTTCACTTTATTTAAGCAATTCATCTTGATTTAACACAATTATATCAGGTTTCTGGTTCAAATGTAATTGGTTCATGTTAAACTGACGTAAAACCGTTACTCTTTGACATAACTTGATGTTTTCATTTTGAAATAACATGTTTCAATCAAGTAACCCAACCAAACAAGACTTTCACTTCCCATCATGCTTTGCAAAGGGGCTGAATTCGGAGAGTAAATGTTTTAATAAAGTGCTAGTTGATGCATTTTTAACAAGATGAGAAAATGGAGAGACTTTTTAATGCTTAATGTTTTGTTATGTTGGTATTTAAAAGTTATGTTAGTGTTTTTGGGGGTTACCATTGTGACAAAGTGTAGAGCGTGTGCTTGGGGTGAGGATCTGCTAATAACAATTAAAGTTGTTTTAATAATAATAAACAACTGCTTTGGGCATGCCATGGTTGTAAAAAAAAAAACATCTTCTGGCTAGTCAATAAATCCACGTAAAAGGTTTAGTAAATGTTGTAAAAAAATAGTATATCACTAAACAAAAATAATCAATTAAACTGGATTACTTGTTTTGGTTTGATTTTAATATTCATTTTAGAATAATTCAATTGAATAGTTTTGGACAAAATTATGAATGTTAACCAGATTTAACTAAATGGCATTGAATTAACCTTACGAGAAAAACTTAAGTTTACTGAAATAAACAATTTTAATTAAATTCAACATAACCCAATTACGTGGAACCTGTTGACATAAAAAAATTAAGTAAAACCCACGCATCATTTTTTGAGTGATACCAATCTTAAATTTAAAAGCCACATTTCTAGCATCTGTATATCTGCATTCTTCCATCTTAAAAATATATCCAAATTACGGCATATCCTCTCAATAACACATGCGTTCATGACCTCAAGGCTAGATTATTGTAATGCTCTACTGGGTGGTTGCCCTGCTCGCTTAATAAACAAACTCCAGCTGGTCCAAAACGCAGCAGTTCTTACTAGAACCAGGAAGAATGACCATATCAGCCCAGTTCTGTCAACACTGCACTGGCTGCCTATTAAACATCGCATACATTTTAAAATCTTGCTTATTACTTACAAAGCACTAAATGGTTTAGCTCCCCAATACTTGAACTTAACGCCTTAGTCCTTCACTTCTACTGCGGTCTCAAAACTCTGGCCAGTTGATAATACCTATATCAAAATCATCTGCAGGCGGTCAATCCTTTTCCTATTTAGCTCCTAAACCCTGGAACAGTCTTCCGAGCATTGTTCGGGAAGCAGACACACTCTGTCAGTTTAAATCTAGACTAAACGCACATCTCTTAAACCTGGCATACACATAGCACATTATCAATTTAAATTTTTCAAATCAGTTGAACAGTTGTTAGGCTGCATAAATTAGGTCAACCAGGAACACTTATAACACCCGATGTACTTGTTACACCGTAAGAAGAATGGCATCTACGCTAACGTTAGTCTGTCTGCCTCATCCTTATCCCGCGGTTACCATAGTCAGCCAGATCCGGTCCGTATCCTTATTCATATCAGGTGGTGGACCGGCACCTAGGGTTTCTGCTGACAGTCAGGTGTCTATCTACTAGACAATCCCCTGTGAAGGCCTCGTCCACATGACAGCCATAATCGCAGATCCTCAGCAGAGACACAAGAACCAGACCGGTCCTCCGCACAGACCCTACGACCAGCTCCAGCTCCATACCAGCCTGATGAATCGATCTTCAAACAAAAGGAACTGGATGAATATTTGAATGCTACTGATCCCTATCTGATTTTTGAATCATAATGACATTGTGTTTGTTGGCCCGAGGAGACAACTGGTCTATATATAGTCAGGCTGGTTTTAGCTGGTCTCCCAGCCTGGTCATAGCTGGTTTAAGAGGGGTTTTGAACACTTTTTAGCTGGTCAGTGTTGGTCTTAGCTGGACAGTGTTGGTCTTAGCTGGTCGGTGTTGGTTTTAGCTGGTCGGTGTTGGTTTTAGCTGGTCGGTGTTGGTCTTAGCTGGTCGGTGTTGGTCTTAGCTGGTCGGTGTTGGTCTTAGCTGGTCGGTGTTGGTCTTAGCTGGTCGGTGTTGGTCTTAGCTGGTCGGTGTTGGTCTTAGCTGGTCAGTGTGGTCTTAGCTGGTCAGTGTTGGTCTTAGCTGGTCTGTGTTGGTCTTAGCTGGTCTGTGTTGGTCTTAGCTGGTCGGTGTTGGTTTTAGCTGGTCAGTGTTGGTTTTAGCTGGTCGGTGTTGGTTTTAGCTGGTCGGTGTTGGTCTTAGCTGGTCGGTGTTGGTCTTAGCTGGTCAGTGTGGTCTTAGCTGGTCGGTGTTGGTCTTAGCTGGTCGGTGTTGGTTTTAGCTGGTCGGTGTTGGTCTTAGCTGGTCGGTGTTGGTCTTAGCTGGTCAGTGTGGTCTTAGATGGTCTGTGTTGGTCTTAGCTGGTCGGTGTTGGTCTTAGCTGGTCTGTGTTGGTCTTAGCTGGTCGGTGTTGGTTTTAGCTGGTCAGTGTTGGTTTTAGCTGGTCGGTGTTGGTCTTAGCTGGTCAGTGTGGTCTTAGCTGGTCAGTGTGGGTCTTAGCTGGTCAGTGTGGTCTTAGCTGGTCTGTGTTGGTCTTAGCTGGTCGGTGTTGGTCTTAGCTGGTCGGTGTTGGTCTTAGCTGGTCGGTGTTGGTCTTAGCTGGTCAGTGTGGTCTTAGCTGGTCAGTGTTGGTCTTAGCTGGTCAGTGTGGTCTTAGCTGGTCAGTGTGGGTCTTAGCTGGTCAGTGTGGTCTTAGCTGGTCTGTGTTGGTCTTAGCTGGTCGGTGTTGGTCTTAGCTGGTCGGTGTTGGTTTTAGCTGGTCGGTGTTGGTCTTAGCTGGTCGGTGTTGGTCTTAGCTGGTCTGTGTTGGTCTTAGCTGGTCGGTGTTGGTTTTAGCTGGTCGGTGTTGGTCTTAGCTGGTCGGTGTTGGTCTTAGCTGGTCAGTGTGGGTCTTAGCTGGTCAGTGTGGTCTTAGCTGGTCTGTGTTGGTCTTAGCTGGTCGGTGTTGGTCTTAGCTGGTCGGTGTTGGTCTTAGCTGGTCGGTGTTGGTCTTAGCTGGTCAGTGTTGGTTTTAGCTGGTCGGTGTTGGTCTTAGCTGGTCGGTGTTGGTCTTAGCTGGTCAGTGTGGTCTTAGCTGGTCTGTGTTGGTCTTAGCTGGTCGGTGTTGGTCTTAGCTGGTCGGTGTTGGTTTTAGCTGGTCGGTGTTGGTCTTAGCTGGTCGGTGTTGGTTTTAGCTGGTCGGTGTTGGTCTTAGCTGGTCAGTGTGGTCTTAGCTGGTCGGTGTTGGTCTTAGCTGGTCAGTGTGGTCTTAGCTGGTCGGTGTTGGTCTTAGCTGGTCAGTGTGGTCTTAGCTGGTCTGTGTTGGTCTTAGCTGGTCGGTGTTGGTCTTAGCTGGTCGGTGTTGGTTTTAGCTGGTCGGTGTTGGTCTTAGCTGGTCGGTGTTGGTTTTAGCTGGTCGGTGTTGGTCTTAGCTGGTCAGTGTGGTCTTAGCTGGTCGGTGTTGGTTTTAGCTGGTCGGTGTTGGTCTTAGCTGGTCAGTGTGGTCTTAGCTGGTCAGTGTGGTCTTAGCTGGTCGGTGTTGGTCTTAGCTGGTCGGTGTTGGTCTTAGCTGGTCGGTGTTGGTTTTAGCTGGTCGGTGTTGGTCTTAGCATGGAATCTGATTGATTTGTAATTAGGTAAGATGTTCACCAGCTTTGCTAGGCTGGGAGACCAGCTAAAACAAGCAGACCACCAACTTCCAGTCCAGATTGGGAAACCAGCTTGATCAGATAAGCCAGGCTTGGAGACCAGCTGAACACCAGCTAAGCCAGGCTGTGAAACCTGCAAAAACCAGTTAGGTCAGGCTGGGTGACCAGCTAATACCAGCTAAACCAGGCTGGGAGACCAGTTTGACCAGCTAATACCAGCTAAACCAGGCTGGGAGACCAGCTTAATCCAGCTAAAACCAGCCGACCATTTTATGCTGGTTTTAGCTGGATTTTTCAGCAGGGTAGAACTGGAATTTAATAATTGATGATCTTTACAACTGAATCAACACTGAACTGACTTCAGATGAACAGCCAAAATGCATCTTTCCCTGTTATTATCACTGTAAAGCTGCTATGAAAAACTCTATTGTATAAAGCACTATAAAAAATATGGCTGACTTAACTTATAACTCAATGTCACTCAAGTCTTCACTGTAATTGGTTCTGGGGCCAGTTGTGATCGGATTGGATCGAATCTTGAAAATGGGTTGTTCAAAATGGAAAGAAGGGATCTGAAATCAGATTAGATCACAGAATCCAATCCTAGTTTTAATCAAATTCAATTTTACTAATTTGTTAAAAAGAAAAAGAAAAAGGATTATCCTGATCCGGATTTCAAGGTGGATTCCAGGAAGACAAGTAAAACTTTAAAACTGGTCAAACAATACAACATTTGTATCATATAATACACAAACACATATTTTATTTTGCTCTTGATTAGTTAGGCTAATTGTTAAAGTAATAAATTAGAAGTAGACATTAAGCTACCTATTAAGCCTTTTGGTAGCCTACCAAAAAATATTTAGCCGCCATAAAATAATCCCCAAACAGCTGTAAATAACAAACTAAAATATTATATTACATGTAAAAAAAAATAGTTTAAATCACTTATAAGACTTTTTACTTCTTATCTTAAGAGATGAACCAGTCAAAAGTTCTTCTAAACTTTTCTGAGAGATCGCAAAAGCATTTTCTTTCTCCAACTCATATTTTTCCCATCCCCATGTCCCTTTAGGGGCTCCGTAGTGCACTAGTAATCCAGATTTGGTAATCTGAAAAGGTGTTAATCTGGATCAGGGTGATCCAATCCAATTTTGCTTTGAAAAACCGGCACAAAAGTAAGATGGATTACCTGATCCTGGATAGCAAAACACGGGATTTCTAAATCCAGATCATTCTGATCCAGATTAAATGTTTTGAACAACTGGACCCTGGTGATTGGTTTGTAATGGTCTAAGATAATCACATGACTCTAATTCTACTGTGTTCAGCACTGTTTCTGTAAGTCTACATTATTTTATCAAGTGATGTATGGTCATTGACCTGAGCATCCTTAGTCTGCACTTTTCGGTACAATTAATGTTAAAATCATTTAATAAAAAATAAAAAAAATGAATATAAACATTTATAATTTATGTGTAACTTGATGTTAATTTTTTTTTTTTAGCAAAAATGTTATATCAATTCATTTAATAAGTTAAAGAGAACAAATATAAATATTTATAAATTAGGTTAACAGTACATTACCAGACTAAAGATTTTGTTTAAGATCCCTGCTGAAAAATCCATCTTAAACCAGCCCAAGGTGGTCAGGCTGGTTTTGGCTGGTCTCCCAGCCTGGTCATAGCTGGTTTATCAGACTGGTTTTAGAGTTTTTTTTTTTTTTTTTTTTTTAATAGCTGGTCAGGCTGGTCTTAGCTGGTCAAACTGGTCTTAGCTGGATATTGTTGGTCTTAGCTGGTTTTAGCTAGTCAGGCTGGTTTTAGCGGGTACTTGCTGGTTTTAGCTGGTCAGGCTGGTCTTAGCTGGTAATTGTTGGTCTTTGATGGTTTTAGCTGGTCTTCGCTGGTTTTAGCTGGTCAGGCTGGTCTTAGCTGGATATTGTTGGTCTTAGCTGGTTTTAGTTAGTCAGGCTGGTTTTAGCGGGTAATTGCTGGTTTTAGCTGGTCAGGCTGGTCTTAGCTGGTAATTGTTGGTCTTTGATGGTTTTAGCTGGTCTTCGCTGGTTTTAGCTGGTCAGGCTGGCTGACTGTCCCTATTTTTTCTGCCACTGGGTGTTTAGACAATTATTTATATCTGTATATGGACCATGTAATCTGATTAATTTGTAAATGTTAATCAGCTAAGTTAGGCTGGGAGACCAGCTAAAACCAGCTAAACCAGGCTGGAAGACCAGCTTGACCAGATAAGCCAGGGTGGGAGACCAGCTAAAAGCAGCTGGCCACCAACTTGTCCAGACTGGAAGACCGACTCAACCAGCTAAGTCAGGCTGGGAGACCATCTAAAACCAGCTTGACCAGCTAAGTCAGGCTGGGAGACCATCTAAAACCAGCTAAATCAGGCTGGGAGACCATCTAAAACCAGCTTGACCAGCTAAATCAGGCTGGGAGACCAGCTAAAACCAGCTAAACCAGGCTGGGAGACCAGCTAAAACCAGCTAAACCAGGCTGGAAGACCAGCTAAAAGCAGCTGGCCACCAACTTGTCCAGACTGGAAGACCGACTCAACCAGCTAAGTCAGGCTGGGAGACCATCTAAAACCAGCTTGACCAGCTAAGTCAGGCTGGGAGACCATCTAAAACCAGCTTGACGAAGCTAAATCAGGCTGGGAGACCATCTAAAACCAGCTTGACCAGTTAAATCAGGCTGGGAGACCATCTAAAACCAGCTTAACCAGCTAAATCAGGCTGGGAGACCATCTAAAACCAGCTTGACCAGCTAAATCAGGCTGGGAGAAAATCTAAAACCAGCTAAGTCAGGCTGGGAGACCATCTAAAACCAGCTTGACGAAGCTAAATCAGGCTGGGAGACCATCTAAAACCAGCTTGACCAGTTAAATCAGGCTGGGAGACCATCTAAAACCAGCTTAACCAGCTAAATCAGGCTGGGAGACCATCTAAAACCAGCTTGACCAGCTAAATCAGGCTGGGAGAAAATCTAAAACCAGCTAAATCAGGCTGGGAGACCAGCTAAAACCAGCTAAACCAGGCTGGGAGACCAGCTAAAACCAGCTAAACCAGGCTGGAAGACCAGCTAAAAGCAGCTGGCCACCAACTTGTCCAGACTGGAAGACCGACTCAACCAGCTAAGTCAGGCTGGGAGACCATCTAAAACCAGCTTGACCAGCTAAGTCAGGCTGGGAGACCATCTAAAACCAGCTAAATCAGGCTGGGAGACCATCTAAAACCAGCTTGACCAGCTAAATCAGGCTGGGAGATCATCTAAAACCATCTTAAACAGCTAAGTCAGGCTGGGAGACCATCTAAAACCAGCTTGACGAAGCTAAATCAGGCTGGGAGACCATCTAAAACCAGCTTGACCAGTTAAATCAGGCTGGGAGACCATCTAAAACCAGCTTAACCAGCTAAATCAGGCTGGGAGACCATCTAAAACCAGCTTGACCAGCTAAATCAGGCTGGGAGAAAATCTAAAACCAGCTAAATCAGGCTGGGAGACCATCTAAAACCAGCTTGACCAGCTAAATCAGGCTGGGAGACCATCTAAAACCAGCTTGACCAGCTAAATCAGGCTGGGAGACCATCTAAAACCAGCTTGACCAGCTAAATCAGGCTGGGAGACCATCTAAAACCAGCTTGACCAGCTAAGTCAGGCTGGGAGACCATCTAAAACCAGCTAAATCAGGCTGGGAGACCATCTAAAACCAGCTTGACCAGCTAAATCAGGCTGGGAGACCATCTAAAACCAGCTTGGCCAGCTAAATCAGGCTGGGAGACCATCTAAAACCAGCTTGACCAGCTAAATCAGGCTGGGAGACCATCTAAAACCAGCTTGACCAGCTAAGTCAGGCTGGGAGACCATCTAAAACCAGCTAAATCAGGCTGGGAGACCATCTAAAACCAGCTTAACCAGCTAAGTCAGGCTGGGAGACCATCTAAAACCATCTTGACCAGCTAAGTCAGGCTGGGAGACCATCTAAAACCAGCTAAATCAGGCTGGGAGACCATCTAAAACCAGCTTGACCAGCTAAATCAGGCTGGGAGACCATCTAAAACCAGCTAAGTCAGGCTGGGAGACCATCTAAAACCAGCTTGACCAGCTAAATCAGGCTGGGAGACCATCTAAAACCAGCTTGACCAGCTAAATCAGGCTGGGAGACCATCTAAAACCAGCTAAATCAGGCTGGGAGACCATCTAAAACCAGCTAAATCAGGCTGGGAGACCATCTAAAACCAGCTTGACCAGCTAAATCAGGCTGGGAGACCATCTAAAACCAGCTAAATCAGGCTGGGAGACCATCTAAAACCAGCTAAATCAGGCTGGGAGACCATCTAAAACCAGCTTGACCAGCTAAATCAGGCAGGGAGACCAGTTTAGCCAGGCTCCTTAAACCAGCTACTTCCATCTTAAACCAGCTAAGACCAGCCAACCATCTTAGGCTGGTTTTAGCTGGATTTTTCAGCAGGGATATGTTTATTACAATCAATTCAATGTATTGTCATTGAGCAAAGTACGAATACAAAGCCAATGAAATGCAGTAAACATTCAACCAGGATGCAGAATAAAGTTATCAAAGTAGTGTAATAAATGTGATTGAATAGGCTATAGGCCTACACATCTTCACGTAGCCTACTCGCACATGTTAAAAGGATGTACAACATTAAATAGTAACAGTTAAATTAATTAATAATATGAACACTGGAAAGTGAAAAGGAACGGTTTACTTTCTTCACTTTTAGATGGTCTCCCAGCCTGACTGAGCTGGTTAAGATGGTTTTAGATGGTCTCCCAGCCTGACTTAGCTGGTTAAGATGGTTTTAGATGGTCTCCCAGCCTGACTTAGCTGGTTAAGATGGTTTTAGATGGTCTCCCAGCCTGACTTAGCTGGTTAAGATGGTCTCCCAGCCTGACTTAGCTGGTTAAGTCGGTCTTCCAGTCTGGACAAGTTGGTGGCCAGCTGCTTTTAGCTGGTCTCCCACCCTGGCTTATCTGGTCAAGCTGGTCTTCCAGCCTGGTTTAGCTGATGAACATTTACAAATTAATCAGATTACATGGTTCATATACAGATATAAATAATTGTCTAAACACCCAGTGGCAGTCGGGACAGGGACAGTCAGCCAGCCTGACCAGCTAAAATCAGCGAAGACCAGCTAAAACCATCAAAGACCAACAATTACCAGCTAAGACCAGCCTGACCAGCTAAAATCAGCGAAGACCAGCTAAAACCATCAAAGACCAACAATTACCAGCTAAGACCAGCCTGACCAGCTAAAACCAGCAATTACCCGCTAAGACCAGCCTGACCAGCTAAAACCAGCTAAGACCAACAATATCCAGCTAAGACCAGTTTGACCAGCTAAGACCAGCCTGACCAGCTATAAAAAAAAATTAAACTAAAACCAGTCTGATAAACCAGCTATGACCAGGCTGGGAGACCAGCCAAAACCAGCCTGACCACCTTGGGCTGGTTTAAGATGGATTTTTCAGCAGGGTTGCTAATTCAGTGGTAAGAAACTAGTTATTCTAGACACATAAATATTATTTATCTTTTAATGTTGTAGGCTCATTTTTAATGTTAATCATTGGAGTCATTTTACTGTGGTACAGTAATATAAGTTACAAAATCTAATGGATAAAATCTTATTTAATGACAGGTTGTGTGCTCGGATCAAGATATTTGAGATATTTTCAAGGGATTTGTCTTCCTTGCCGCTTAGCCAGGACTCGGGATAATATGTCAAATAATTGTGATGAAAAGAGGAACACGGTAAGGGAAGGTTAGGGGAACGTTCTGCAAGCCTAAAGAAAAGTTATATTTCCGGAACGAAAACTTTTCTGGCTAACCAATAACAAACGTTACAAATGGGAACGTGCTGGAAACCCAAAACTAACGTTCTGGGAACCAATGTTGTTGTTTTTTTGTTTTTTTTACATGTAAAAAAAAAAGTAATATAATATCAGGAGAAAATATATATGTACCTAATTCATACATACCTACATGCTTACAATATAATTAAAAATACCAAATAAAAAAGAACATACACTTCTCTAGACACACTTCCAAAATTATTATACATAATTAAGTACTTCAAAAGGAAAAAACCAAACTATTTCCCATGTTCAAAAAGGAAGTAGGAAGAAGTTCAAAACTTTTCTAGTCCCCCCCCCCCCATCTCTATTTTTCCCTTAATTAAACACAAATAGAATCGTTGCTTTACATATTTACATAAACATACACTATATATCTACTTCCAGTGCTTATATTCACATAATATTACCCAGATGCATACAATCATAACTACAATACGTATACACATTCCCATCATCATCTTTTCCATTTATCTATATTACACCCAATAAGACCCAACCAAACTAGACTTTTTATACATCCCAAAAACATACGGTCAGTATACGATACTAACATCTCAATTCCCTTTCATATCCCTTCAATATTTTAATTTGAAATATTCTCTTAAAATTACTCATTGTTGTACATGTTTTCATCTCTTCACTGCAGTTATTCCATAAATGAACTCCTTTGGTAATGCAGTGGTTCTTAACATTTGTTCTTATAATTTTCCTTTGTAATACCAAATGTCCTCTCAGATAATACATGCTCTCTCTCATTTGAAACAACCCTTGGATACTTTTTGATAATTGTTGATTATATATTTTATACATAATTTGTGCAGTTTTAAATTCTACCAAATCTCAGAATTGTAGTGCTTTTATTTTGATGAAAAGTGGAATATAATATTCTCTTTTGAAGTAAATATTGATTTAGTGTTCGTTTTGTACACTCTAAAAAAAAAGGTTCTATATGGCACCAAAAATGGTTCTTCGTCGTAATCATAGAGGAACCACTTTTGGTGCTATATAGCACCATATCTTATCATGTTCTGTATATGGTAGCGGTGCTATATAGCACCATATCTTATCATGTTCTGTATATGGTAGCGGTGCTATATAGCACCATATCTTAACATGTTCTGTATATAGTAGCGGTGCTATATAGCACCATATCTTAACATGTTCTGTATATAGTAGCGGTGCTATATAGCACCATATCTTAACATGTTCTGTATATGGAAGCGGTGCTATATAGCACCATATCTTATCATGTTCTGTATATGGAAGCGGCGCTATATAGCACCATATCTTATCATGTTCTGTATATGGTAGCGGTGCTATATAGCACCATATCTTAACATGTTCTGTTTATAGTAGCGGTGCTATATAGCACCATATCTTAACATGTTCTGTATATGGTAGCGGTGCTATATAGCACCATATCTTAACATGTTCTGTATATGGAAGCGGTGCTATATAGCACCATATCTTATCATGTTCTGTATATGGTAGCGGTGCTATATAGCACCATATCTTAACATGTTCTGTATATAGTAGCGGTGCTATATAGCACCATATCTTAACATGTTCTGTATATGGAAGCGGTGCTATATAGCACCATATCTTATCATGTTCTGTATATGGAAGCGGTGCTATATAGCACCATATCTTATCATGTTCTGTATATGGTAGCGGTGCTATATAGCACCATATCTTAACATGTTCTGTATATAGTAGCGGTGCTATATAGCACCATATCTTAACATGTTCTGTATATGGTAGCGGTGCTATATAGCACCATATCTTAACATGTTCTGTATATGGAAGTGGTGCTATATAGCACCATATCTTATCATGTTCTGTATATGGTAGCGGTGCTATATAGCACCATATCTTAACATGTTCTGTATATAGTAGCGGTGCTATATAGCACCATATCTTAACATGTTCTGTATATAGTAGCGGTGCTATATAGCACCATATCTTAACATGTTCTGTATATGGAAGCGGTGCTATATAGCACCATATCTTATCATGTTCTGTATATGGAAGCGGTGCTATATAGCACCATATCTTATCATGTTCTGTATATGGTAGCGGTGCTATATAGCACCATATCTTAACATGTTCTGTATATAGTAGCGGTGCTATATAGCACCATATCTTAACATGTTCTGTATATGGTAGCGGTGCTATATAGCACCATATCTTAACATGTTCTGTATATGGAAGCGGTGCTATATAGCACCATATCTTATCATGTTCTGTATATGGTAGCGGTGCTATATAGCACCATATCTTAACATGTTCTGTATATAGTAGCGGTGCTATATAGCACCATATCTTAACATGTTCTGTATATAGTAGCGGTGCTATATAGCACCATATCTTAACATGTTCTGTATATGGAAGCGGTGCTATATAGCACCATATCTTATCATGTTCTGTATATGGAAGCGGTGCTATATAGCACCATATCTTATCATGTTCTGTATATGGTAGCGGTGCTATATAGCACCATATCTTAACATGTTCTGTTTATAGTAGCGGTGCTATATAGCACCATATCTTAACATGTTCTGTATATGGTAGCGGTGCTATATAGCACCATATCTTAACATGTTCTGTATATGGAAGCGGTGCTATATAGCACCATATCTTATCATGTTCTGTATATGGTAGCGGTGCTATATAGCACCATATCTTAACATGTTCTGTATATAGTAGCGGTGCTATATAGCACCATATCTTAACATGTTCTGTATATAGTAGCGGTGCTATATAGCACCATATCTTAACATGTTCTGTATATGGTAGTGGTGCTATATAGCACCATATCTTAACATGTTCTGTATATGGAAGCGGTGCTATATAGCACCATATCTTAACATGTTCTGTATATGGTAGCGGTGCTATATAGCACCATATCTTAACATGTTCTGTATATGGTAGCGGTGCTATATAGCACCATATCTTAACATGTTCTGTATATGGTAGCGGTGCTATATAGCACCATATCTTAACATGTTCTGTATATGGAAGCGGTGCTATATAGCACCATATCTTAACATGTTCTGTATATGGTAGAGGTGCTATATAGCACCATATCTTAACATGTTCTGTATATGGTAGCGGTGCTATATAGCACCATATCTTAACATGTTCTGTATATGGTAGCGGTGCTATATAGCACCATATCTTAACAGGTTCTGTATATGGAAGCGGTGCTATATAGCACCATATCTTAACATGTTCTGTATATGGTAGCGGTGCTATATAGCACCATATCTTAACATGTTCTGTATATGGTAGCGGTGCTATATAGCACCATATCTTAACATGTTCTGTATATGGTAGCGGTGCTATATAGCACCATATCTTAACATGTTCTGTATATGGAAGCGGTGCTATATAGCACCATATCTTAACATGTTCTGTATATGGTAGAGGTGCTATATAGCACCATATCTTAACATGTTCTGTATATGGTAGCGGTGCTATATAGCACCATATCTTAACATGTTCTGTATATGGTAGCGGTGCTATATAGCACCATATCTTAACATGTTCTGTATATGGTAGCGGTGCTATATAGCACCTTAGTCAAAGAACCGGTGAAGAGCCTCTGAAAAACCGCTGAAGAACCACTGAAGCACCAAAATTGGTGCTATATAGCACTTAAAAAGGTTCCCCTATGATTACGAGCCAAGAACCATTTTTGGTGCCATATAGAACCTATTTTTTTGAGTGTATGTGTGTCCCCACACCTCCAAACAATAAGTATTATATATAAGTATGAAGGAACAATACAACGTGTACAATGAGCGTTGATTTAATAGATATTTAGTTTTATAAAGTATTGCAATTGATCTAGATATTTTGGCCTTAATATAATGTACATGTGGCTTCCAACATCATTTTTCATCAATTATTACTCGCAGAAATTTAAATTCTTTTACTTTTTCTATTTCTGTCATTTATCGCAAGTTCCTTATGTATGTTTGTTAAACGATTTGCCAAAGATTAAGAATTTAGTTTTGCTTAAGTTCAATGTTAGTTTATTTACATCAAACCAACTCTTCATCTTTTTTTATTCGTTTTCCACTATATCCAAGAGTTGATCCAAATTTTCCCCAGTGCAAATTAAGTGTCATCAATGTTAGCTGTGGATGGATCATAGGCATGGATATATTTCTTACTCCATAGCCTACTATAAGGTTCAAATAATATGCTCAATTAAAGACAGACTTTTGATCTTGCACTTCTCGAAAGAGCGACTAATAATCGTTTGACGAACCTGCGCGTTGTCTATTGTTGTTCGCCGGTGCGGCAGGTGGTGCTGTCAGCCGGTCACGCTTGTTTGGACGAGGAAAGGTTTTGTTCAGCGATCATAAAACGTGTATAAAGAAGTATAATGTATTTTATTCACACAGTCTTCATACTCTCAAGAGGAAAGCAAGTCTCCGTTATGGATGATATAGAGGCTGAACTCAGTATTGCAGAGGATGAAACGACAAATCGTGAACGGATTAAAACGCCCGTTAACCTCCACTTTAATACGGACGACAAAGGTGATGTTCTGGTGTTATCTCGTCATATTTACTTGTTGTTTATGTGGTCAAAGCAACTCAATCCCACTAATATGGCAAGCCACTTTATCTTAAATTGTTCCCAGCGCTACTCGTTGCATTTTTACTAGTAAGAATTCAATTAGAGATCTCTACAATTCAATTCTTACTAACGATCCCTGCTGAAAAATCCAGCTAAAACCAGCCTAAACTGGTTGGCTGGTCTTAGCTGGTTTAAGATGGAAGTAGCTGGTTTTAGCAGCCTGGCTAAACTGGTCTCCCAGCCTGATTTAGCTGGTCAAGCTGGTTTTAGATGGTCTCCCAGCCTGATTTAGCTGGTCAAGCTGGTTTTAGATGGTCTCCCAGCCTGACTTAGCTGGTCAAGCTGGTTTTAGATGGTCTCCCAGCCTGACTTAGCTGGTTAAGTCGGTCTTCCAGTCTGGACAAGTTGGTGGCCAGCTGCTTTTAGCTGGTCTCCCACCCTGGCTTATCTGGTCAAGCTGGTCTTCCAGCCTGGTTTATCTGGTCAAGCTGGTCTTCCAGCCTGGTTTAGCTGGTCAAGCTGGTCTTCCAGCCTGGCTTATCTGGTCAAGCTGGTCTTCCAGCCTGGTTTAGCTGGTTTTAGCTGGTCTCCCAGCCTGGCTTATCTGGTCAAGCTGGTCTTCCAGCCTGGTTTAGCTGGTCAAGCTGGTCTTCCAGCCTGGCTTATCTGGTCAAGCTGGTCTTCCAGCCTGGTTTAGCTGGTTTTAGCTGGTCTCCCAGCCTAATTTAGCTGATGAACATTTTACCTAATTACAAATTAATCAGATTACATGGTCCATATACAGATATAAATTATTTGTCTAAACACCCAGTGGCAGAAAAAATAGGGACAGTCAGCCAGCCTGACCAGCTAAGA
The DNA here is from genome assembly GCA_023566225.1 of Romanogobio albipinnatus. NCBI lineage: Eukaryota > Metazoa > Chordata > Actinopteri > Cypriniformes > Gobionidae > Romanogobio > Romanogobio albipinnatus. Next base: position 47,944,804 of record CM042256.1, on the reverse strand, counting down.
CCAGCCTGACCAGCTAAAATCAGCGAAGACCAGCTAAAACCATCAAAGACCAACAATTACCAGCTAAGACCAGCCTGACCAGCTAAAACCAGCAATTACCCGCTAAGACCAGCCTGGCCAGCTAAAACCAGCTAAGACCAACAATATCCAGCTAAGACCAGCCTGACCAGCTAAAAAAAAATTCAAAACCCCTCTAAAACCAGTCTGATAAACCAGCTATGACCAGGCTGGGAGACCAGCCAAAACCAGCCTGACCACCTTAGGCTGGTTTAAGCTGGATTTTTCAGCAGGGATGATGATTGGAGACCTCTCTCTAATTCAATTTAACTAGCAACCATTACATTTAGAGCGCTTTCTGATTCATTCCTAATAACAATTAGGATTAGAGAGCTCTACATTATGAATTTTTAGTCATGTCTCCATTGACTTCCATTCATTTTTAATTACGGAGCTGTACAACTGAATTGAAGCTGTCTAATTCAGTTCTTACTAGTAAGAATTCCAGTTAGAGAACTGTAATTCAATTTTTTCTAGCGCCCATTACAATTAGAGAGCTCTCTGATTCAATTATTACTAGTAAAATGCAATTGCAGAGCTCTCTAATTGAACTGTTACTAGTAAAAAATAAAAAAAACACACTTTAAAGATAATTGCAGAGCTTTTGAATTGAATAAAGCCGGGTGCACACTGTGCGATTTTGGCCGTCTGAGACAAATTTTGAAATCCTAAAAGATTTCTCTGATCCTAGGCTAAAATCTGAAGTCTTTGATCCTTAGTTTGACATGTGCACCGACAACCGATTAATGGCCGCTGCGATCAAATTTTACCTCTGACAAAATTCTGTCAGTTTCAGAAGATTTGAGGCGCAATCCTGCAGTGTGACTTCTCCTAGGACGACCGTCAAATCAAGAACCAATAGGAGCACAGAACCTGATGACGCATTTCGTGCGACAACATCAAATCACAACAGGGAACATGTCGAAAAATGTCAGCGCTTGTGTTTGTTGTTTGCTGAACGCTACCATTGTGTCTGTGGATGCAGCTCACCGTTACTGAACGTGTCACGGATTGATGCCGTAAAACTCAGTCCGTACGAGTCTCTTGCTTGCGTCCGTTTTTCGCGTCTGACTGTCGTACAGTCTGACATAATGACAACTGAGATCCTATAGTGTGACATGTATTACATCGGGATCATGTTCGTACAGTCTGACAAGCAACATTCGCAGAGGATTTTGAAAAATCGCACAGTGTGCAGGACCGGAAAAATACAATTACGACGAGTAGCGCTAGGCAGGGGTGATTCTAGGATTTTCATTTTAGGGGGGCTCAGGCCCCAGGGTATGAAAAAAAAATTGGTAAGACTTTAGTTTAGGGTCCAATTCTCGCTATTAACTTCTAGCTTATTAGTATGCATATTAGGATATTGGCTGTTTATTATTTAGTTTCGGGGCATGGCCCCTCAAGAACATTTTGATTTCTATGGTCTACATATGTGCATTTTAAAATGTTCTGAACGCCAAAAAATTAGATAACAATAGCTTGAAAACCATGTCAGTGGGCAGATATGACTGATAAAGTTTTTCCATTCTTATCAGGGAAGAAAGTAAACGTATGTTTAACTGATATTTATATGTTTTATGAATCATTTTCGAAGGCTAACAGGAAAGCTAGGTAACTAAATTTATTAAATTATTTCACAATATGCACACATTCATTACTAATCGTATGCCCAATACAGGCTGAAAAAAGCGGATCTTTTTTATTGACCGAGAGCTACAAATGGAATTATTTACAATATGCACACATTCATTGCTATTAATCGTATGCCTAATATGAAGAAACGACTTTGTTAATATTTCTTGTTTGTTAATTATATTATAAATGACATTACCTATTTCAAATTAGACAAAAGTGTATTAATTTGTCTGAATATTTTTGTCATTTGTTTAACATTTCTGACTTACAGAAGCAGCTGTCAAATATGAAATGTTTAGTTTAGTTTCATATCTCGCACTCGACGTCGAGTCGCGCGGCTAAAATTCGCGCTCGGCCTCAGCAGCTTCTGTGAACATAAAGCCCGCCTACTCTGATTTGATTGGTTTCCTCAAATATTTTGGCGTTGACGTGGAGCGGTGACAGACCATTGAGGCTCAGATCAACGCACACACCTCTGCTTCTGATGTGCGCTCTGCTCGACGCTGCTGCGGATTGAAGAACACACTGATTTACGCAGAGTAATAAACGGGTCGAAGCCGACGCCTCCCGCCAGTTTCATATGTTTGAAAGGTTAATCACACATTGTTTAGGGGGGTTGGTCAGAATTTGAAGCCCCCCTAAAGAGGGCCTAGTGACGCCCATGGCGCTAGGAACAATTTAAGCTAAAACGGCTTGCCATACCACTAATGTTTTCATGTTCAGGTGTCCGCACAACTACCAGCTTCCTCAAGTCGAACAGAAGGTGTCTAAAGCGGATCAGAGATGCGATGCTGCTTCATAACTGGCAGGAGGCTGCGGTTTATTACAACTCCTACATCCAGACACTGGAGGCCATTAATGGCTATACAGTGAATACAACGGCTTCTGAGGTACAACAGCCTTTTAAACTCTGGGCAAAGAGACTTGTTACGAATTATGTTTGATTCTCTTTTCTTGCATTGAAGAAACATGTATTATCTCTATTGTGATACTGTTCATTGCATCCATAGCCGGTCACATAATGTTGCTTCTAAACAACAAGCAGATATAATCCTAATGACCTAGAAATTATTCATTCAACTTGTCATGTTTTAAATTAAGTTAACCCGCTAACTATTATGAATCTTATGCTGCGTTCCAATTCAGAGGCTGTGTCATTCGAAGGCCGATTGCGTCACCGTGGCGCGACAAAGGCTGTCCCAATTCGAAGGCTCCTCCAAATGCGTCTTTAGTTTCCAGTGAAATAAGGGATACAACAGATGGATCATTGGCCCAGAATTCATTGCACGCCAGTGATGACAGGATTTTCTTTGAGATAAATTGCTGAATTACACTTTTAAATGTAAGTATTAGGTTTCAGCTTACTCGAATATCTATGGAAGCCTGTTTCCGCCACTAAATAAAAAAATTAAAAGAGTAATTGCAACTTTTTATCTCAGAATTGTGACTTTATATCACACAATTGCGAGTTTGTATGTCAGAATTGTGACTTTATAACTCGCAATTGCGAGTTTGTATCTCAGAATTGTGACTTTATATCACGCAATTGCGAGTTTGTATCTCAGAATTGTGACTTTATATCACGCAATTGCGAGTTTGTATGTCAGAATTGTGACTTTATATCACACAATTGCGAGTTTGTATCTCAGAATTCTGACTTTATATCACGCAATTGCGACTTTATATCTCAGAACTGTGACTTTATATCACGCAATTGCGAATTGTGACTTTATATCATGCAATTGTGAGTTTGTATGTCAGAATTGTGACTTTATATCACACAATTGCGAATTGTGACTTTATATCACGCAATTGCGAGTTTGTATGTCAGAATTGTGACTTTATATCACGCAATTGCGAGTTTGTATCTCAGAATTCTGACTTTATATCACGCAATTGCGAGTTTGTATGTCAGAATTGTGACTTTATATCACGCAATTGCGAGTTTGTATCTCAGAATTCTGACTTTATATCACGCAATTGCGAGTTTGTATGTCAGAATTGTGACTTTATATCACGCAATTGCGAGTTTGTATCTCAGAATTCTGACTTTATATCACGCAATTGCGAGTTTGTATCTCAGAATTGTGACTTTATATCACGCAATTGCGAGTTTGTATCTCAGAATTCTGACTTTATATCACGCAATTGCGAGTTTGTATGTCAGAATTGTGACTTTATATCACGCAATTGCGACTTTATATCTCAGAATTGTGACTTTATATCACGCAATTGTGAGTTTGTATGTCAGAATTGTGACTTTATATCACGCAATTGCGACTTTATATCTCAGAATTGTGACTTTATATCACGCAATTGTGAGTTTGTATGTCAGAATTGTGACTTTATATCACGCAATTGTGAGTTTGTATGTCAGAATTCTGACTTTATATCACACAATTGCGAATTCTGACTTTATATCACGCAATTGCGAGTTTGTATCTCAGAATTCTGACTTTATATCACGCAATTGCGAATTCTGACTTTATATCACGCAATTGTGAGTTTGTATGTCAGAATTGTGACTTTATATCACACAATTACGAATTGTGACTTTATATCACGCAATTGCGAGTTTGTATGTCAGAATTGTGACTTTATATCACGCAATTGCGAGTTTGTATCTCAGAATTGTGACTTTATATCACACAATTGCGAGTTTGTATCTCAGAATTGTGACTTTATATCACGCAATTGCGAGTTTGTATGTCAGAATTGTGACTTTATATCACGCAATTGCGACTTTATATCTCAGAATTGTGACTTTATATCACGCAATTGTGAGTTTGTATGTCAGAATTGTGACTTTATATCACACAATTGCGAATTCTGACTTTATATCACGCAATTGTGAGTTTGTATGTCAGAATTGTGACTTTATATCACGCAATTGCGAGTTTGTATCTCAGAATTGTGACTTTATATCACACAATTGCGAGTTTGTATCTCAGAATTCTGACTTTATATCACGCAATTGCGAGTTTGTATGTCAGAATTGTGACTTTATATCACGCAATTGCGACTTTATATCTCAGAATTGTGACTTTATATCACGCAATTGTGAGTTTGTATGTCAGAATTGTGACTTTATATCACACAATTGCGAATTCTGACTTTATATCACGCAATTGTGAGTTTGTATGTCAGAATTGTGACTTTATATCACACAATTACGAATTCTGACTTTATATCACGCAATTGTGAGTTTGTATGTCAGAATTCTGACTTTATATCACGCAATTGTGAGTTTGTATGTCAGAATTCTGACTTTATATCACACAATTGCGAATTCTGACTTTATATCACGCAATTGTGAGTTTGTATGTCAGAATTGTGACTTTATATCACACAATTACGAATTCTGACTTTATATCACGCAATTGCGAGTTTGTATGTCAGAATTGTGACTTTATATCACGCAATTGTGAGTTTTTATCTCAGAATTCTGACTTTATATCACGCAATTGCGAGTTTGTATGTCAGAATTGTGACTTTATATCACGCAATTGCGAGTTTGTATCTCAGAATTGTGACTTTATATCACGCAATTGCGAGTTTGTATCTCAGAATTGTGACTTTATATCACGCAATTGCGAGTTTGTATCTCAGAATTGTGACTTTATATCACGCAATTGCGAGTTTGTATCCCAGAATTCTGACTTTATATCACGCAATTGTGAGTTTGTATGTCAGAATTGTGACTTTATATCACACAATTGCGAATTCTGACTTTATATCACACAATTGCGAATTCTGACTTTATATCACGCAATAGCGAGTTTGTATTTCAGAATTCTGACTTTATATCACGCAATAGCGAGTTTGTATCTCAGAATTGTGACTATCACGCAATTGCGAGTTTGTATCCCAGAATTCTGACTTTATATCACGCAATTGTGAGTTTGTATGTCAGAATTGTGACTTTATATCACACAATTGCGAATTCTGACTTTATATCACGCAATAGCGAGTTTGTATTTCAGAATTCTGACTTTATATCACGCAATAGCGAGTTTGTATCTCAGAATTGTGACTATCACGCAATTGCGAGTTTGTATCTCAGAATTGTGACTATCACGCAATTGCGAGTTTGTATGTCAGAATTCTGACTTTATATATTTTATTAGAAGATAAAGTCGCAATTACTCTTTTTCTTTTTTTATTTAGTGGCGGAAATGGGCTTCCATAAATATCTAATGATACAAATGTAAAAATAAACTTTAAAGCGGTTCAAATGTTGACTTATCTTAATAAGATGCCATTTATTCAGGGAGTGCAGAATTATTAGGCAAATGAGTATTTTGACCACATCATCCTCGTTATGCATGTTGTCTTACTCCAAGCTGTATAGGCTGGAAAGCCTACTACCAATTAAGCATATTAGGTGATGTGCATCTCTGTAATGAGAAGGGGTGTGGTCTAATGACATCAACACCCTATATCAGGTGTGCATAATTATTAGGCAACTTCCTTTCCTTTGGCAAAATGGGTCAAAAGAAGGACTTGACAGGCTCAGAAAAGTCAAAAATAGTGAGATATATTGCAGAGGGATGCAGCAGTCTTAAAATAGCCAAGCTTCTGAAGCGTGATCATCGAACAATCAAGCGTTTCATTCAAAATAGTCAACAGGGTCGCAAGAAGCGTGTGGAAAAACCAAGGCGCAAAATAACTGCCCGTGAACTGAGAAAAGTCAAGCGTGCAGCTGCCAAGATGCCACTTGCCACCAGTTTGGCCATATTTCAGAGCTGCAACATCACTGGAGTGCCCAAAAGCACAAGGTGTGCAATACTCAGAGACATGGCCAAGGTAAGAAAGGCAGAAAGTCGACCACCACTGAACAAGACACACAAGCTGAAACGTCAAGACTGGGCCAAGAAATATCTCAAGACTGATTTTTCTAAGGTTTTATGGACTGATGAAATGAGAGTGAGTCTTGATGGGCCAGATGGATGGGCCCGTGGCTGGATTGGTAAAGGGCAGAGAGCTCCAGTCCGACTCAGACGCCAGCAAGGTGGAGGTGGAGTACTGGTTTGGGCTGGTATCATCAAAGATGAGCTTGTGGGGCCTTTTCGGGTTGAGGATGGAGTCAAGCTCAACTCCCAGTCCTACTGCCAGTTTCTGGAAGACACCTTCTTCAAGCAGTGGTACAGGAAGAAGTCTGCATCCTTCAAGAAAAACATGATTTTCATGCAGGACAATGCTCCATCACACGCGTCCAAGTACTCCACAGCGTGGCTGGCAAGAAAGGGTATAAAAGAAGAAAATCTAATGATATGGCCTCCTTGTTCACCTGATCTGAACCCCATTGAGAACCTGTGGTCCATCATCAAATGTGCGATTTACAAGGAGGGAAAACAGTACACCTCTCTGAACAGTGTCTGGGAGGCTGTGGTTGCTGCTGCACGCAATGTTGATGGTGAACAGATCAAAACACTGACAGAATCCATGGATGGCAGGCTTTTGAGTGTCCTTGCAAAGAAAGGTGGCTATATTGGTCACTGATTTGTTTTTGTTTGGTTTTTGAATGTCAGAAATGTATATTTGTGAATGTTGAGATGTTATATTGGTTTCACTGGTAAAAATAAATAATTGAAATGGGTATAAATTTGTTTTTTGTTAAGTTGCCTAATAATTATGCACAGTAATAGTCACCTGCACACACAGATATCCCCCTAAAATAGCTAAAACTAAAAACCACTTCCAAAAATATTCAGCTTTGATATTAATGAGTTTTTTGTGTTCATTGACAACATGGTTGTTGTTTAATTATTAATGTTGTAAAATTAATCCTCAAAAATACAACTTGCCTAATAATTCTGCACTCCCTGTATATTGGTTTTACGCTTTGTTTTAGCCTCATGGGACACAGATTTAAAAAAAAAAAAAAATTATTTAGTATATATTTTTCATGTCATTACATGTTTAGAGCATAAGAAACAAATGCAAATGTTTTTTTTTTTGAAAAATTATATTTTATTCATATGTTATGATATGTTCTCTGTAGTTGACAGCAGGGCTCAGTTGTTTAAAAAATAAAATGGCATGAAATTGCATGTATAGGCAAAAACAATGTGATTTTATTTTTAATTCACCAATCAATTTTTAGGTTTCAGGATTTTTTTTTGTTGACCAAACTTTGTTTAAAGATGATTCTGAACTATGTTATGAAAAATGTAACAAAATGCATTGATATAACATTTTACTTTATGCAATAAGTGGGTAAAATGGCCATACTTGGATTTTCCCATTCAATACAATACACTGCATCAATTTGCATATTAATGTGTTCTTGGTGCAGTATGTAATGAAAATAGAAGTTTGATATTGAGAGTAATATTTGGCAACATTTTCATAATAATATCTAATATTTCATAGGAATTTTGATATGTAATTTCTTTCCCTATTCACTTATGTCTCCAGAATGCCTGATAAACATGATTTAACTCCTGGTGTCCACTACAGTGCTCATTTATGAAATCAATGCCCTGTTTTGTAACAGAAAGTCATATTTTGATTAGAAACCTCATAACATTTTCCTGAGATGTTGATTTATAACAAACAATTTTAAAATGAATCCGATTTAAATTATAATTACAAAATATTATATTTTCATAAGAGTGCTTAATGTCAGCCGTTTTTAAAGACTAAGAAGAAGTTGTTGTCCTGGTGAAACCTCCAAACATTTGGTATCTCAGCAAAGCCCGACTGTGCTCTTTAACTCGTAATTCGGACTTTATATCTCGTAATTCTGACTTTATATCTTGTAATTCTGAATTTATATCTCGTAATTCTGACTTTATATCTCACAATTCTGACTTTATATCTTGTAATTCTGACTTTATATCTCGTAATTCTGACTTTATATCTTGTAATTCTGACTTTATATCTCGTAATTCTGACTTTATATCTCACAATTCTGACTTTATATCTTGTAATTCTGACTTTATATCTCACAATTCTGACTTTATATCTTGTAATTCTGACTTTATGTCTCGCAATTCTGACTTTATAACTTGCAATTCTGACTTTATAACTCGCAATTCTGACTTTATAACTCGCAATTCTGACTTTATATCTCACAATTCTGACTTTATATCTCACAATTCTGACTTTATAACTCACAATTCTGACTTTATAACTCGCAATTCTGACTTTATATCTCATAATTCTGACTTTGTCTCATAATTCTGACTTTGTCTCGTAATTCTGACTTTATGTCTCGTAATTCTGACTTTATATACCGGTATTGTAATTCTGAATTTATATCTCGTAATTCTGACTTTATAACTCGCAATTCTGACTTTATAACTTGCAATTCTGACTTTATAACTCGCAATTCTGACTTTATAACTCGCAATTCTGACTTTATATCTCACAATTCTGACTTTATAACTCGCAATTCTGACTTTATATCTCACAATTCTGACTTTATATCTCATAATTCTGACTTTATATCTCGCAATTCTGACTTTATATCTCATAATTCTGACTTTGTCTCATAATTCTGACTTTGTCTCGTAATTCTGACTTTATGTCTCGTAATTCTGACTTTATATACCGGTATTGTAATTCTGAATTTATATCTCGTAATTCTGACTTTATAACTCGCAATTCTGACTTTATAACTCGCAATTCTGACTTTATCTCACAATTCTGACTTTATGTCTCGCAATTCTGACTTTATAACTCGCAATTCTGACTTTATATCTCATAATTCTGACTTTGTCTCGTAATTCTGACTTTGTCTCGCAATTCTGACTTTATAACTCGCAATTCTGACTTTCTCGCAATTCTGACTTTATAACTCGCAATTCTGACTTTATAACTCGTAATTCTGACTTTATAACTCGCAATTCTGACTTTATAACTCGTAATTCTGACTTTATATCTCACAATTCTGACTTTATAACTCGCAATTCTGACTTTATATATTGTAATTCTGGATTTATATCTCATAATTCTGACTTTATATCTTGTAATTCTGACTTTCTGACTAGGGCTGCGCAATATATCGAAATTATCGAAATATCGCAAATATGCATATCGCAAGGGCACGCAATATGCAAATGATTTTAATAGGCTACTTCAACTTTGTGAAAAGTGTACGTTTTAGGTTGATGCATATATCAGAGAATAGACTGGGCACACGACTGTTACTCATGTGACTTGCTTGATGTTAAAAAGAGTTATTAAACACAATAACTTGCGAAAAACAACTCCTTGCAGTCTCGTGCTGTCTGCTGTCTGACACACACACCGAAACGTGCGCACAAGCCGTTCTTTTTATCGTGTCTTGTTACACACTCGAACTGTCAAATACACACACACTTATGTCTTGATGAGTATTCATGTAAACACAGTCGGTTATGCTTTAAGTGAAAGATATCAGTTGGGGAAAGAAATAGATTTTACACACTTAAAGCAATATCGTATCGCATATCGAATATCGCATTATTTAACATGGATATCGCATTTTTCTTCAATATCGCAGAGCTCTAGTGTGTTGTATGCACCATTGCGCTTCTTGCCTTATCATCTTTCATTGTCACATGAGTCTAGTGCCGCTCGACTGTGTTGAAGGCGCCATCTTAGATTTATCAGTATTACCTCAGTTAAATTTAAAATTATTTTATTTCAGTTCGTTTTCAGGAAGTATTGTTGGTTTTGTTTAATTTAAAACATTTCTATTTTATTTAAGTTTTTTCAAAATAGTTGACCAATATTTTAGTCTTACTTTCAGTTTTCGTTTATGAAAATAACCTTGCTTCTGCCTGACATAAGTTGTATTTTCCTATTGGTCGTGTGTGTTTGCTACTGTACGGATGAAGTGTTTCACTGCTGACTGCATAATTGTGTCCATCAGATCACGTGGAGATTAGGCACAGAAATTCTGCGTCATCTCCCTAACGCCAGCGCTGAAGATTTCAACGCTGTATATGAACAGCTGAAAAACAATGGGATCAAAAACTTCTCGATGGTATGCAAAAGCCCAAACCTCCCTTTTACAACATTTCATTCAAGGCGTGTGTTTTTATCAGTATGTCGTGTGAATGTTGTAGATCTGTTTGGAGCATTGCTTTCATCTCATGCTGACCGGGGAGATGGAAGAAGCCAAGCGCCAGCTGTCCATCGGAGAGAGCTGGAAATATGGCAACTTCTCGATTGCTCAGGGCGACACCAAGAAAATCATCCATGCCTACAGCGGTTTCCTAGATTACTTGAGCTGGTTTAAGAAGGAGTCCTCTGTAGCTGAAAACGGTAGGAATGTGGAACAATGAACTGACAATAAAAATGGGTCTTCCTTCACACATCTCTCTTAAATGAGGAAGTACAATGTTCTCTCTCTCAGGGGACATGTTGTCTGGCTATCACCAGACCCAGCTTATTATTCTTTGGAGTCTGCTCTGTATTTTCTACTGCATAAGAGGTGTGATCAACAGGCATAGTTCAAATGACTCAACGCAATTGGATAGTCCTTCAATCAATCAGACCAACGATCCGGCTGAGCGGTCGGTAGTAAGGCAAACACATCCTTCTTTTGTAGGAATTGATCCAGGGCAAGTTTCTGTTCCGTTATCAAAGAAACCTTTGAAATCTTTTAAAACTGCATCAACGGGTTGCTTTGGTGGCCGCCAGGTTGAATGTAAACAAAAAGCTGTTTGCCGTTGCTTCTCTATCGTCATCGTGTGAAACCCACCAATAGCGCGTGTAGCCCATTTATAAATGTCGTGCTTTAATAACACATTTATTTTCGCACATAATCTTGTTTTTTCTTTTCTTAAAAACAAAAGCTCTTCAGATCTAAATTTGTTTTATAAATATTCGTATTGCCATAAATTGTTTACAAACCTAATTTGTTCATAAAATGTGTTTAAGGCAAAAACTTTGATTACTCTCTCTCTAAGCCAATCGAAATCCTGTATTGCCTTTGTCCCGCCTTGCTGCATTGTTCATTGGTTGAATCGGCTCCGCGCCGATCGGTATACTGGACAGATCACATCAGATAGAGAGAGAGAGAGAGAGAGCACATCTTACTGCTGATCAGGAAAAGTTATATATATATGCATGGAAGATCGCGGTGGAATGGCTTCGATCGTTTATCCATTATTAATCATCTTTTATTGATCGGTTTCCTGTGTATCTTGGTCGGGTCTTTTCGTACTGGGTAAATTCTGTTTGTTGATTGGTGAGGCGTGTGAACCCAAGATGGCGAGCCACCCAACTGGATCTCTTGGAGTCTCTGCGAACTTGAACTTGAAATTCTGAGAAACATTACGCGGTAGGATTGTTACCAACCAGAGATTTAACAGACATTGGAGAACATTTTTGATACTTGGCTACGTTTTAAAGCCTGCCGAACTGGTCGTTGATACACTTACACTGATTAACGCACACACAAACATTTGTTTTAAAGGAGGTTTTGTTTCATTTTATTTGTAAGCCGGCTTCATTCTATTGTGACTTTGTACAATATATTTTTCTCTACTAAAGTTACATCTAAACTGTTACAGTGAATCTGTCCATTCATTGGTGTTGCATGGTCTGAACCTTACGAACCTAGAGTCGTGTATTTACCTAAAGATGGGTTACACGCGCCTCTGCCCTCCACCTCACTGCCCCACAACGGCACATCTTTGGTCTCTCTCGTCCCACTTGTTCGGTGTCTGGGATCCTATCTAGTGCTTCTCAGCCCGCCACACTGGCACATTCGTAACCATTTTTTCAGTGCTGGTGCTGGTTAGTTTCAAATCGGTTCTTTGTCTTTCGACACCCAAAGCACCAGCTCTGAACCAGGAAAAGTGGCACCAAAACATTGCTGGTCTAGAAGTAAGAACCGCTTGTGTCAGGGGCTGGGGGGTTACCATGACCAACAAGACGGACACAAACTTGTGACCGCCATTTTTTAAAATGGCTTTGTAATCTCCGTCTATACAAATTACGGCGAGCTGCACGAATGTGTTGGATTCGCTGTGTTTTGATGCCGATGTAGGATCGTAAAGCCATGTGCATCAACACAACGTTCGCCATTGTTGATGGAAGGCTATGGCGGCATTTTAATGCCATTAATAACCGAGCGCACAACTGATGCTTGCTCGCGCAGTAAATCACTCCAGCGAGAGAATAACAGATCTACACGCGAGGAAACGGCAGCCCGCGAGCTCCTTTTGAACCCGCGCGCGCATGACATCTCCTCTGCGCGCAAATCAAGCCCTCGCGAGCTTGGACACGACTCGCAGCACGCGCGTCATCATTCCCCACACTCGCGCTCGAGCTTCTATTTTGCTCACGCGAAAACTTTTTATTTTTGTCAGTCGTGGGGCGGGACTTTACTTATTTCATTGTAACCTGAAATGTCATTGGTCAATCCCGGTTTTCCGGAAGTCAGTTGTGAATGGACACCTTTTGTCAAACATGCAAAAGACATGGCTTCATCGACGGACCAGATGCAAGAGAGTTCAACTTTATTTACTGACTGATTGCATTATTAATATAATATGTCCTTAACAGATACTATATTAACTTTATTATTTTTATGGAGCTGTAGCTATTGGGGAATATGAGAATACATATTGCTGTAGTTCACCGCTGCATTAGCACTATACTTCTACTAAATCTGTGTTGTTTACCCAGCTACAATTATATCACTTCAGAAATGGGAAAAGTGTCCATTAAATAATTGTATCTATGATTCTAAATTCAAAATTGCTTCATGTGTGGCTTTGGATGAAAGATAAATCACTTCTTCATATCAGTAAGCAAGAGTTGGTGTGTGCTTTTTGTTATCATTCTGTCAGTTTTGAGTGGTTAATATATTTTCCATTAAATAAAGTATAAAAGGGTTTCAGCACTTTACCCCATTGAAAGGTTGCAGTTACAGTGCAAAGCATGAATGATCATACCCCTTTTTTATTTATAATAATAAGAACAATTTTAAAAAAGTAAAAAATTATTTTAAAAATTTAAGACATATTCAACAAATGTATTAAAAACAGAAAGACGCTGTAGTTTCAGCCTTACACTCTAAAAAAAAAAGGTTCTATATGGCACCAAAAATGGTTCTTTGGCTAGTGTTTGGCTTCCCCAACACTGGTTGCATCATCATGTCTCGCGTGCCTCTACCAAAAAGTTTTTGCATTCGAATGTGAATCTTTTTTTTTGTAAATTCGACGAATATTCAAAAAAAAATTTTTTGACAGCCCTACTATAAACTCTAAGTAGAGCTTGTTTCTTCCCTTGTGTTGTCTACGAACAGGTGGTGTATGAGAGAGCTGCCTCGGTGTCCTGCTTGCGGCACCATTCCCTTTTTTGGATGGGATATCTGCGCTATTTGCTCCTCAGGTTGAAGTTCCACCAATACCACCGGCAGTCAGACCCGCGGCAGAGACGTCTGACCCTAGGTCTAACACTGGTGTGCATGCACGGTGGTCAGCTCTTTTGTTAGACTAGATGCCCATATGTTGTGATTCCCCTCCTGGTGATCCCATATGTGTATTCTTCCACGGTACTGCTTCCCTGCCTGTATCTTTCCCTAGGCAGAAGCACCTCTGCCATCTCTGCTTGGTATTGATTCCACCCTAAACTAGGCAGGATCTACCACAGTATTAGTCATATTTGTTCCGAGAAGAAAATTAAGACTACAGTGGAGGTGTTTCATGGCGTTCGGAAACGGTGACACTAGTATAGAGAATAACTCCCGCTGGAGGGACTTTGTGTTTTGAACAGCATTCATTGAAACTTTAAAGATGTCTTTTTAATGTTGCTTTTGATCAATTGATTGCGCCCTTGTCCATGTTTCTGTTGTCAGATGAGGTGAGCAGTAACCATGAGATGCACAGCTACTTCAGACAAGCTTCTGTGACCCTGAAGGATATCATCACTCAGCCTGGAGTCTGGGACCCTTTTGTGTTGAGCTACATTAATGTGAGGCACCATCTTACCTTGTGCAATTGACTGTTCGCAAAGCCCCGCCCCCTTTAGTTACTGTTGCTATGTCCGACAAGCCATGGCGTTTGTTACGCAAAGCTATTATATTATATTAGAAGACTTGGAATATAGAAATCCACAAGTCATGTGGTTTATTTTAATTTGGTTATTTGCTTCCGTTTGCATGCGTTTCAGATTTTTTCATGTTTTTGAAAAGTCTCTTTTGCTCACCAAGGCTGCATTTATTTGATTCAAAATACAGTAAAAACTGAAATATTAATTTAAAATGAGTCTTATCTTTGTGAATATTTTGTAAAATGTAATTTCAGCATCATTACTCCAGTCTTCAGTGTCACATGATTCAGAAATCATTCTAATATCATTTATTCATAACATTATGAATGTCTTTGCTGTCACTCATGATCAGTTTAATGCATCCTTGCTGAATAAAAGTATTCTGTAAAAAAGACATTCTGACCCCAAACTTGTAAAGAAAGTACGACCTTAACTCACACAGGTGTGGAATGACATCAGGGTGAATACAAACTAACCCCTTTAAAGTGTACTTTGTATTATCTCATGCTGTCTATGTGTCGTCCACTGCAGATGCTGGAGTTTTACGACGATGAGGAAGGCGCTCTGCAGATTCTGGAGAATTACGCTTACAACAAGGAATTCCCATCCAATCCCAACGCTCATGTGTACTTGTACCAGTTCCTCAAGAGACACAATGCCCCACAAGCCAGACTCATCGGTTCATTAAGGGTATGGAATGGTTCAGCCAATCAGAACGTGCATAACGTTTCTAATTAAAATGATTAATTTATTCTGGTTTCTGTTGCTCAGATTCTGCGCACTTTAGTCCCGAGTCATGAACTGATGCTGGAGCTCTGCCCTCTCCTGCTGTCCACCAGTACGTATGAAAACTAGACTTCTCTGATTGGTCTTTAGCATGTTGCTGTGAGGTTATAAGGGTGTTCTGGGTGACTGTTGGGTTTATGTGTTATATTCATCAGCCACCAGCAACTGAAATGTATAAAGTAAAAGTCTTTGATTTAAATCAGTTTCTGCTTGTTTTTCCCAGAACTCATGAGCGATCTAGAAGAAGCTCTCACCATTTCAATGGACCTTCTGGAGTTTTCCAGTTGGAAATGTGACATAAGGGCTTGGTCCTGTCTTCTGAATATTATGAAGATACTCAAAAAGAAGTAAGTTGATAGTAATGTACGGTAATATTCTGGAAAATAAGTCGCACTGGGTCAAATTTGCATTGTTGCAATGGTGTATAAGTAAAAAAAAAAAAAAAAAAAAGTGTATATATATATATATATATTATACTCACCTAAAGGATTATTAGGAACAGCATACTAATACTGTGTTTGACCCCCTTTCGCCTTCAGAACTGCCTTAATTCTACGTGGCATTGATTCAACAAGGTGCTGAAAGCATTCTTTAGAAATGTTGTGGGGGCCATTTTAGTCCAGTGAACTCATTGTCATGTTCAAGAAACCAATTTGAAATGATTGGAGCTTTGTGACATGGTGCATTATCCTGCTGGAAGTAGCCATCAGAGGATGGGTACATGGTAGGGATGTGACGGTGAGGAAATTTTCCCACCGGTTAATTGATGTGTGACAACACCGGTAATACCGGTATCACCGGCGGAGGCTTTTAAATCTAAAGTAACATGCACACTACCGCTCTGAACTGAAAACGCGCCAGTGCGCGCACACCGTGAATGACAGCTCGTCTGTAAATGCGCGCTCTGTGAGGCCATGGGTGCGTCTCAATCAGTTCCCTAGTTCAGTAGTCAGGGCACTGATCAAGCATTGATCAGTCTATGATTGAGATGCACACCATGAATGAATGACAGTTCGTCCCCTTGTTTATACTCGACGCGCCCGTGCGGGTTGCTTGAATTGTGGGTTCATTAGCCTATTATTTTTAATGAAAAACACAACAACAAAACAAATGACAAACTCCCTTAAATAGGCGCTTTTACGTTTCGCTTTGAAACCAAATCTTCCGCGATCATCTCAGTCTGCTCCTCACTCTTAAATCTGATGAATGACTCCTGCCGCTGCCGAGACTCACGGTCGGATCCTGCTTTATTAAGCAGATACGTTCAGTTTTTATTTGTATTGTCTGTTCTCTAACTGAACTAAATTATTTTATTACTATAAAAAAATCAAAAAGACGGTGGGCGGTGCCACGGTGGGCAAGTGATGTAACCGGTGTTGAGTCTGGACACCGGTAACACCGGCAACACCGACTATCGTAGCAAGCCTAGTACATGGTGGTCATAAAGGGATGGACATGGTCAGAAACAATGCTCGGGTAGGCCGTGGCATTTAAACGATGCCCAATTGACACTAAGGGGCCTAAAGTGTGCCAAGAAAACATCCCCCACACCATTACACCACCACCACCAGCCTGCACAGTGGTAACAAGGCATGATGGATCCATGTTCTCATTCTGTTTACGCCAAATTCTGACTCTACCATCTGAATGTCTCAACAGAAATCCAGACTCATCAGACCAGGCAACATTTTTCCAGTCTTCAACTGTCCAATTTTGGTGAGCTTGTGCAAATTGTAGCCTCTTTTTCCTATTTGTAGTGGAGATGAGTGGTACCCGGTGGGGTCTTCTACTGTTGTAGCCCATCCGCCTCAAGGTTGTGCGTGTTGTGGCTTCACAAATGCTTTGCTGCATACCTCGGTTGTAACGAGTGGTTATTTCAGTCAAAGTTGCTCTTCTATCAGCTTGAATCAGTCGGCCCATTCTCCTCTGACCTCTAGCATCAACAAGGCATTTTGGCCCACAGGACTGCCCCATACTGGATGTTTTTCCCTTTTCACACCATTCTTTGTAAACCCTAGAAATGGTTGTGCGTGAAAATCTCAGTAACTGAGCAGATTGTGAAATACTCAGACCGGCCCGTCTGGCACCAACAACCATGCCACGCTCAAAATTGCTTAAATCCCCTTTCTTTCCCATTCTGACATTCAGTTTGGAGTTCAGGAGATTGTCTTGACCAGGACCACACCCCTAAATGCATTGAAGCAACTGCCATGTGATTGGTTGATTAGATAATTGCATCAATGAGAAATTGAACAGGTGTTCCTAATAATCCTTTAGGCGAGTGTATTACATTCAGAAATAATGCATACTAAAATATTTACAAACATTATAAACGTGTATTTTAGTTCCTTTACATTCAATGGTATTCAGAACAGAACTGGAATGAAAAAAAATATTTTAAAGTATAAAACAAAGAAATCATAGTGGCATTCATTTTAAACAACATTTTTGTAAATGGCAAGCCTAAATATATATATATATATAATATTATATTATATTAAATAATATACAGTGAGGAAAATAAGTATTTGAACACCCTGCTATTTTGGAAGTTCTCCCATTTAGAAATCATGGAGGGGTCTGAAATTGTCATCGTAGGTGCATGTCCACTGTGAGAGACATAATCAAAAAAAATAAAAATCCAGAAATCACAATATATGATTTTTTAACTATTTATTTGTATGATACAGCTGCAAATAAGTATTTGAACACCTGAAAAAAATCAATGTTAATATTTGGTACAGTAGCCTTTGTTTGCAATTACAGAGGTCAAACGTTTCCTGTAGTTTTTCAGCAGGTTTGCACTGCAGGAGAGATTCCCTCCAAAGATTCTCTATTGGGTTTAGGTCTGGAGACTGGCTAGGCCACGCCAGAACCTTGATATGCTTCTTACAGAGCCACTCCTTGGTTATCCTGGCTGTGTGCTTCGGGTCATTGTCATGTTGGAAGACCCAG